>OY855916.1:9010000-9437500 GCA_963693305.1 Meandrina meandrites
GAGGTAAAGGGCAACTCGGAAATGGCGTAATACTTGGGTGCCCCGGGAGGACAGTCTGTCGAAAATTAGACTGCCCTTCCGTAGCCAATGAGATTGCTTGTTTGTCTAATACTCGGTCATTGGGTTATGCTAATAGCTAACAGTCAATGATGTACAGCACTGCTTATCTAATTCACAACCACCGCTAACCACTTGTGTATTTTCAATTTGTCTTCAGTCCGTCTTTACCGATCTTGAAGTCCTGGCCGCCATCTTGGCTAGTGCTGTTCATGATGTCGATCATCCAGGAGTAAACAATCACTTCTTAGTGGCAACAAGTAAGCATTCCACAAAACTCCAAAAAATAAAAAACCTGTGCTAAAAGGGGCTTTGTCCCAAATCTTAACAGATTTTTGAACAGTCAACATATATATTTGTGTCGTAGGAAACCTAAAACTAATGGTCCATTTTTACTAGCAATTGCTTTATTAGAGCACTGAAACTGTTAACAAGCGTTTTGGGCTGCGGATTGCTTGGATGGAAATGGATTACAACTTGAAAAATTTAGGTTAATCTTTCAAGTTGTTTCCTCGTGTCCTAAAAAAATCGACACTTATAGTCGTAGTTTGATTTCTCTCCGCAAATTGCGGTGCTATCTTCCATTAGATGTTCAAATATGTTTTTCATAGGTTAAGTTGCCTACCACTACTTTCAGAATAGTTTAGACGAAAAGTCCGCAAAATCTCTGTGACGTAGCTCCTTTAGATCCTTAGAGGGCTCAAAAGCGGATTTTATGAATTTGATGTTTCTTTGTCAACAGATTCAGAAATGGCGCTGATGTATAATGACGAATCCGTTCTTGAAAACCATCACTTGGCCGTTGCGTTTCAGCTTTTACAGCACGAAGATTGCGACATTCTTGAAAACCTAACGAGAAAAGAAAGGCAAACAGTGCGGAGAACAATTATTGAAATGGTACGTGAATTAAAAATTTAGCGCGTCGCGAAGTCGTAGTTCCAAACCTTGATATCACAGTTGTATACGAGCCAAGTGACCCATCAGGCCGGAGCTTATCCTAGTTTCCGTAGCATGAAGCGACTGGGAGTATTTCTACTCCCCCCTGGATGGGATGCTAGTCCATCGCAGGGCTACCCCCAGCAGTAAATTCGCCCTTACCCATTTATACACCTGGGTGGAGAGAGGCACTATGAGAGTGAAGTGTCTTGCCCAAGAACACAACGCAGTGCCCCGGCCAGGGCTCGAACCCGGACCGCCCGATCCGGAGTCCAGCGCACTAACCATTAGGCCACCGCGCCTCCCATATTTGATATCATAGTGCGCGTTACATTACTGCGTTACATTTTGTCGTCGTGCCCCAAGATCGAAAAGTACTTTCTCCTGTCTGATTTCCATGGACTTCTTACAATGCCAGTTCTGAGAATTTTGCGACACATCAAGTCAATACCTCCAAGTTGATGGCTTCCTCAATTCTCTACACCAGCCTTCCTGGCATTGTATGAATATTGTTAGAACAAGGTTGATTTTGATCTCTCTGTTTTTGTCAGGTACTCGCTACTGATAACGCTAAACACATGAGTCTCCTGGCTTCTCTCAAGACCATGGTTGAAAGTAAAAAGGTGGCGGGCAGTGGAGTGTTGTGTTTAGACAATGGAACTGATAGAATGCAGGTGGGTCATGCCCCTTTATTTAAGGTGGCTTGTAATGGTTTAAAATTTCCCGTCTTTGACTACACCAGTGATAAAAAAGGTGAAAAAGTCTGCATACGAGCCTAGTGGCCCATCAGGCCGGAGCTTATCCCGGTTTCCGTAGCATGAAGCGACTAGGAGTATTTCTACTCCCCCCTGGATGGTATGCTAGTCCATCACACCAGTGACGCTGAGGAAAACCTTTAAGTGCTAGTTTGCATAGTTTTATCAATGAACATTCAACAAACTGAGGTCGCTTTGACGTCAAGATTTGATGCCATGGAAACGTCAAAAAATGTCAAAGATACCCTATTTTTTACCTTTCTGAGGTTAATAACGTGAAAAACTACTCGGTGAAAGTTTTTGTTTGTGATACATATTTGTCTTGCCAGGAAAAGAAACATATTTTGCAAATTAAAAAAAAATTATCTGTAGGCAGGGTGCCGAGCTGCATTATTTTTTCATAAACATGAGTTTAAGGTGGCTCTGAACCCTGCCTATAGAATTTTTAAAAATGTCTTGTTTATTTATGCAGTGTTTTATTCGTTTGTTCATTAGGTTCTCAAGTGTCTTGTACACTGTGCTGATCTTAGTAATCCAGCCAAGCCTCTCCCTATGTATAGAAAGTGGGTAGACAGACTTATGGAGGAGTTCTTTAGACAGGTGGGTGCTGTTGCCTTGAGGCCCTCTGCTTGTTAAGGGAGGCTACAAAACTGTGATCTGATGATAAACACATCATGTTCAACCGAAACCGTTATCTTGTTCACTAATAAAGGCGTGGTGAACGAATTGGAATACACATAGCCCTTCACTATTCTAATATGAAGCCTTGAAGGACCTAGAGATGATTTGCTGGCAGAAATCAGAGAGGGACACATTCTCTCATCCTTTCCTCTGCATTTCACCCTTGCACTTTGTTATCTCTCCTCATTCTCGCTTTCTCTCTTTTGGTATTGCATCACCTACGATTCTTCCTCTGCTAGATTCTTGCTACACTAATACCGTCCATTCATTCATTCTTATGAACAATCAGGGTGACAGAGAGCGAGACATCGAAGGGATGGAAATCAGCCCGATGATGGACAGACATAACGCATCTATAGAAAAGTCACAGGTATGTACAATTTGAATACACTTAAAACGATATTGTTAGCGTTTCTAATGGTTAGCGTAATGTACTTCGCCTGGACGAATGGAAAGAAGAGTGAATAGCTCTTCAGTTGAAAGCTGGTCCGTTTTCCCGGAATTTTCCAGTCGCGTTTTACTGTTCCATTTATTGACAAACCCAAACTTCGAACATTTAAAATTCAGTGGTAGGACCTTTTTGGTGGCGAAGGAAGGAAGAAATGTAGGGAGGGTGGGGAGGGTGGGGATATTTACTCTGGTGTCTATGTCATGAAATCTATTGTTTTTGTACAGAGAACGTTTGGTTATTACAGATGACGTGAAAAAAAGCGAATATTTCATTTACCGTTAGCAATCTATCTGCTCATATAGTGCCAGATAGTCTAACTCGTTTTCTTTCTTCTCAGGTGGTGTTTATCGACTTCGTTATCCAGCCGCTCTGGGAGACCTGGGGCGACTTGGTGCATCCGGACGCTACTGAGATCCTGGAGCGTATCGAGGACAACAGATACTGGTACAATGCGCAGGTCCCGAAACACGAGCAGGAGAGAAAGCCTGGGGAACACAGCTCCTCCGGCAGAGAGAAGCGCGTCAGTTGGCAGGGCACAAGAAAAGAAGCTATTGATCAGTCTGAACCGGAAACGTCTGGTGAGTGTGTGATCAGTGTCGAGTTTCTCCTAACAGTTTTTTGTTCAGAAACAATTCATTCTCTTCCGAGTTCAGTTTTGGTCTTTTAAAGAGAAAACAAAAGATCTTTTTAAACGGTTAAGAAAGAAAGAAGAAAAAAGTCTTCAGGACAAGTGAGGTTCAAGCGCATCAATCCGATCAGAAGTAGGAGCAAAAACATGTAGCCGTCGGCAAGCGCGGCAAAACATGCAACCAGTTCTAAGCGCGGGAAAACGTGCAACCAGTTCTAAGCGCGGCAAAACATGCAACCCTTGGCAAACGCGGGAAAACATGTAGCCCGTGCAAGCGCGGGAAAACATGCAACCAGTTCCAAGCGCGGGAAAACATGCAAACGGTGGCAAGCGCGGGAAAATATCCAGGCGGCGGGAAACGGGGTAAAACAGGTAGCCGGTGCTTGGTTGCAAAACATGCAACCAGTTCTAAGCGCGGGTAAACGTGCAACCAGTTCTAAGCGCGGCAAAACATGCAACCCTTGGCAAACGCGGGAAAACATGTAGCCCTTGCAAGCGCGGGAAACATGCAACCAGTTCCAAGCGCGGGAAAACATGCAAACGGTGGCAAGCGCGGGAAAATATCCAACCGGCGGCGGGAAACGCGGTAAAACAGGTAGCCGGTGCTTGGTTCTCGTTCGTCTTTGAGAGAATTATATCTCTGCTGTGATTGGCTAAGGCACTGCACGGATTTTAACAAGCCAATCAGCAATTACTTCTAAACTTGCTTTCTTACTCATTTCAGTTGCCCACTAACAGAGAAACGTTTGCTCTCTCGCATACAGATGATGATTGTGAAAAAAGATTGCAGAGGCTAAGAGAAGTGGCTGCCCTCAAGTCTGGCGATTTGTCCAAATATGCCAGCAGCAGTCGTAGCTGCGAAGCGGACGATGAGTTTGATGACGACGAAGAAAAAGGCGGAGAGGAGGAAGAAACAGACCAGGCAGAACAAGAAGAAGACGAAGGAGACGAAAACGAAGATAATGAAAACGCCAACACAGACTAGAATCGTCTGAAGCGAGAGAAGATGCGAGCAGGATTTCCATCTGGAGTGATTTAGCGGGGATTTTCTTACAGATTTTCGGTGTAAAATTTGTCCCAAGAAGTTTAAAACCCACAAATTGCTTATCAGAAGGCCACGAAATAAAAGACCATGTTAACTGGAACAGTGCACCACAAGTTTACGTGGGAGACATCGAGGCGCGTAACAATGGACTCAAATAAGCGCGCATTGTTTGTTGGTTGTGGTCAACTGGAAGTTGTACACTGCTTGAACGTTATTCTGTTTCACTGTCCGTGGAAAGAGAAAGGATTGCATACTGCAAACGAAAGTTTTACCAATAGTTTTAACAAGAAATTTCCTTACGGTACAACTGCAAATAGCGGTAGAAGAACGTTCCGAATGGCCTCTTGATTTCTGTCCTTAAAGCTGTTGTGGTTTTTGGCTTCACTTCACATATGGGCTTTTTTCACGATACAAGACTTCAATCGACTATAGAAGAAAAAAGTTATGTGTTGAGTGAGAGTAGGGCAGTTTGGCAGGCGTGCCGAATGTTGTTTTAAATGGTATCTGTGAGAGTTGTAGTATAAACAAGAACAGAATGAACCTAAACGGGAATCGCCTTTCAGTTTCACATTGACAAGAGAAACGTCTTTCTGCCCAACGCTCAAGCACACATCTTGGAATTCTGTGAAGATACTTTAAGCCCAGTTTCTGGTTGCTCGCTAGCCTGCAAACCGTCGGCTCAAATTTTAACTTAAATATTGTATTTATTTTACTTGTACATAAAAAAAACAAATGTTAATATCGGTTTTGTATTTAACCGTATCACGGACCTTTAAACAGGACTGTAAGCCCCAGGGGTAACATGGGGTAAGACCGATCTAAAATTGTATTATAGTGCTGTACAAATTGTGAATAGGTATTCTGCGCCGAATTGCAAGCCCGAAAAAAAATCCGAAAAGATTATTATTGTTATTATCATTAAGTGTACAATGTGTTACAAACTTCGATTACATTAATTATGGTGAAAATTTATCGGAGAAATTAAATAGAATTACGCAATGCCAGTCTCAGTTCATAATAAAAAAAATACATCGATATTGTGCTTTTTGTGTGGTCTCCTCGGCCTCCTACGCAGGCGTTCTGTTTGCCCGTCACGCAATCTTTCCCTCCCAACGAGGAAAGATTGCGTGACGAGCCAAAATAACGGCTGCGTTGGAGGATAAGTTATGGCGTGATTTAGAGCAGTCACGCTCACAGGCGTTATAAAGTCGTCACGGAACGCTCCTCTTCTCGCTTCTTTTGTGCATGGAGAGGCATTGCGTGACGATTCAAATAGAGACAGCATTTCAAGAAGCTTACCTTAAGGCGGGGGTACACCTGAAGCCTGTTTTTCTACCGCTAAACTTGGTTAATGCGAATATCTCGTCTGCGTTTCAAGTAATCCAGAAGTTCTATGCTCATTTCACATTTTTATTTTTATTTCGTGGCGCACCTGCAAACTAGCTTTTTAGCTAAGCGTGCTGACCACGTTAATAAAGATTGTATTGATTCTATTGTATTGTTGTATGTTAAGCGGTGTTTTGTAAATTTTTTGGTGATTTTTGGGGATGTTTGGAAAGAGATAGTTTTTCTCAAAGGATTAGTAAAATTTGGAGAAATAAGAAATATTAAAGATTTAATGTGATTTTAAAATTAGAATTTGAAGTTAAAAATTAGTAGATGGACACCCAAACAGTCCCCTGACAACCTGGGGTGCTCTTGCGTGGGGGTCAACTGTCTGTTGGTGTTTCAAAAATAATTTTCTTTCTTCTATCCCTTCCTTAAACCTCTTAAAATTTCACTCAAAATCGGGTGTACCCCCACCTTCAGATAAATGATAATTCGCTTTTGTAGAAGCGTGCTCGAAACCCATTAGGGAGTGTTGCTGGCAACAAATCGAGAGACGCACTGGGTCTGATCGAACACAGTAGTGTAACAACTCTCGTAAGCTTTTAATTCTGCTGGTCTTCCGGTGAACAGGGTTCATACAGATTCTTAAATTACTTGAAAAAGTATGGAAATTTGCAAACTAATTTTCCAGACCGTGACGTAGAAAAAGTATAGAAAATTAAGATTGTCTTGGTAAAAAAAAAGGGAAGAAGTCTGGAGTTGGACCTTCCAACATGAATCATGGCCTCTTTGTTTGCTCCTTTGATATTCGTGGGGCTTCCTAACCATTCCCCTCTATTAACTATGTTCTGAGTGATAGTGCAAGCTTGAATTTTCTAACCAGTGACTGGTTAAAAAATTACAGTTGACACAGTTGGTCACATACGCATAAAAATTATATACCTTAATTTGATAAGTCGCTGACGAATTTTTTGATCATACAATATTATTGGTACACTAACTGGAGAACAAACCAAGTGACGCACGAATGACCTACTAGTTCTCTGGCTCTGGTCATTATTCAACCCGTTAGTTCATACCCTGGTCTTTTTCTGTACCTCGCGCTCGTCCGCGAAGGGAAGAGAGGGCCTAGGCACTACGGTGAGGCTGAGGCGCGAGGTCACATCTATTACGCAGAGTAGTAGCAATTTCCGTTTGGATAAGGTGTGTTTTTCTTCCACTTTGCGTACCTTATTGTTACTTATTTTCGCGAAAATGAAACGGGTATATTTCGCGGGACTTAAATTTCGCGATTTGGCTATAAAAATACGTTAAAAGGAACTAACTTTCGCGAAAATTTTCAAAATACTGATCTGAATTAACAAACTGTTAGTCTCAGAATTGGCACATGCACATGTCCACAACTGGTTTTACTTTGCATAGCAATAGTTTCCAATGACACTGAACAAACCATATAACAAAACGAAGCTGACTACTGTGACGACTGCGCCAAGGATACCTTACAAGAACTGAAGCAAGAAGAGGATATTGATTTATGCAAAGAAAGCTGGTTAACTACAGACAATGGACAAGATAGTTATGACCGGGAGTAAACTGACGTTAACGTTGTGCAAAGAACCATATAGGAGGGTATTAAATTCGAGTGGTCAATTTTCGCGAAAACGTTTCTTCGTGGGTCTTAAATTTCGCAATTTTTTTGAAAATCGCGAAAATTAAGTCCCGCGAAAATAAGTAGCAATAAGGTATATGGGATAAGGTACATGGGATAAGGTACATGGCAATTCAATGACAGGATATTTGTTATTCACACGTGCAGTCGAAATTAGCGTCCTTATAATCGAAACTCTACTTCCTTGTTCAGGGCTGTTAACTTATGGACCTGTTATTAAGACTTTTTTAAAAAGTTTTTCCTTCTCACGTAATGGTCTTTACATCTTGGTGACTATCGCATGTACGAAACTTTAAAATTATCCTGCGAAATCGTGCGGCATATCGCCTAATACTTAGCCGACGAGGCCGTAAGCCGAGTTAGCTAATATTTATCAGTTATCCCGCGAAATCACGCGGAATATCACCTGATACTTACACGACGAGGCCGTAGGCCGAGTTGGCTAAAATCAGACGATATTCCGCAAGATTGAGCAGGATAATTGTTTTATTATTCAACAAATTGTCAACGAAACGCTTTTGGCAGCGAGAAAAACTGTGGTTTTGCAGCGCTTTGCAAGATTTTGGACGAATCTTGGCTACGGACGTCGGATAAGAATAACTTTCTGACCATGTATGGGCATCACGCGAATTTGATGAATAATAACAGACGATATTCCGCAAGACTGAGAAGGATAATTGATTTATTATTCAACAAATTGGCAACAAAACGCTTTTTGCAGCGAGATAAACTGTGGTTGTGCAGCACTTTGCAAGATTTCGGACGAATCTTGGCAACCTACGTATATCGCAGGATATCTGTTATGTATGGATGACGGATAAAAGTTCTTTCTGACCATATATCGGCATCGCACGAATTCGTTCAATAATTATTAATATTAGCTGCTTTTTTTCTGAAACTCAAACACTTGGATAACATGAGGGGAAACGTATATCACATTAATGGCAAAAGCTTAAACTTGGACCTTGAATTCTTCTCATGATCAGCTTTCGTCCTTGAAGGTCACCAGGGATTAGTGAAAACCTCGGAGAAACAGTCCATGCGTCACACATATCTGACAGCCGCAACCTTCCAGCCCTCCCCTCTCATCCGCCTTTAATAATAATAATAATAATAATGATAATAATAATAATAATAATAATAATAATAATAATAATAATAATAATAATAATAATAATAATAATAATAATAATAAAAGCTTTATTTATCCTGGAGTAAAATCTATCAGCATTTATAAAAATGCTGGTCTTAACAAGATATCCAGTAATAAAATCTAAATTAAAATTTCAATACATAATTTACCTAAAATCTACTTTTAAGATGTATCAACATGCAGTGGTATAAAAAATTAGACTGAGCATTTATGATTCTTAATATCAGTTTCTTTCAGATGTTTAAAGAGTTGTAGTTTAAAAGAAGATAGTTTAGTTTGTTTTCTTAGTTCTGTAGGTAGCGAGTTCCAGTCACTTGCCCCAGCATGTTTGAATGTTCTTCTTCCCGATAGGGTTTTGGCTCGGGGTAGGTCGATAATGCCACTGTTCCGTAATGCTTTGCCGTGGAGTTCGCTTCTACTGGTAAAATAACCTTCTAATTGCTTTGGACAGTTTTGCTTATTTACAATTTTAAAAATATCAATAAATCGAAGAAATCTTCGCCTGTTATATAGTGTTAGTAGCCCCAGGTTGTTTCTCATATGTTGTGTACAGGTAGTTTTATTGGTCTTGAGAATTACTCTCATGGCTTGGATTACTCTCAGGCTTTTCACCTTTCATCCTCCCTTCTCTCTCCTCCCGGTCTCATCGTGGGGCTCACCAGCCCCCTCCCCTATCTTAGTCTTTCACTCTACTCTCACTCTCTCAGCGCTTATTGTAATTTCAGCTCATTTTTGGGCTTTTGGCCCGCAACGAAAACAACGAACAGACGTTTTCCATGTGCCTTTGCAAAGGAAAAAGCAAACAAACACGCAGGTAAAGTAGGTTCTACATGACATTTTTTCATACTTGCTTGTTTAATATTCAGAATTAAATTTTTTAGCGCTATTTAAAAAATGCAAAAGTAATTTATTCAAGATTACTGCACGTGTGAAACGTTTCCTTCGTCAAGCCACGTTTAACTACAAGAGTCGCTGATACGGGAAAGCGCTTCGAACAGCTACATACAGAATTGGAAATTCTGAACAATTTCGGTAAGTTACAAGAGCTGCATAAATATTGTGCACTTTGTCGGGAAAATTAGTCAACAAGAAGCACAGTTGAGAAAGTCAGTTGTGTAAACGCTTCGGACCGCTCCGAGATTACGTGCGAAAATTTGAATTTATTATGTTGACGGTTCGTTTCTCTGTAAGGTATTGGGCCTCAAACTTAACTGTTTTTATCCGTCACTGGTTGTGTATAGTTCTTTGCGAGCCTAAGAAATGTTTTGCGGTGACGTGTAGAACAATGAAACACGTATATGCGAATGCCAATAACAACATTACATATATAAAGTTGACTTTATGAGTTGTGCCGAACTTCCTAATTTGCATCATTTTACATGTCTTGGCTGGTATAAAGGTATAGGCGAAATTGTCTTAATTTGTAATTTAAGCTTGATTTCAAATAATTTACTACTGCCAATCCACAAAATATTCGCTTTACAGTTGAAACTAGATTCCAAAGTAGGGATTTTAAAAAGTTTGTTTTTAAAGCTCAGTTACAGCCAAACTATGCTTTCCTTACTTCAGTTACAAAGTTAAAGCATTTACGATGTGAAACAGATATTTACTTCATAAATCGTCACATGCCGGCGAGATCTTGATTCCCTAAATTTTGGCCTAGCATAGATACATTCGTTCCAGCATTTACTTATTTATTTTTATTAATTTATTCTGCTTTTTCAACAGGTTTTGGATTTTTTTGCTGACGATGCAACAACGCAAGAAGAACTGGAAAAGAATTTCTTTACAATTATGGCCGTCATAGGTAAGCACGCAGTTTCCTTTTGTTGGAAGTGATTTACATCCGAGAAATCCTCAGTCCCGAGGCAGCCTGGAGCAATTCAATTTGTTCAAATTATACCCCATTCACACCAAAGCTTAAACATGTTTAAATGTTGTTTAGTTGAACACGGTTTAAAATTGTTTTTTCCATGGAAGTTGCTGACTGATGTTTATAGACTTTAAATTTAGCACAATGAAAACACAAGTTAAAGCATACCCTATATAAAATTTAGTCTGTCAGTTGTCTGTTTCTGATTTTTATTTTCTTAAACCTGGTTTAACTAAACATGTTTTGTTGACCATAACAATTTTTCCTCTACAATTTACCAGCAAAAAAGTATTCACTTGTATATATCGTTATTCCAACAGTTTCTAGGCAATCTCATTGAGGATGTAACAACTTCATGAGTTATATCAAATAGGTAAGTTCGTGCGCCGTTTTCTTTTTTTTTTCTCAAAAATAAGACCTTTCTCTGAAATGCAGATCTTAAGATCCCTTGGTACCAAATGACACTGGGTGAGCCAGCTGAACAAACTTGTCCCACGGCGGGCTTGTCTGGAAAAAGGGTGATAAAAAAGATAAGACTACCAACCCATCCACCCATCCATGGGGACTATAATTCTAGCAATACCCCTCCCCTAGTGGTTACAAGTATTGTACTGTTATTGTGATGAGTCTGTGACAGGCTCCAGTGATGTGGACAACTCTGGTCCGAATGCAAACTTAAATTAATTTGAAGGGGTCCCTATCCATTCCCTAATTTATTCATTACATTTCTGTTTTCTGATTACAGGCACAAAATCATATATTTATTTTACCTTCTTTAACAGTTTCTTCAACTTCTTGGTCATTGTTTTGGAATTAGAGCATGGGGAAAATTCAAAAGAGATTGGACAACAAAGACGTTCTCCGTACCACAGCCATACGTAAGTAAAATTTTCCTTTATAAGCATAACAGAATAGCTAATCTCGGCCTTCTCACGCACGAGTCTTTTTTTTTTGTGTGAACTATGTCCGAAAAGTATAAAACAAAAAACGGCACTAAGTCAGTTATATTTTGTTTCATAAATTTAACCACAGTTTATGCAAAAACAGTTAGAGTGCTGTCTCCTTTCCGAAACAAGTATTTCTTGGACAGTAACGACGAGAAATTTCTTAGCATGAATAATTGAGAAAGATTGCGGCAGCTTTTCATAACCAAACTTTTGTCGAAAGGCAGATTTGGGTGTTGTTGTTGATTTCACGCCATAATAATGGTATATATATCATCATAGTTTTATCTTTCATTACAACCATAAGTTTCGAATTAGGCTATTTTTTGTTGTTGGGGTGAGCACTTATAATAATCATTTTTCTCATTTCAAAGTACGGTAACTTGAGTATAGCAAACGATTTTTAGGAGATAATTTGTGGAAGTTTCGCGCAATTCGCTTTCAGAAATGCTTTACAGCAAATTAAAGTTATGGTGGAGCTCCGATCAATTAGAGGAAATAGTTTGCTTATAACGCAAAATTTCCAAACTTTTCGTGGCTGTTACGTAGCTAGCGGTATGCTAGAATAGGATGACCTTTTTTGTTTAATCTCGGCCATGACGCATTTCTGGTTATTTTTGTTTTACTGAGAAGTTATTTGATTTTATCCTTTTATTTGCCATATAGGCGTCATATCTATATAATCACTTGACAGTATTTTAATTCGAAAGAAAATGCAGTTAGTTGGCTTTCAAGGAAACATGGTGATTTGGTTTAGCTCCGGTTTTCTGATGTCGTCAAATTTCTTCGCAAGCGCAATCGAGCGATCACAAGCCGATCACCAGCGATTCTATGGAAACCGACAGTCTTAAAACGAAAGAATATGCCATACACATGAAATTCATACATTTTTGCTAGTAAATGGTTTAAACCCAGAAGTTTTAGTATTTCATGTTGTGTGATGGTCCGGGTGAGAGTAGCTCTGAAAAAACTGTTGTTGGTGACTGAGGGCAACCTCTGCTGAATGTTTAACCTACAGTACAAGTATTTTCAACGACTGACTCTAGGAATCTTGTACATCACTGATCTTGGAACAAGTGCCTCTCAACAGATGTCAACAACTACTGCCATCTTACAAACTATTTTTTACCACGTAAACAAAACCAAACCTCGAACAGGAAGAATTAATTTAACCAACAACTTAAGAACTTACCAAAACTGACCAATCACTGTTGACGACTGAACCCTGCACAGGTCTTACACTCAATAAGATCATGACACAATCGACCAATTAATTTCAACGGGCCACACTTATAACACCATTGACTCGCAAACACCTTTTCACTTGACTCTGAAGATGCCTTTCGCTAAGGTTGTCGAAACGTCAGTCATCAACAAGATTTCATCCGGATTGTCACACAATACGAACTATTTTTTTTTGTGATGATGATTTAGTGACTAGCTCACGCCGACGTTATTCTGTATTCAATACTGAATTGCTGAATTATTTCGCCAAAATGTAAGTAGATTTTTTTATGTTCCCTGCGAATAACCGCACACTAGATCCAGAGGGTGGCCGTGGGGGCATTGGGACTGACCCCATTTTCTCTTGTCTTCATTGGCGACCATAAAATTCTTATAGTCAGTCATTTTTTTTTTTCAACCGTCGCCTTCCAAACAAAAATCTTTCTCATCATCGAAGATGAAATCAGAAATGAATGTTATAGCTTAGTTTAGTTGCATGACCCTTGGACATTTATCCAAATGCCTCGTACCCCCATATAGTATACATTAAGAGGGGAGGGGATGGTAGACGGAGCCCCCTAAATTGCGTTGGACGCCTTTCGTTACAAGTTCCTTTAAAAGATAAAATCAGTGGCAGATAGGGTTTTGCGTTTTCTAGGGCTTCTAGAGTTAATGTCGTTTGTCAACATGGTTCAAAGAGCGGATTTTTGATGAATTTTTTACGAATTTTTTTAAAACGCCATTTTCTCAATTTAGTTTCTTTTGTGAAGAAACTGAGGCTTACGGTATTTAACTCGGATCTGGACATTTTAATATTGGCAATATGAGTACTAAAACTGCATGGATTGTCTGTTTTGTTCTCCAAGTTATTTTTACAATTTTCTTCCATATTTTTATCACTGATTGTAAATATCTTTGGTCTTTCGAGGACGATTCTTTCAACATTAACACAATTTGATTGATTGAAGAAAGAACAGGCAGCTATTAAATTGGAAACATTACCTGGTTAAATGAACTAGAAAAAATACAACTTTACGGTATTGTTATGGGATTTTGATGAATGTTTTACGTATTTTACGTATTTTTTTCTAACGTCTTTTTCTCAAGTTACTTTCATTTGTGAAGAAACTAAGGAATTAGGTATTAAATAGGATCTGGGCATTTTAATGTTGGCAATATGAGTACCAAAAGTTGATTGTGTGTTTTGTTTGCTAAGTTATTTTTACAATTTTCCACCTTATTTTTATCACTGCTTGTAAGTATCTCTGGTCTTTCGAGGACGATTCTCTGGGCATTAACACAATTTGATTGTTTGAAGAATGAATAAGCAGCTAATTGAAAACATAACCTGCTTAAATGAACTGGAAAAAATACAGTTTTACGGAGTGATCCGCATCCAATTTCTTCGTATATTTTTGATACATCGACGTACAGACTGAGAGCAAGATTGAAGCAAATGAACAATCGGGGAAATAGCTTGTTTGGCCACCAAACTTTCACTACTTACCCCAAATAATTTTGTAACCGTTCGGTATTTTCAAATCGAAGAAAACGCCAAAATGAAAGTTTGATAATATAGATCAAAACACTCTTTACATGTGGCGATAACTAAAATTAAAAGGTAAAGAATGACCAAGATTGAAAAACATTGACACGGATTATGATCTATCTGTCACCAATCTCAACACGCACATCAGTTTAGCAGCTAGAATCCGTATGAGAAGGAACAAACATTATAGGGGAAATTGTTTTGATGCCCACCAAATTCTCAGAACGAATATTAAAGGAAATTTAAAGCAGTTAGTAAAGAGAATTAATAGGTCGATCGAGCTGATGTAGCAGCGAGTTGTAAGAAGGACAAGCATGAGTCTAGGGTATATGGTATTGATGAAGCACCGAATTCTCTGAACTTACGTTAACGGGAATGTATGGAAACAAGTTAAGGGAATTGATGTTCTGATCTTAGAACCGAAAGGGTTGATTTACCGTATGGTTC
Source organism: Meandrina meandrites (assembly GCA_963693305.1). Classification (NCBI taxonomy): domain Eukaryota; kingdom Metazoa; phylum Cnidaria; class Anthozoa; order Scleractinia; family Meandrinidae; genus Meandrina; species Meandrina meandrites. The sequence goes on from OY855916.1 coordinate 9,024,742, forward strand.
AGATGTAAATGGCGTCAAACGATTTCGACTGCAAATGCTGCACATTCTAGGTCGGTGAGGTGAAGAAGATTTTCTCGGGGCTGATGGTACTGTTTTAATTCGAGTTTTTGTTTATTCATTCATTCATTGTGATTTTTAGTGGGTACAACAAGTTTAGCCATTTATTTTTCATTTTTAGGCCTTTTTTGCTTCAAGTTTTGTCATCTCGACTGATAAATTTCCGGTCATTTTTAAATTAGCGAGTAGTTTTAATACCTAGGTGATGTAATGCAAGTACAGACAGCTAGATGTGCCAAAGGTATAACTATTGACTTGTCATTTCTTTTTTTTTTCTTGCAGGTTAAGACAACGCCATAAGATTCAAGAACTTGATTGAGTGAAATAAAATGTATTAAATGTCTCAAGCTGCTGATAGATTTCTGTAGAAAAACAATGATTTGGCCTCAAGGCAAAGGAACCGCGAAAACTCGAAAAAAAAAAGTCTTTTGGCAGGAAAATTTTGCGCTTTTAAAAGGGAGCAAGAAAAATGTCGAAAAAAAAAACTAAGTCTTTTGGCGGGAAAATTGTCCTTAGAAAAAAAAGTCTGCGCTTTTGAGTGGTGTCTGGTTTTTAGTCAAAAATATACTAAGTCTTTTGGCGGGAAAATTCTTGCACTGTGCAAATGGATTTGTCCCATCAGAAGTCTAAGTATATGTTTGATTTTTTAGCTAGACTCTGTTCAAAATCGCAGAATGTTTTTTCTTTTTGGCAACCCTACATAGTCAAAATATATGAAAAGAGATAGCCTACATTTCTCCTAGTTACCAGACCCCTTTTAAAAGCGCAATCTTTTTTTATGTGTACTCGATATCAAAAGGACAATAAAAGCAAGAAACCATAATAGTTGTAATTGTTTTATTTGTTAATAGATATCATTAACTAATTACAACATTTTCAATAACAAGTAAAGTTATTTACAATATCGATTATAACTTTCCACGGCTATACAACACTTTAAATTACAAACTGAAGAATAAAACAAAGATGAATACTTTAGCTAAGGCTGATTTGTTAAATGAGAAAATTTCGACTAAGACTGAGAAGCAAATAAACATGATTTGAAAACTTGAAACAGAAAAATTCTATAAACAATTCGATTCTTCATAAAAAATAAAGACTAACAATAATTCTAACTTGTATTTGCCAAGCAAACCTAGCAGTTTTAATGAGTGTAGTCAAAAAACGAAAGTAATCCGCAAGCGAATTAATGCCCTCAGAAAAATGGCGCAATAAACTGTGCAATCGAAACATGTTTTTTCACGTCTCGATTGTACAATCTCTCGCGTCTTTTTGCGATAGCAATAATTCCATCTGTATAAATGTGATAACGTCAAGAAATGTTCCATACATGCACACGTTTGTTGTATCAATTTTGAGCAATAAAAGTTTGAAAATTTTTCTCGGCAGCCATTGAAAAATGCTTTGAGACTCCAAGGCCTTAACTTAAGAAATTGGTCGCTCTCGCTAAAAAAATTCGAATGTTTTCCTTTCTAATTTGCTGAATTTGCACATCACAGGCAATCTAGAGCAATTTTTCTATGTACGAGACAATTAAATCCTATCGAACAATTATTTTGAGACTCCGATCATTCAAATTTGTTTACTAGTTTTGAAAAACCTGAATATTAAATTTTGTTTCAAGGCATTGTGAAAAAAACTCTTAATGTTTTCATGCCGACGAGTTGCCAAGCCTGATAAATTTATGCAGAAAAGATTGTCAGCAACGGCCTAATTACACTTATTACCTCGACAATTATATCCTGAATTTAAGCTTTAAGAGTTCTTGTCTTCTTTCTTCTTCACTTTTAATCCACCATAATCACTGAGCAAGCTGCATCAAAGGCACTGAAAGAGAAAAACAAACATACGTTTTAAAATCAGAGGAAATTGAACATGTTTACAAAAATGAGATGCAAAAACACTTTAATTTGGGCATTTACTTAGAAAATTGCGAGGGAATAACGATAATTGCAAAATTAGCAATTACTACTGACTTTTTTCAAACTTTCATCTAAACATGAAAAAAAAACTAACTAAAGTTTTGTCGTTTCCCGATGACAGGCGAGTCGTGTAACAACACTATAGTTTGTTTCTTTTAGTCGATGAGTTTTGATATTCTCCACACGTGTTTATGACGGTATATTGATATTGCAATGAGAAATTAAATTTTGATCAAATTCCAAACAAACTCGGCAAAGAAGCAAGACGATTGTAATAACAAAATGACTAAGTGAAGTCCAATTCGGTCTGATCTGTAATCGTACGAGTCAGCAAAGCAAGACTCGATTTGTTTGATCACGGGTATGATTACGACACGAAGATCTGTTACCGATTAATCACAACTTTAAAAAATGTTAGAAAAAAAAAGAAAAAATTTGAGCGAAACCTGTTAAAGTTTTATTATCTCTAAGAGGAAATTCGCTAGCAAAAAGTAGAAGAGTACCTCGATAATATTTATTCACGACAGGCCACGAACAGAACCGAGAGTTTCGGTAAACGCGCGCAATGTCGGGTTAGAAACAGCAAACTTTCAGACCAACTCTTGTGAACAAATAAAATTTCCTATAAAATTAAAAAGAAATAACGGCCTTGAATCGACGGAAATTAAGGCGATCCTAAAGTGAAAAGTTGCTGGTTTTGACTTGATGTTTTTCATCTGTGAAATGCTGTGGAGTTGTATTTTATTTTAGCGGCATTTCTGTCGGCGTCAACAAGCGCGCCAAAATTCTCTCTTCTTTTGCTAGTTATATATTTTTATTTCAAAGCGACATATATCAAGAGAGTATATTTACTTTTTCGTTGGTTTAATTGTGGCAATGAAAACAAGCGAGGTTATAAATTTATTCTCCACTAGCTGCTAATTTTCTGCTATTTTCTCGTTCGCCATTGTTTGACAAACGGCTCTCCATTTTTGTTTACATTCCGATCATACCATCTTGGTAACAAACTCTCTCCTGGTGTAATTTCCAGTTTCTTGAAAGCGAATTCAAGGAGACTCTGTGATAAATAACTCTTTAATTTTGTTGTGGTTTAAAGATTTCTCGCTATGGACAAAAATAATTAAAGATGGACGAAAAAGTATACTCAAGCAAGTTTCCACTGTAATAACAGTCGAGATTGCGCCTACATCAGTCATATCTTGAAGGACCTTGAAGGTGCAAAATGCAAAATCAAATTCTTCCATTTTCTTCACATTTTGGATCCGAACGACATGTTGGCTAAAAGTGCTTCAGATATCTTGTTAAATATTCAAATACGTCATTAAAATATAATTAAACTTATGTTTCAACCATTTTCTTAACTTAGAAAATTTGAATGAATTTTTGTTTTCAGAGATGGTCCTGGAAAAAAGCGCAAAAGTTGTTTTGGTTGCTTATGCCTTCTGACTTAAACAACTGATTTTTTCTTACAATCAAAGTTAATTAAGGACCAAATTTAAGAACTTTATATCCTTTGGGATTGGTTGCCTGTTTTTCTTTTTTGGACTAATCGTTATAGAAAGGGAAATAAAATGGAAAAACATTCTAATTCTTGTTTTCGATTCGAATGCCAGTTAAAAATTAAGTTGTCAAACTTTATCACGGAAATTGAGGTTTGTTCTCGCTCGAGAATTTAATTGCTTTCACTTTCTCCATCGTGTGAATGAATGTTTGGTAAGGAAACAAAATCATTACTTTGAAATTCCAAAGAGGTGAAATAAGCATCCAAAAAAACAAAAACAAAGGAAACCAACTTGAGACATGAAGCGTCCGAGTTACTGACAGAAAACGGAAGGCTTGTTTTGATGGATTTTATTTTCACTTCACCGAAACGGATCGAAATCGAATTTATTTTTGCAATATCTATACACTGCTGTGGTTCCTTTTTTAAAGTTTAATAAATAAATATGACAAATAAACTTGTAAACTCACCATTATGAAGATGTTATGATGATTGGTCCTCAGTTGATACGCTATGTCGTGGAACTACAGAAAGAATAAATGAGGTCAACAAGACAAGCTGAATAATGTAGTCTTTTTAAATAACTTCCAGCTAGAAAAAGGCACACCTTTCGGGTGGAGGCTCCTCGAATAGTCCACTGTGGGGAGTGCCCCCCTGCCCCCCAGGGGACAGCTACATTTTGCGGATCTTGGATTAGTAATATCCAGACCCAAATGCTTAAGAATTTGTGTTCATGGAGAAAAGTTGGCCTGATAGGAGGGTCCCCCCTTCAGGCAAACTGTTCGCTGCTATTGCTTATAGAGAAATGTAGGAAAAGTTCTCTCTCCCGGGGGGTGGCTCAATATAGTGTGACCCTCTTACCAGAACAACGTTTCTCGTCATTTACTGCATTTGAAAGTTTAGCATTTCTATTGTTTACATCAGCGCACATTTATATAAAACTAGATACTTCAAAAAACTTATTTTAACACTTACTATAAAAGTTGATCGACAGCCCTGTACTGCGTAAACTCGGTGGTCGCCCGGCTAGGCTTACGAGATGCTTGTTTCTCATTGGATATTGTAGGATTCTTTGTAGACTTTGCTTGCCTTGATTATCGTAATGAGAGAATAAAACACAGATTAGTCAAATGATTAGAGTTCTATTTATATTCAGACATTAACTAAAACAAACAAACAAAAAACAAACAGAAACATTAACTTATGCTTACCTTTTTCGTGAAAGGCCTTTAATTTGGTACCAGAGAAGACCTCCAGTCTTTTTTCTCCCTTGTGTTAAAAGCCTAAAATACAAAAACAAATTGAAATATTAAATTTAATGAAAGCGCGATGACCACCGCGTCCCCCTCCCCACCCAGAGTAAGTTTGGATTACATAAACTGACCCAGTCCTTAATAAACCTTAGTGGAAATTTTCGTGACTAAACATATTACTGAAACCCTAGAGAAAGTTTTTTACAATAACACAATAACTATCGCTAAAGAAAGTAAAATAAGTCAAAAATATGTTTCCCAAACAAGCGCTCAACTACAAGTTAGCGAGCATATATAGATTTCACAGTGAAAGCGGTACTATTAAGGGCAAATGATAAAAAAACTCAAAAGGAATAAATATTAACCAAGTTAACATTGGTTTTTACAATTACACTAACCTTTATGCATCTCCTCAAAGATTAACAACCAAATTATGACGGCACAAGTTCCACCAAACCTCCAAAACAAAGCACGTGTATCTTGCATTTGTGGAAATCCAGCAGTTTGCATTGAATTATCGTTGTTTTGGTCCAGTTATCGATCCCTGGACTTGAAGCAAATCTTCCTTTTTGTCTCTGCATCAAAGTCTTATGTTTTACAAGCTTGTAGCAAACGATGCTCTTTTTTTGTAGTCACATAAACGGAGCAACAACCAGCGAAGGCAAACTGAACTTGTGATGAATAATTAGCGTTATGAGCATGCACGCTTAGAATATAATTTGCAATGTAAATTTGCAACATAGATCAGTTTCCCAACTGTTATTCATGTGTTCAATCCCATTTCAAAAGTTTTCTTAACAATTTTACGGTTACTAATTCTTTAGCCAATACACTTCATTAGACCTTTGCATGTTGCCTTCATCAGGTAAAAAAAATGTTCCAACTAAAGACGATATCTCGAGCTCCGCGAGAAGGGTGTTCATAGAAAGAGGGTGGGGTGGGGTGCTCGTTTTGCAAAAAAAAACCAAAAAAAAAAAAAAACGAAAGCATGAAGGCGACAGCAATACAAAGACCTTTTAAGGTCTTTGTATTGCAAAGCCGATACGAGGCTACAGAAATAAAAATTCATTTTTTTGAGGTACATGACACGTTGAAAATCTCTCTAAAACGAAGAAAAGGCGCTTGAACTGAGACGAGATTCTAGCAAAGCGTTAACACTGTTTGGACAATTTGTTATCGATTAAAATTTCCGTACTTGCTTCTCACGTGTCTACTGATTTTCTATTAATCGTCCCAAACGAAATATTTATTCGGTACGAGCAGAAAATACTCTTTTCTTAGCCAAAATTTGGGACTCGTGTTGAATTTTTCACAAACATGATGTTGGTAAATAAATAAAAACAAACCCGAAGAGGGACATCATTGCTGGACAGTGTTGTTGATATCTTTTTACTTATTTTAACCCCACTAGAAAAAAATCAGGATCAAGGTACTGGTTCTGGTAGCAGCTCTCGCAAGATCTCGCATGAATGGCTCGCTTCCCTTCAAGAAAACACTGAATTGAACAAACAACAGGAACAGTACCCCTAGCTCCCAAAACAATAGCAACTGCTACACTAGAGGACCAGTAGAATTACAAGCTTACGAGAGCTGCTACACTACTAGAGAAAAGAGAACAATAGAACAAACAACAGGAACAATGCCCCTAGCCCCAAAACAATAGCAACTGCTACACTAGAGGACCAGTAGAATTACAAGCTTACGAGAGCTGCTACACTACTGGAGAAAAGAGAACAATAGAACAAACAACAGGAACAATGCCCCTAGCCCCAAAACAATGGCAACTGCTACAAGGTTACGAGAGCTGCACACTACTGCAGGCAGTCGGGAAAAAATGGATGAGGTATGTTCCATTTCAGGATCGGTGGGGCCCAGTTTCCCCTGGGTGCTACGCCCCACGTCTCTTGGGCAAGACACTTTACTCTTGATCATGGCGTCTGTCTCTCTACCAGCGAATTCAATGTCGCGCGTAACACTGCGATGGACTGGCATCCCATTTCCCATTCAGGAAGGAGTAAAAAATGATTCTTCTAGCCATTCATTCCTACGGAATCTGGGATAAGCTCCAGCCTGATGCAGAACTAGGCCCGACCGCAGAATTTTACCTTCACTCTCCACCCCCAGCGTTTCGGTATAGGCCCCAGCCCAGCACTACCCAAGGATGAAATAGTCAATGTCCTAAAAGCAAGTGCACACAAATTTCCTTAGAGCAGTTTTCAAATGAGTGCCGTAAAACCAAAACCGTAATCATTCTGGCCAATCACAAAGGACACAGACAATCTAGTGAACCAATCCTAACTCGAAGCAAATTTACATGTAGCCGGCACGAAACGCGGGAACACGTGCGCGAGCAAATCGCGATTGGTTTTGGTTCTGATTGGTTGAGAAAGTGGCGCGAGATTTTTAAACCAATCACTGAGCGTAGTATACAAAACCAAAGCAAACGCGAATTACTTACGACAACTATAATTAGAGATTTAAGGACCGTTTATAGGAACGAAAAAGTTGGAACGGTTCCGATAAAAATTGACCGTTACACGCGCAACTTTTGAAATGGAACGGATAAAAAAGAGCACGGTCCTCAGAGAATCGAAGAACGGGTAAAGAGCGTTTACACGTTGTTTTTTCGAGACCGGAACCGATAGACCCAGCGATACGAAAACTGCTTAGACAAGTCCGCATGCGGTTGGACAGGAAAAATGAAGCGGGAAGGTTCCGAATGAAAAGGGCGAGCGTTTACACGATGGAAAAAAAAAAATAGAAAAAGTGGGTACCGATCCGATTTTTATCTGTTCCGTTCCGAAAGAGGACCATAGGTGCCTATGGGCCTTTTCTTACGGAACGGGTAAAACTGGAACGGGCCAAGTATCATTGACACATAAAAATTCATCTGAGCCGTTCCAAATTTTATCGAAACCGTTCCATTTTTTTCGCTCGTGTAAACAGCCCTGTTGTGGCTCGCAGTATTTTTATTCGACCAGACAAGTCCTCATGCTAAAAAGCTTTTATTTTTATTTGAAAATTGCGATCCAACGTTTTAGAGTTACATATCTTAGACGGAAATCACCATACTATAAATAACACCAGTCTAAAATACAAGCCACGCATGTACGTACTGCGGACCTATACTCTTAAGCGTTGTGCAGTATTTTGACGAGTGTTATATACATGTATATATGTTCTTTCCCTTAATATTTTATTTTGATTCCCTTTTTACATTTTATTCCAAGTTTATCCTTTTTACATTTTTATTGTGAATAAGGTGTGATGAGATGTTTGGAGAAATCCTCAATCTGCTGTTGTCCTCGTACCTCATGTGGTAAAAGTGGAAGGGATATAACGTGAAAGTCTTCGTACAAATCTTGAATCTACAATAAAAATAATAAAAAAATATATATATAAAAGTAAACGAAGCAAGATCACCGAACCAGGAAGTCTGCATTTCGAGCTGATAAATTCCACAATGATGACGTAAGTCTGCAGTGATCCGCGCTGTGTCTCTGATTGGTCGCCATTAGCGCGCGAAAATTCGAAACCTAGCAACAGCCAATCAGAGACACTGAACGTATTTCTGTAGTGCTTCGTCATCAGAATGGTTTTTCGGCTCAAATCGCACGAGAGGGACGTCTGCGAACTGAAGAAACGTTACGTGGAATTAAGTAACTCGACTAAATTTAATACAGGGAAGCTCCGATACGAGGTCCAAATCCAAGCTCTTTTTATATACGATTTTGGCAGAAAAGGTAAACCTTTCATATCGTTACTTCCATAAAACATGTTACCCCATTCACATACATACATTAGAAATGTTGCATCTCATATTTGTGCAACGGCGTTTTCACAATAAAGTTCTTTTAGCTACGCCTTTCCCGCGAAAATTTATGTATCTGATAAAGTCAGCTACTACTTTGCGAGGAAATGCTGAAAACATCGCTCGAAATGCTGTCAGAACACTCCGAAGAAGATTCCTCGCTTTTTCTCCGCCATGTTAACTTCCCATGTGGACGAGGTACCGTATCAAACTTTCGGTTAGGATTTTGGCTTGACAAGGCTAACTTTCGCTCCTTTTATGGCCTTAACTATTGTTTGATGGAAGGGGGCTCTATTGTTTGTAAGACAATAGTTAGGAATCACCGACGCGTAGCCAGATCACCGAGCGCGAAATTCAAAATTCTTCGGAAGCGATGAGTGTTACAAACCTAGGCTTTGTGGGGGAGGGTGTGGGAAGGATTGCTGTAGCTTGGACGCATCTAAAAGGGAGTGGGGTGGGGGAAATTTGAAACAAAGCCTTATAGAATTCAAACACTCCTAAACTGAATACAAGTCAGCTGGTCTTTTTCCGCACAGTTATGTCCTTGTAGCACGTTAGCAAACTACTTTGGCTTCCCTCGCCCCCATAAAAGCAAACAAACTCTGGTCATGATAGCGCTTTCACAACCGAACTTGAAAGTTCGCAATAGAACAATTGAATGTAGTAGGTCAGGCGGTGATGTACAATGGGTCCCCAGAGCCCGCGTTACCCATGTCTAGGGTCGCCCACTACCTCTCGGAACGAGTTATTTCATTGGTTCCTAAAACAATACATAACAGGCTATAACAATGCCCCTATCCCTAAATAACAATAGAGGTAGTGTTTACAGCGGGCGAATGAAAATAGAGGTTTCAGAGAGGTAGTGTCTTACTGCATGTCTAGGGGAACGGGAATGTAAAAGGGAACAGTAAATACAAAGCTTGAAATGTGCAAATGTGTAGCAGGAAACGAAATGCAGGTGTGACTTTGACAGCTATCTTTTGTCTCGCGGGATGAGAGTGATTAACATATTTTGCAGTCAAAATATAATTTTGCAAAAGTAGAAAAGCTAGACATAATTAGAAATTAAACATCTTATTAGCAAAGCACTCGCTTAAATTTTAGCGGTTGTTAAAACTAATTTGGATAAAACGAGTACCAAGTCATTGAAAACTGTTTCTGTTACTCTCCTATTACCTTAATTAAAAAGAATATATATCAAGAAGGAGCTGCTGACAGAATTGCAATATTATTCCGTTCAAGAAATTCCTTGTTATTTGTCACCATAATTACCGATTGTGTCAATAAAAGACTGAACTTCCTTTATGATAGAATTCTCGGTTTAGTGGGGCGCTTTACACCGAAAGAACGGTACAAAAACGAAACGGCACGTTTGCATCTGTAAGGTAAGATAATTCTTTGAAAATTCGAAGTGAGGAATTTCCATTTTACTAATTCCGCGTGGAAATGTCAGTTTAAGGTAGTTGCACCGGCAAAATTTCGTACTTTTGTTTTCCCCAAATTTCTTTCTTATCATGTTCCTTAATGCTCCTATTTTATAGATATATCGATTTTGGGACAAAATACGCACGAGGAAGCGAGAACGGTGAAGTTAAAATTTGGCAATTTACCGGAAGTCAATAGTATTTCCGAGTGAGGAACTGGGTCGGTTGTTAGGCTCTTTGTCCATTTCTTGGCTTTTCTCGACGATATTTCCTATCCGATAGCTGCTTTAGGACGTTGTTTTGATTGTTCGAGCACCATTTGCTTTCCATACGCCATATTGGATTTGAAACTTGTCCCTAGTCCTCAAAAGTCAATGTTCGAGAAACCGGAAGTCTGGGACAAGTGCCGCACCTAGCAACGGATAAACAAACAAAGGTTTTGAGGTCTGCAGACCTTTTAAACAGCGGAAATTCCATCCAAAATGGCGGCATTGAACACGAAGCGCTTCGAACTCTTCAATAACATAGATTTTGCCGGATTTTTCGCGGAATCTTCGCCACAATGGAATTTAATTTGAGTTTCTTGCTAAGCAGGGTTTCACAAAATCACATTTTATTCTGGAATGATCAAACATTTTCGAATGAAATTTGGCATGTAGTTCGTACTAATGAAAGACTACAATCGTGTGCTTGGCACACGAGCAAGCATCAAAACTGTCCGTATAGTGGCCGCAGATGTTCAAGGTAAAAACAATTGTTGATATCTTTTTGACAAATTTTAATATCCGATTTTGCAAGCACAGATTTTTGTGTTATTTGATGAGGAATCGAAATAAACTTTGATGATTGCCAAATAACTAAATGGCTGCAGGAAAAACTTTAAAATGTTAAGATACGCTGTTGGTAATAAAGTTAATTATTAACATGAAAAGGTGTCATTGTGTCACAAAAAATGTTGACAACTCATTCACCAGATAACAATGACTGTGTGTGGCAAGTTTGAAGAATTTTGGATGAAAATATCCATGTTTCTAGTATTGTCAAAAATGCACTAAATTTGCCAGTGCAACTACCTTAATTCCGCTTGCAAACACAGTTATGTAAGTTAAAGTCTGCTGAGTCCACAGACTCAGTCGGTTTCAACAACTTTGTCGTTATGACAGTTTAATTTATACAACATCTGTTTTTATCAGAGAAGCGCTTGCTTAAATTTTAATTTGGATAAAATTAAACGTGTAATAAAATCCTACACGAGGGGGGTGAATAGGGGTATGCAAATCCGCTGATCCGTCATAATTTATGACCGAATCCGTCGATCCGTTGTAATTTAATGACCAAATCCGTCGATCCGTTACATGTAAAAAAGGTCTAACTTTTGAATCTAAATTTTATTTGTTGCTAGGATTTGTAAAAAAAAAACGCATCTGGAGTTGTTTTGTGGTAGCTAAGAAGCAGTGGAATTTATATTTTCGGATAAAATCATCGACTTTCGCTCATTCGTTATAAAAGAATGCAGCACATTCAATTGTTCTCAACTCCATCACGGGGTCCATAATCGATAATAACCATTGAAGATTGAACACGAACGGATAACCGAGTGAATCCGGCGTACCATCTACAGCGTGGTCGGCATGTACGACACGGTCACTGAAATACGTTTCTTCTAGTCGTTATCTGCACAGGGCTTATAAATGCACTTAGAACAACACGTCAAAGAACAACGTTACAAAGTTACAAATAAACCTCGGTGCGGAAAAACTCGACGAGGACGGCGCCAAAGATGTCAAAGATCAATAGCTTTCCAAACCCAGCTAGTCAGTACTGTAACTGATAAGTATTAAGACGTGATCGTAACGTGATCGCGAGGAGAAACATAACACCGGGCGTCCCGCCGGCAACGTGCCACATCACCCTGGCTGTGGTGCGTTACAATTTCCGCACTGCGTGACCAAAAAACATAAAGTTAAACAAGGCAAAGCATTTTCGAGGATCGTTGAGATCCGCGATCCGAACTTTATTGCAAGCGAAATCCAAAATCCGAGCCCGAAAATTTGATGAAACCGTGATCCGCTTCAATTGAAGGATCCGCAAATCCGTTAAAAAATGTGCTCTGAATCCGAAATCCGGGCCAGAATATTGTCAAAATCCGTCGATCCGTTTTCCTATTCACCCCCCTCCTACACGTAAAGGCAAAGGTTCTCGAATACCAATAACATATATATTATAGGTGAAATAATTTCCGCCAACGTATTTATTTTGAGAGTGACATACTGCAGAACAATAACTGCGCGTTCAGTTGGACAGCTGAGAGATATTTTGAGGTAAAAGTCACAGGCAAGATTAGGATCGGAGCTTTTTTTTTCTGTCTTAAATATATAAGATATTATGGACTTCTGGTTTTGCGTAATATTCACTTGGAAAATTTGGCATTGTTAGCACTGCAACTGGGTTGTCTGCGGTCACGGACGTCTTCACTGTCGCTAAAGAAAAAGCACAGAGAACTTTTCAAGTTTATACAAATGCTATAGACTGTCTAAATATATGTGACACGGTGCTGATCTTGGTGGCACAAGTAAACTGCAAAGCGTAACGCTCCGAACATTAATTAACTGCTTCCGTTGTGAGATAAAAACACCCTTGTTACTGGACGCCTATCTACACTAAGTTTATAACGAGAGTTTATCGAAGAAGACGTTGAACAGAAGCTCTTTCTGCGATAGAGGAGTAAGTCAGATTCAACAAGCCTTGCATAACATGAATAAAACTTTTGTGAAGCTTATTTTTAGCATAGAGTGAGTTTTAGTTTATCAGTTTCTTATTATTTCGTAGATTCCGTGCCATTCTTCATGATTAAGGTCGCGCTGGACCCTTGCTATAATTATGTATGCATTTATTTTAAGAGTATGCACGAACTGCGACGACTGAAGCCGACAACAAACGAAATATTCATGAGAATATATTTCTTAAAGTTCTTTGTATAAGTAATTACATGTTATTGTTCTCCGCTTTGTGTCCTGTGCGCTGGAACGTAGGAAATTATCATAATTCAGCATAATTAGATTCGAAGCTTCGAATAAAGCGCACGTTGTTGTAAACACTGACTCGGTAGGTCTTCGGAAGCGGCAAAACCTGCAATTTTGTGTCCAAGTTTTCTCCACCGATACAGAATTTCATGACTTGATTTGCAGGGAACATAAACTTGGTGTACTCTATTGTGTTCTGGTCAAAACGGATTGTTAAAACCCCTTTTCAAAAAGAAGATAGCACGTTTCAAAGTTTAGATTTCACATTTTTACCCTCTTAGGAGCCAATAACTCCTAGTAATTATTGAATTCGAGAATTTCGTTTTGACCAGAACACAAAAGAGGTTGTGATTTACCACTAGGTTATATAGTCGCTTAATTTGGTGCGCTATTCTAGCTGGAAACTTGGACACAAAATCGCATTATCTGCAGATTAACACTTAAGAGCTTGTAACATCAAAGTAAACGATCATCTCTCAGTAAAACGACAATCATGATAAATTTCCATCAACCCCTATTATCCTTGATAAGTTTTGAAGGAATCGGTGTTCAAAATTCGAAGAATTAAACATTTACAACATGACACCCCGTCAAAATAAATTGCTAATGAATTTATTAATGAGCAAGGGTCCAGCGCGGCCTTAAAGGGCCGGATATCCCGCACAAAGAGTTTGTAACCTCAAGCGCTTAGTTCTATTTCGTTAAGAGCTCTTATTTCTGAACAGTGACTACCATCAGTGGTCATGTTTGGGTTTGTCTATTACTAGAGAAGCTTGGTTTGGATTTCCACAAAAGATCCCTATAGATTGTTCCAAGTACTTCGCTAATTGTTTGCCTTTGAAAGTCACTGAAGACGTTATGGATTCGTTTTTCCTAAAGTTAGAGTTATAGCTGCACCTAGAGTTAGCGTTTACCCTATACCCGGCATAGTCAATCGAACGTTCGAAAATCGAACTCAATCGAACTCAATCCGAGGATTGAGTTCGATTGAGTTCGGCAATCGAACTCAATCGAACACCAGACTTTCAGTGAGTTCGATTTCCGAACAAATCGAATTCAATCGAAAAAATCGAACTCAATCGAACTCAATCCATCTGATTGTGTTGATTGGGTTCGGAAACCGAACTCAATCGAACACAATCAAATGGATTGCGTTCGATTAGCTCTGGTAAACCTATACAAAGCAAGCCCAAAGCAAGCCCATCAAAACAGGTTTTTCTTGTGCGTTTTTACAATTTATTCTTATAACAGAAACCCCATTTATAAACTGTCCACGGCATTTAAGAGAACAGAACAGAACACGTTGAAGGTGATCATGACCTAATTGACTAATTGTCCGTGCTCGTTTGCAATTCGGAATGCACGGCCTGTCTCGCCTATTTTCTTTAAAACCATAAAAAACATCGCCCATCCTTGACGTCAAAGCGGCATTTCTGGTAGCCTTTTACTACACATTTGAAGCTTACAATCCACAGCGCATCTGATGCCATTTCTGCGGAATTTCTTCGTTTACGAAAAACACGTGGGCTACACTCCGGGTTGAAGTAGCTCGAGCTTCCAAGATCTGGTTATGGATTTTCAACGCCTGTTTTACACAAATCACGAGTTCGAAAATCGAACGTTCGATTGGGTTCGATTGATTTTTTTCTTTTCGGTGAGTTCGATTTCGTTCGATTTCGTTCGATTGAAATTTAGTTCGATTTGGGTTCGATTGACTATGCCGGGCCTATAGGCTCGCGTTTTAGAAGCTGTAAAGCAATCACAGGGTAATTCCTTCGCAATCGACATTTGCCATAGAAGAGATGCAGGCTATGCAAACAAACTGGGGATTACTGAAAATCGGTTTTCCAAATTGAAAAGTTAGTGTTAGCACGAAGTGTTAGGGTTATATTAGGGTTATCCGGCATGGGCAGTGTTATTTGGAATTGAGAGGCGACCGCGGGGAAATTCCTTTTGCGAATGATTATTCCCATGGAAGGAGTTCAGGCCATTGCGGACTGGGATATTGCTAGCGCAATAGAACAATTGAATGTAGTAGGCCAGTTGAATGGGTTCATTTTCTTATGTATCATGAGCCCGAGAATCCGGGTTACCAATATCTAGCGGAACGGGAATGTAAAAGGAATCGTGGGCTTTGGGAGCGAGATTGACATGCCGGTCATAAGCGGACTCAACTATTGAATGTTTTTGTTCACCAAAACGTCGATTTTGTTTAAAACTTGTGTGGATATATAGGCTTGAAACGCAGGTGTGACTTTGTCTCGCGGGATGAAGTTGATTAACATATTTTGGAGTCAAAATATAATTTTGCAAAAGAAAAAAAGCTGAAATTAAGATCTTATTAGCACAGCACTCTTTAAAGCGGTTGTTAAAACGAGTACCAAGTCATTGGAAATTGTCTCCATAACTCTCTTAATTTAACCTTAATTTAATTTAAGGAGCTGCTGACAAAAATGGCTAAATGCTCAATATTATTCCTTTCAAGAAATTCTTTGTTTTTCTGTCACCATAGTTACCAATTGCGTCAATGAAAGACTGAACTTCCTTTATGATAGAATTCTTGGTTTAGTGGGACGCTTTACGCCGAAAGAACGGTACAAAAAAGAAAAGACACGTTTGCATTTGTAAGGCAATATAATAAATAATAATTAATCGGCTTTGAAAATTCGAAGTGAGAAATTTTCATTTTACTAGTTCCGCGTGGAAATGTCAGTTTAATTCCACTTGCAAACACATTTATGCAAGTCTAAGCCTGCAGATGTCTACAGACTCAGTCGGTTCCAACAACTTTGTCGTTATAACAGTTTTACAAAACTGAAGTGCTTGGTTAAATTTTAGCAGCTTCTAAAAGAAACGAAATATTTTTTTTTGCGCGAGTGGCCTAGCTACACGAAGAAATTAAACATTGCTTCAGGAACAAAATGCCACGGATGCCCATGATACTTAAACTGACATCCGAAAGTCAGGGGAAGAATTTTGCCGAAATACAACTATTGTTATCGTCCTCAGAAATAACACTCTTTCTGTGATATCTGCGCGTTGATTTTAGCAGTGCACGACTTCCTTCTTGTCTCTATTCATGCATGAAGTTTTCATGAGCTGCAGACCAAAACAGGCTCTTTTCTCATGCAAGGTAATCAGTAAACTGATCTATCTCCGCCAACTCGTTTCTTCTCTCTCTTTCCTTTTCTACAGTACTAAAAAAACAAATTTTGTATCGCCATACAGCTGCAATTTTAATAAACAACAAAGGCCTTTCCAACTTAACGGTCCTCTTAAGTGTAGTTACTTTTGAAATGGCAACGATCACTCGCTCGCTCTCTCGTGATTGGCTGTCCGAAACCAATTCGCGGGAAAATCTTATCTAAAAATAACTTTACTTGTGAAAACGCCGTTTTACAGACGCAGTATGCAAACTGCACGCTCCGGGTAATGCTCCTGAAATTAACTATTCATTCACGTGAATCCTTAGTCGAATCAGTTGTTGGGTGCGTCCATCCTAGATTTTGAAAGGCTCTTTTAAATACCTAAATGACAGTCTTCTCTCCCCGCTTCTTTACTTCGCCCCGTGAAATACCAACCCCCACCCCCCCCCCCCCCCCCTCACTCGAACGGAGTCTCCCCGCATAGCCCACTATAGGCAGTACCTCCCCCCTCACCCCTAGGATACAGTGCGTGATTATGTTACCTGTTCGAGATACTTGTTTTGTACTTTATGTCTGGATTCACATAGACCGCACGCTGCATCTGTAGGAGAGAAAAAACACTTTTTGTTCTCAATCACCTTTTTTGGTTGGAATATTTGTCGGATAGCTTGTCACGCGTGACAATATTTAGTCGGACTTGTCACGCAAGAGTAGCTCCAAGTTGCACGAGTTGGTTGAATCTGTTTCCGACCTAGTTTAATTTGTTTCAACCCGAAGATAATAATTTATTGGACTTCCTTTTAATGAATTCAGTTATTTTGTGTCATTGCAAAAGTGTTTTCTTCAGGTCGAAGCAGATTAATCTAGGTTGGAAACAGATTTAACCTGAAAACCAATTTCCCAATAAAAAGCTCAACCTACAACATATACAGCTAATTGCAATAGCGTTGTCAAAGAAAAAAACAAAATGAAAAAAGGCAAATAGGAATTAATTAGGCATTACAAAGATATGTTTGAAATTCACCCGAAGGAAAAGACTCAAAATGCCTCAAAATTCACGTGAATCAATTTATCTCACAAGACAATATGTGTACTGATATAAATTCGTGGGTCTCCTGTAAATGCTGCTAGCTATGTTGATTAAGCTAATTAATTCCTATTTGGCGTTTTTCATTTTTCTTTTTTAATATGACAATGCTGTTGCAATTAGGTGTATACCCCTCTTGCTTTTTGTCAACTTGGGCTGATTTTCACTGCATGGGCATAAGCATAACCACAAGAATTAGTATGAGCACACGCATAAGCGCACAGGAAGGAACACACTTCTTCTTCTTATGCTGTACTCACTAGGAAAAAATACAAGCCCAGGAGGAAAAAAAACATTTTCTGTTCTTGTGCTTTAGTCAGCGTATCAAGCGTTCCCGTGTGAGAAAAGTGCTATGTGTCGCGTGCGAGCGAAGTGTTATGTGTCGCGTGCGAGCGAAGTGTTATGCGTCGTGTGCGAGCGAAGTGCTATGAGTCGCGCGCGAGTGAAGATTCTGGTCGTGCGAAAAATGCTCTCGCCCCAATTTTCACGCGACCAGAATCTTCGCTCGCGCGCGACACATAGCACTTCGCTCGCACGGGAATGCGTGCTATGCAAGCTACTTGTGCGTGCAGGCGTCTTTTTTTCCTATGCGCTTATGCTGATACTTGTCCTTGACCCCAATGAAATCGATTAGTAATCGATTACTTATTGATAATCAACAATAATCAATGAGCAATCAGTTGATTACCCATCGATAACTCATTGATGTCACCACAGGCTTACCAGACTGTGTTTGTGAGGTCACAGCACGCCCCATATAAATATTCAAATTTTCTCGCTAATCGCTATTGTAAATATTTAAGCTTCCTAAAATCGGCTTTTACTGCTGTCTATTTGCAATAAAATGAATTAGAAACATTTTCGCAATGTTTAAGTTTGTTTTTACGCAGTTTTTTTGACGATTTGAAGCGTGCGAGAGCAGTTCTATGAGTTTAAGTTTTGACTCGTGTATAGAATACTAATATTTACACAAGGCGTGCAACTTCCACATCCAAGAATCGGGTACCGCCTCTGGAATGTAGCCCAAAAAATATCTTTCCCCTACTCGCTTTAGTAAGAGCTCCCGGTCCTCGACAGAACAGTCTTTGAACTATAATCTGGCCAAATTTGAGTCCAATCAGTTCGCGAATAGTTCTTTTAAACCTTGCTGGAATATCAAATTAGGTCGTAAATTTGCCGATTTACCATGATATGTACCAGTTGTCGGGACAATTTATGCAATTTTCGCTAACATTGGTCAAAATTACTGCCTATGCCCGCCCTGGAAAGCAGAACGTGCCCCACTACAAAACCTCCTCTGGGACACCCCAAAGAAACACTTCGGAAATGTCGACAGCAAAGCCGAAGACAACCGGGCCTGGGAAATTAATTTATTTAAATATTCCGTGAATTTCCTGAGCGCTTATTTCCATATTCAGGAAATTCACAGAATATTTAAATAAATTAATTTCCCAGGCCCAGTTGTCTTCGGCTTTGCTGTCGACATTTCCGAAGTGTTTCTTTGGGGTGTCCCAAAGAAATTTCCTGAATATGGAAATAAGCGCTCAGGAAATTCACGGAATATTTAAATAAATTAATTTCCCAGGCCCGGTTGTCTTCGGCTTTGCTGTCGACATTTCCGAAGTGTTTCTTTGGGGTGTCCCAGAGGAGGTTTTGTAGTGGGGCACGTTCTGCTTTCCAGGGCGGGCATAGGCAGTAATTTTGACCAATTTTAGCGAAAATTGCATAAATTGTCCCGACAACTGGTACATATCATGGTAAATCGGCAAATTTACGACCTAATTTGATATTCCAGCAAGGTTTAAAAGAACTATTCGCGAACTGATTGGACTCAAATTTGGCCAGATTATAGTTCAAAGACTGTTCTGTCGAGGACCGGGAGCTCTTACTAAAGCGAGTAGGGGAAAGATATTTTTTGGGCTACATTCCAGAGGCGGTACCCGATTCTTGGATGTGGAAGTTGCACGCCTTGTGTAAATATTAGTATTCTATACACGAGTCAAAACTTAAACTCATAGAACTGCTCTCGCACGCTTCAAATCGTCAAAAAAACTGCGTAAAAACAAACTTAAACATTGCGAAAATGTTTCTAATTCATTTTATTGCAAATAGACAGCAGTAAAAGCCGATTTTAGGAAGCTTAAATATTTACAATAGCGATTAGCGAGAAAATTTGAATATTTATATGGGGCGTGCTGTGACCTCCCAAACACAGTCTGGTAAGCCTGTGATGTCACTGATTAGCGATCTACTACGTCTAGAAAGACATAACCTTTAACCTTTTTAATTAGCATTTTCATAGCTGGCTTTTTTTCTTTTTTATCTCGACAGTTGGATGTGTTTCCATTCCTTTCCCAAGGTTCTGTTTTTTATTTCTTGGAAAATGAATATGCGATAGAGAAATTTGATAAACAGGTTAATTAAAAATTGAGGACTGTTCCGGTCTAGAAACTGAAACAGCTTAAGTTGGTGTATCAGTTTCCACGTGCTGTTTTGAACATACTCGTTAAACTTGTTACATGCTCTTCGCTTGAAAGAAGCGGGCAATTATTTGGTCGTTTAAGGTGAAAAGAAAAGAAAAGAAAAGAAAACCGCCATATTTTTAAAGTTGACGATGAACAACACCGACGAAGACAACTACGGATCGGGAAACGAAAACCACGATGCACCTGAAGCAATTGTCATCATAAACTGTGTTCTTAACGTTCCACTAATGCTAATAGCCATTCTGGGAAATGAATTGGTTTTAGTCGCCATAAAGCGGACTCCTTCCGTTCGCTCGACCTCGATGGACATGCTCTGCAGCCTCGCCGTTACGGATCTTCTTGTTGGATTCTGTGTGCAACCGCTTTACATCGCGCACCAACTGACGAGAGAATCGCATCTTCACCTTCTGGAAGGATCGATTGGCCATTCTGTTTGCGGCGTTTCTTTCTTGACAATAACAGTTATTACTGTAGATAGATTTCTTGCTCTTACCTATCATATGCGGTATGCTTCCCTGGTGACAAAATCCCGCGCTAGATGGACCTTAACTACGCTATGGTTAATCAGCTTTGCTTTACTGGGTTTATATTTTTGGAATATGCGTGTCTATCGTTTTCTAATAGGCGTTATAATTGCCATTTGTCTGTTAATTTGCACGTTTTGTTACATAAGAATTTATCAAATTGTTCGGCAACATCAATTACAGATACATGCTCAACAACTGGCAGTGCAAACTTTCAACGCCGGAAACCACACAAACATCCTACGCTTGAAAAAAAGTGCAGTCAACACTTTTATATTCTACATGGCTTTAATTATATGCTACTTTCCAATGTATATTTTTTTGACTCTCAATGGACTTTCCCTAAAGGACTGGCAAACAGAATGGAACTTTTCTGCCACTTTGGTGTTTTGCAACTCGTCCATCAATCCATTTTTGTATTGCTGGCGTCTTCGCGAGCTTCGAACGGCAGTTGCAAGGACAGCACGGCAGATGCTATGTAAAAGAACTGAGGTTAGCGCGCCAACAGGTTCACGTCTGGCAAGGAGGCCCACGTCCGGGAATACTCGCGTGACTGACGAAGCCACGGGAACGAGCGGGCGAGTGATTTCTGCTCGCCAGCTCGTTTCGCTTGCTGATTCGTTCTCCCAACTTCACCACGAGCACGTAGATTCTCACATGTGAGCATGCTCGCAGGGTAAACTGAAGCGAACGATAACTTTTCTTCCTCAAAGAGAAGAAATTTAAGTACCACGAAACAGTATTTTCGATTTCGATCGGCAATCCATGATAAGCTCAGTTGCTGAGAATAGACACGTCTTTTTTTAAACATAAGATATGGACCAAGTAGCTAAATTCCATCGAAACTGATATATGGAACGGTTTTAAAATAGTAAAATGGCTGAGTTTGAGCGTCATATCATGTAAAATAGCTAAAATATGGTTAAAAAAAGTCGGGACATATTACATATGTTTTATGTTGGGATATAAGCTTGCCCCCCACTGACAGAAGCGTCTATAAAGAGGTGCTCTTTTTAGCAGTATAACAGATTTTGACTACTATCAAAAGGCAAAAGCAAAATTAAATTTTCGTATACCCCAATTTTACTCAAAAATGCGAATTCTCTTTATTAATCACTTATTAGGAAATTTTGTGGTCTTTCTTTTCCAAGAAAAATTCGAAAATAAAAGCTTTGTTCCGTTTTCGAGCCGATAGAAGGAATAAACTATTTTAAAAAATACCTTTCATCGCTTATTTAATACGTTGGCAAGTGTCATGTGAGCGCTACATTTTACTACTGGAGGGGGACATTGGGATTTGCGGTATTGCGGTATTGGCCAATTTTTCATGCGGTATTTCGGTAATTTTAATCTTGAATTGCGGTATTGCGGTATTCTCCAAACCTGCGGGATGCGTTTTCTTTACGTTTTGGTCGACGATTTTCGGTACAAAAACGTATCCTTCACTTTTTAACGAGTATTTTTAGCCGTTTCTGAAGCAATCTGAAACAGCCTTGTTTTGTCACACATTTTAATCTACAATTTGACTGTTTTAACAACCCTTTTAAGGCCATGCCATTGTTTCCACGGTCCCACCGCTCATTTTTGCCTCTATTTTTGCCCTCGCGTCAACGAATCCACCAGCTATACAGGCTCACTATAAAATTGCGGTATTTTCCGATTTTTTTTGCGGTATTGCGGTATTTGGCGAATTTTTTTGCGGTAATGCGGTGTTCAGCAACCCCCAATGTCCCCCTCCTACTGTAATGTACATTATCTTGCACGTGATCTCGCTTCCACGCCCCCTTTCTGTTTATAGTTTTTAGATTTAAGTATTCTGTTTTTGATGCCTTTACGCCGTAAGCTATTCAGCATGATAACCTGATTATCAAACGAGAAAACTCACGCGTTTCGCCTTCACCGAGCTATTTTAAATATTCTCGGCTTCCGGATTCGTGATGTTTTTCACGTGTTTCTGTCTTCTTTTATCGTTTGGATATCTGTTCAATGTAGATTGCCATCAATTCAACGCCATAATAACAGACAGACGAAACAGACAGGAGGAGACTGGAAAAGGTTTCCCCTCGCGTCTTTATCTCGAAAACAAAAATTTCCTTAAATGCACGCAGCTTTCGACCAATTTAGCTGAACTTTTTGCTACAATATTCACAAACAGCTGCACTACAAAACGGTGTCTCCGATTTGTGAATGCCGATCCGGTTAAAACGTTATGACTTTTTTGTTAAAGGAAATTACAAGCTTTACAACATCAAACTTTAGAGTGGTATATAAAGATAACAAGGCGATCTTTGATAAAATCGGGACACTCTTTTTGAAGGGCCAAACTTGACAAAGGCGAAAGGGTAAGTATTACTTCACTACGAAAATCTTCTCAGTCTTTCGTTTTTCAAAAACAGAAAGAAACCTAATAAAATTCCTCATTTGTAAAGCTTTCAGCTTTTTTGGGGGGTCACTTTTTAAAGCCTTCCCACGCAAACGTATTAACGTGAGTTTTGACGTATAACGATGCCTATCAAATCGAATTGTAACCGTGATAGTTTTAACTACGTCTTTTGAAAACAAAATAAAATTTTACTGCTTTCTCGGTAAAAAAAACGTGACATTTGCCACACGGTTCAAGTTATTTATAGTTGCCTGTATTTATATTTGTTTTACAAAAGCGATTAAGTGTTAGTGATTAATTGTGGACAACTATACATACATACTAACCTTTTATACATACATAACTAACCTTTTTTCTTGTCGGGAAAAACCAGCTGATTTACAATTATGTTATGCGTGTCGATTTCGGCCTTGGCAAGCTCTTGTACTAATCTTTCTGTCTCGTAAAGCGACAAAAACTCTGCTATACACACGCATACAAACGTTGTGTGATCCTGAAAGGAAATAAAACAAAGTTATTTATTTAAAATACCGTTTAAAAATACATCTTTGTGGGAACGAGACAACGAAGGAAAATGAGAACAGGGGAACGAGGGAGCGAGGGAACGAACGACTGACCGTCCGACCGAAAGAAAAAATGATAAAAGAACCCAACGAATGAACGGAGGAATAAACCATTTATTTGCGAAGGTGATACAAACCAGTCTGCCTATATATATGGTTTTCTTGCCAAGCTTGTTCGGTCAAGACGGCGGGATACCGGCCAAGTTCTTGTTTGCGTGTTAAAAAAAAAACCGAGGCCAATATCCCGCCATCTTGACCGAACAAGCTTGGTCAATAAAGGATATATCATCTGGCAACAACGGCGGCAACAGCAACAACAAATTTGCGGGAAAATCGCGGGCAATCCCGAGCAGCAAGATAGGCCCATCTTGCCGGTTCGGTTAGCCAATCACAATCCAGGGTTTACCTCATCTTGCCCGCTCGCGAGACCAGCCATATAATAAATCTAAGTAATATTAAAATGAAGTTTTAATATGAAATTAAACAATCTTTAAATGAAAAAGTGTGATACACACCGGGTTCTTAAACTGTTCGCTAACTTGCTGTATTACAGGTAAGGTATCTTCTAACTTTTTGGTCATGTGATCTGCATTCATGTCTTGTATACCCATCATTGCACCAAACTAAAACAAACAGGACAAAAAAAGCCCAGTTTAAAATAACTTGGTGATAGATTGATTGAGAACAAAGTTAAACAATAACTAATAGTAAATTTTTGACTGAAACTTGTAAGAATTTCCAGGCTCCGTCCAAACGTATCCGTTTTGTTTGAAAACGTATTTTCTTTTACTCCGGTTTAAAAAAAACTCCGTGAGCACAAGTAGCGTTTTCGAGTCGTTTTCGCCTGTCCACACGAAACCCTTATAAAGGTTTCGAAAACGTTAATTCCGCGGACAGAGCATGCGCATTTACCAGCACAATGAGACCACAAGAGAGCCAGTGGCTTCATCGTTTTTTTTGAAAGTTCCGTTTTCATCGTACACACAAAAACGGCGTTTTCAAAAATTTACACTCTGAGAGCGTTTTGGAAAAGTTGTGTTTTTAGTCAACGTTTTCACCGGATACGAGTGTACGGAAGAGAAAACCACAAAGAAAATGCTCCGTTTTCGAGCAATGCAACGTCTTTTATACCTGTGAAATAAATGGTCCTATACTGTTCTTCAGAGTCAAGATTTTCCCGAGAGATTTCTCAATGATTGACGGAAAGGCCAGTAGTCTGAGTGTGTGACCTGTTGGTGCTGTATCAAATACCACTACACTAAAATCCATCGTGTTAACCAACCTAAGGTGGAAAGGAAAAGCAAAGTTATTTGTCAAATAATGTACGGAGCTTCCTACACTTTCACTGCCAGGGCCAAAGCTCAGTTGTTTGTGGAAAACGTCTATTAGTCTGACGGGATGAAACTCAATGTTAAAAGCCGTAGTAAGCAGTACATTCATGTGGTACTGTTTATTTTGCTGTGCAAGGTGGTTCTAAGTTAAAAGTCTGTGGATGAAACCCAAGTGTGTGACCATTCAAATGAAAGCTATTGAGCAGAACTTTCATGTGGTCTGTATATTTTGCTGTACAAGGCTGTTCTAACTTTAAAGTCTGTGGATGAAACCCTAGTGTGTGACCATTCAAATGACAGCTACTGAACGGTACTTTCACGTGGTACTGTTTATTTTGCTGTACAAGGTGGTGGTGACGTTTAAAGGGGCACTGTCACGAGCATAACTTCAAAAATTCAACAGCCCAAAAACATGTTTACACCATTGGAAACCGATTAACAGTGGTCAAGTTTTCTTAAAATTACTATACCAGTGTACTGAAACTAAATATAGAGCGATATCACTGTGATACCATTGGGAACCTTTGATCAGAACTTGAAAAAGTCAGGCTGACTTTTTCAAGTTCTGTACTTGTGGTTTGGAAAAATTGATTAAACTATTTACGGTCACCCTCTTCGTTAAAAAATTTGCTAGATATCCTTCCCTTTTCGTTCTAGGAGCATTTCCCGCATGTTTGAAAGTAATTAGTCGTAATTTTGGTGGCGTTTTACTAAAAAGGCCAAAAAATGTCCGTGACAGTGCCCCTTTAAGTCTGTGGATAAAATCCAAGTGTGTGACAATTCAAATCAGGAAAGCTATTAAGCAGTACTTTCATGTAGTACAGTACACTGTATATGTTCGCTATAACTTTTAAGTCTGTGGATAAAGCTCTAGCGTGTGACCATTCAAATGAAAGCTATTGAGCAGTACTTTCATGTGGTACTGTTTATTATGCTGTACAAGGTGGTTCCATAACTTTCTTATCTGTGGATGAAACCTTAGTGTGTTGGAGGACACACTACTCTCACAGTGCCTCTCTCAAGCCAGCAGGATAACTAGGTAGGTACCGGCAAATTTTGAAGGATATCTGACAAAAATGCTTTTGAACTATAAAGAAAAGATTCTTCACATACCTCATGACCTCAGCAAAACTCATGGCTTCATCAATTCCAGGAAATGCTCCCAAAAGTTCCTTAACCATAGTTTTACCCATGGACATTACATCTGCAATGAAAATTATTATTATAAAAAGCATAAAAAATTGTCAGTAAGACACTAACCTCTCTGGAACCTCCATTTTTATTTGCCCGCTGTAAACACTACCTCTATTGTTAGTCAGGGCTAGGGGCATTGTTATGACCTGTTATCTATTGCTTTCGGAGCCAATGAAGGAACTCGTTCCGAGAGGTAGTGGGTGACCCAACATTGTAGTTGAAGCTCGATATAACGAACTCCTCTACAACGAAGTTCCCACGACATCACGCACGATATTTATCAGCCCCGACAAAGTTACTTAACAGTAACATGCATGGAACAAAACCCAGCTGGGGGGGGGCTCCCATGTAAAAGAAACGGGTTTGCTCGTCAGAAATTGTGACTTCAATCCCTGAAGGAGACCAATCTGGGTGTAGCTCAAGCTTTTTTGACCTCTCTCCTCTTTTTTTGGCCTGTTCGGTCTAGGCCGCGAACATAGCTTGACGGCGTTTTTTCATTTCTTCCCTGGCAACGTTAAACGAGACCTCGACCGCTAAAAATATTAACGTTCTGTCCTGACCATCCAAGTGGGACAAAAATCCGTAATTTACACCCCCTTAGCATTTCCGTCCCTTTCATAGGAGAGTCCCCAGGGGGAACAAAACCCCCTATACAACCAATGCCGGTAAAACAAAGTACAAAACAAAGTCCTACTCCTTTTACTCACGGGTTTCCGCCCCTCCCCCGGCCCCCGGCCCCCGGCCCCCGACCACTTATGTTCCATGTATTAGCCAAGTGCAAACGTTGGAAATACAAATACAAAACAATGCAGTACAATCTGTTGTTTCTTATTTGGGAAACAACGCATGTATTGTTGTTCCGGCTAGATTGAACGTGTAATTTTCTGCGACGAAAAGAAAGCCGTTACAATCAAACCCTTTGAAGCCTGAACCGACGGAAAGAAAGCCGTTAGGACAAACAAACTTAACCTCAAAGAACGCTTCAACATTGATATGCTACAGAAATAATTCAGTCCACTTCTATTTAGAGCAGGAAGGGGGAAAAAATACAATTTACGAGTTTATCCCATTGATGCCAGTGCTGGCCAAAACCGTACATGAAGAGCCTGGCAAGCGTTGCCCTTTGTTTTACTTCTGACGTCATCACCTTTGCCCAAATAAGGCATCACGTATCCTCAAGCTCTGTAGATGGAAAAGACCTTGCCAATGATACCCAAAGCAGAGTGATTGCGTTAATTGAGCTCTAAGTACGTACGAAAATGCTTAAAAATTGGAGTGAAAATTCGGCGAAAAATTTTCCTCTTTTATGGTTGGCTATTCCTTAGTAAAGAGATTTATATGTGCATGCCCGAGCAAAAATTGCTTTTGGATCGAACTAAACACGTAACAGACCAGAAAATGCCAAAAAAATGCCTTAAAAAGACGTTTTTTAATTTCAACTCTAGGCGTCAATGGGTTAGAGAAACGACGAAACACCACTTAGAAGTCTCGCCTATAAAGTCTTTCAAACTGTCTCGATCGATGCGCACTTTCCGGTTCAAAAACACATCCTTTTCTAAAACCATATTAATGAACACTTCTTACAGCTGTATTTCTTTTCGACATTTAAACGAATGCATCGTATAATCGCATAATAGTTTGCTAATGAAGCGAAATACAATCATGTGAATCGCCAAGGAAATTGCATTACTGAACTTCAAAAATGTAAAGTGGAGAAACTCTCAAACACGCAGTAAATTACGCGAAGATGAATTACACCAGAGACAACACCACTTTACTTAGATGTGGTTTCGCATTTCTTCTTCTAAATCCCGCAAAGATTTCTCCCGATCTTCGTGCCGTTTTCATCGTCAGAATGGCCATAAACGCTCTCACCTGTCCTCTCATCATTTTGCTCAACATCCTGCTGATGGTGGCGGTGAAAACAGAGCGACAGCTTCGCACCAAATCTAACATAGCACTGGCTTGTTTAGCCATGGCTGATCTTGTGGTCGGATTAATTGTTCAACCCTTGCAAATCGCCAGCGAAAGTTTACTTCTCAAAGGTGAAGCTAATAAGTTTTGTTCTCTAACCGACGTTTCAATAACCGCGTTACTGGAAAATGCTTGATGGCGTCGTTCAGTCATTTAGTTTTGATAACTGGAGAGCGTTATCTCGCGATAAAACACCCCTTTGCACACGAGAACCAGGTAACTGAAGTTCGTATCATGATAGCCTCTGGTCTGGCGTGGGCTGCAGCGATCGCCCTTCCAATGGAAGAAACCTTGATGGCAGACAAACCGTTCGTTACAATATTAGCAAGTTGTGTAATACTATTTCTCGTTCTCCCCGTTACGGTTTACTTAAATGCTGCAGTGTACAAGGAAGTCCGCCGCAACGAGAAACAAATTGCTGCTAACCAAGTTTCCTTAGAGGCCAAGGAAAAGATACTCAAGAATAGGAAAGCTTTTTACACGATAACTATTGTGTTTCTCGCAATTTTACTGTGCTATATCCCAGTACGAGTCTGTGTTGTTATTTTTATTTCCTTTAAGGACATAATCCCTGGCAATGCAGGACTAATTGCAATTTATATTTTAACGTTATTACCGGCTTTAAATTCGTTGTTTAATCCGTTGCTTTACGTTGTTAGAATAAGGTACTTTCGCGTAGCTTTCATTCACTTGTTGTCACGAAAAACTCTTGCACAAGCTGAGCAACTTGAAAGGAAAATCTTTGGACCAAGGAAAATTGGGGTGATAGCTAATGTCGAACAAGGACAAAATATGGACAGCCAAGCAGCAGATGTTCAACAAGGAAATGAGACTGAACAATACACACGAAACTGCAGTGTGAACACAACCGCACGGGGAAAATGAAGTGCTGTAGTAGATCCGTGAAAACATGTGTTACTATTTTTCGAAACGTAGGCTTTTCTTCGAAAACCTTTGGAAGTGTCAGTTATAAGAAATTTCATGATTGTCTTCGACAGTGGATTGTTTGCGAAAACAATTCCCATGTTATATAGTGTAGTAGTAAAACCGAGAGAAAAAAGGTCCCAACAATTATAAACATACGTTGAAACTAGTTGTGTAAAAATACATGCAAGCATAAATGTACATTGTGACGTGTCCTCTGACTGTTATAACTCATTAAAATTGTAACCGGTTCTATCAATTTTGTTGAACTTGTTTATTTCGATGTGGTGGGATATTTTCTCATTTGGGTCTTACAGCATACAGTCAACCCCTATTAAATGGCCATCTTGGTAGAAATTATTCTTTATTGCCAGGAAATCAACGGACAGGAAATCAATGGAATCACGTGAAAACGATAATTAGTGGATGGGGACACGAGGGCGGGAGCCGGGAGAAAAAGGGTGGGGGGCAGAAGAAGAGAGGGCGGGAACCGGGAGAAACTTCGAAAAATTTCGCAACATTTTGTTATATTTGCAGTAGAAATGGGACAAAGGGGAGGGATCCACTACAGAAAGGAGGGGGAAGCGGGAGTAAAAGGTACGGGAAGCGAGAGTAAGAAATACGAGAAGCAGGAGTTTCACTGAACCCCCCTGTCCCTCCCCACATAACAGTGGCCCTTCCAAGGGGCGGGGGGGGGGGGGGCATCTCCGTATCTCCGATTTTGACAGCCGTGACTGGCTGCTTATTAACACCGTATACGGGTTCAACTGTACAACTGAAAGTGGTATGACTTTTAGCTTTTATTTAGGGCTCGTAAAAAATTCTGTTCTGTCGATCAGGACAAAATAGAATTTCATTCTCATTTTCATTCTCAATCACTCAATGGGAAGGGCATATAAAGCCAAGATATCAGACAAAAAAATAAACTTTGATAAGAACATACATGCCCCAGGCAAGCAAAACTCAAGAGTCCTGCATATCATGCATAATTTACATATAAAATACACCCTTATTCAAACTGAAGAGCAATTTTACCTGGTTCCTCAAAAATGTCTTCAGGAAGATGAGAAAATCCAATATTAGGATCTATTTCCTATAAAATATAGAAATGAGAAAGTTTAATAGTCTCTTTGAGAGATTGTAGTGTATATGAATTATACAAGAATGTTTATTGGTTTATGCATAGTTAGTAGAGGGAGTCTCTACTATGGTTCACTTGGTTCATTTGTTTTGTACTTGTCTTTAAAATCGGGTGATGGATATCAAATCAGATGAGGTATATTTAACAATTATTCCATGTATGCCAAAGGGTATGAGATAATGAAGATGGATTTTTTCAACAATGACACGAGCATGGGACAAAGAAAAATTCTGAGTCCCCGACGGGAATCGAACCCATGGCCTCCCAGATACCGGTTGGGGTATGAGATAGTAGATAGCCAACGAGGCATGTAGCGCCCAATTGGTTATAATGATCTCATATCCAATAACCCCAGTGTAATAATTGTTTTATTAAAAACGCCCAAAAGAATTGCAATATTTGAGCTCCCCTGCTGTTTTCGTTGACGTGCATCGACTACGAAATTTGTGGTCAAGGGTATATGAGCTCATATAGCATTGTCAATCAAAACTCAGGTATTGCAATATATCATTGCTAGTTTTTTTAAATAATTAATAAATAAACCCCTTCAGGTGACTGGTATATTGGAGGATAATGCCGGAGGCTGAAAGATTGTCTGAAAAATGAACAGTTGGCCGAGAAGTGAAGCTTTGAGGTTAACTGTGAAATTTTGAGGACAATCTTTCAGCCAAGGGCATTATCCTCCAAATATACCAGCAAGCCAGGAAAGGGTTTATTTATTTTATAACCTTCCGATTAATTTTTTCAACCCGCTTCATCGCGGGAAAAAGGAAAAACTTACCGCGTGTGATAATCACGGCATAATTTAGTTAAAATAAATGCAAGTCGATAGGTTTCAAATTTTTTTTAAACACTGTGATTTTATTAAAACATTAGACCTGAAAAAGTCACTTTTATGTTTGTTTTGCACTGCTATAAAATATCGGACGACGGATATCAAATCGGACGGGGTATATTGGCTGATACCCGTCGTCCGATTTTGTACCACGTGATGTGTTTTGTCCAATGAGCGCGCGCGGAAATTAATCGGTGGGTTATAATGCATGATATCCACTGTCCGATTTTGTACCATGTGATGCGTTCATCCAATGTGAGTGCACAAAAATAAATCAGTGGGTTAAAACAGATGGAAGAATTGTAAGTCTTAGTCATCAAGGCACTTTGAGTTGGCCATAATGATCTCATATTCAACAGGTGTGAGTGGAATAATTGTCTTAAAATAAAAAAAACCATAATGAAATAAATAACAAATAAAAAACCCTTGACCACATTTTGTTCTGTTATGTTTTATCATTTAAATCAAGGATAAAATTGAAATGCAATATATAATAAATTAGTCAAGCTATTAACAGAAAAAAACATTCTAAAAACTCAGCATTTCTTTGACTTGCAGTGGCGGATCCAGGGCAGGGGCCCGGGGGGCCCGGGCCCCCACCTTATTTTTTCGAAAATTATCTTCCCAGAATTCAACATTCATCGTCAAGCGGGCCCCCTCCTTAGTTGAATGTCTGGATCCGCCACTGAGTTGCATGTATCACTGACTGATTACAGTGTTGCACACCGTACAACTGCTACTTGATAAAGTTTTCGAATAATTATTGGCAACTTTTTGACAACTTCCTGATGGCTTCTGTTTTAACTGGGTTGGTACATTTCGCTGACCCCGATTCCATGGACCACCACGCTGGACTACCAAAATGGACTACCTTAATGGACTGTCAAATGGACTACCTAGATGGACTACCTAATAAAATACCTTGAAAAAAAAAACTAGAAAGAAATATTATCACCCCTTGGTTGTTTGTTTTGACTGATTCACTGCTATCTGCCATCTTGTTTTCATTTTGTGTTTATTACCGCTGCTCAGAAGTGAAATAAAGCGTTGACATGTACAGGCCAAACACGACTCATAACCTTGTGGTGTGACCTCTCGCTATAGTTTCACTCTCATAAGTATATCTCTTAAAGATTTTCCTCTAAAACGAGAAAGTGCATAAGACAATTTTGCCTTCTGTCATGGCACCCGCCATTGTCTCCTAACCTCAAAAACATCTTGATGTGCAAATGGCATTTAATTAAAACCCAACCATTGCTTAGAGAAATATTATCTCATGTTATCTCACGTGAAAATGGAAAATCTTAAAGAGATATACTTGTGAGAGCGAAACAAAATAACGAAAGGTCACTTGTCACGCCATGGCCATGAGCTTATGATTCATGTTTGGCCTGTCAACACTTCATTTCACTTCTGAGCAGCGGTAATAAACACAAAAATAATGAAAACAAGATGGTGGATTGTGGTGAATCAATAAAAACAAAAAACCAAGCGCTGATATTTCTTTCTAGTTTTTTTTTCAAGGTATTTTATTAGGTAGTCCATCTAGGTAGTCCATTTGACAGTCCATTAAGGTAGTCCATTTTGGTAGTCCATCGTGGTGGTCCATGGACTGAGGGTCAGCGAAATGTACCAACCCGTTTTAACTGGCCAATAAAAAATACTGGTATGCAAGGAGTGAGAGGGGTGGAGTTAACAATTGTCGTAGAGTGGACATGGAACTTGACAACTCAGCTTATCAAAGTTCTTGCACTTACATTGGCTGATTCAAACGAAAGCCATTACAAAGTGAACAAGAGATATCAAAAAGTTGTTAAAAATTAATCAAAAAATTTTATCCAGTGGCAACGGTATAGAACACAGCACTATTAATAAACATTTTTCCTGGAAAGAGTATGTTACATGTAGCTACTAATGAGAATTTTCCAGATCAGACTTATGTTTATTATGAATTCAAAATACAAACCACAAGCAAAGCATTCATTAAAGTTTAAGGTCACATGATAATTATTTAAAAAAGTGCTTTAGTTACACTTACCATTGCAAACAAATTGTCACAACCCTCCACGTTTGTTGGAATATTGCTAAATTTTTGATTAAATGCATCTGATATGTTATGGGCAGGATCTGTTGAAATTATCAGCACTCTTTCTCTGGTTTTTGCAAGTTGGAGGGCAATACTGCAACTAAACATAAATGGAATGATTTTTACATGTGCTGCCAGGTTTGAATACAGGAACTGCACAAATAAAAATGTTGTGATTTGCATCAACATGCTGTTGATAGATAACTAACGGTTAGTACAAAGACTAAGTTGACAAATTAGATTCTTCACTTTTGCATCTGAGTTCAAAAGACGTTGAAAACATCTTTGTTAACAAATTAAAAGCTGCCAGTATTTCATGGTTGATTGTTCATAACCCTTTAGGAAACATTGAAATTCTAAAATTAGGTTAAGAATTCTGGTATGGTTGAAAAATATCGGAAAACTGTTTGGTAGATTATCAATCGATATATTTTACAATAAAATGTTATCAATTTTATCAATCAATCAATACTCACATGCTGAAAAAGTTTCAACTTTATCGATTTTATCAGATTTATCGGTTATTTTAGTAAGAATCAATTGAAATTTAGTATTTGTTCATTGGTTAATGCTTTTAAAAACTGTGGCTGTTAAGGCAGTGTTCAATTGTGACTCTTTAAACATAGATTTTGAAGGTGTTAGCAAAGATGTCCCTAAAACAAAGTCACCTACTATGCCTGTGGCATAAACTAATATAGGTGACACTCAAAAGTTGACACTCAACAGGATTGCAGTACAAAGCCAATAACTTTTATGTATTTTTAAGCAAAAAATGATTTTTCTTTCCTTTAAAGTTCAGGTTAAACAGCAATGAACATGACATGCAACTGCGACTTATATCAGCGAATAGCAAACAGCGGATAACCAATGAAATTTGTGGATTTCAAAGAGAATGCATTGAGTATCTACTAAAAATCTTAGAAGAAACTCATTCATGTTCTGTTGGAACTCCATGAATCTGATTGGTTCTCCCACGATTGTTTTCTATTTGCTGATAGAACAGGATCTTGCACTTGTGGCTTGTTAAAAAAACAATTATTGCAGTATTCCAGTTAAGTTTTAGAGGCAAGGGGTCAAAACAATTATCAGAGGGGGCAGCCAAATGTGCCCAACCTAGTGTAGGCAGTGGCCATGTTAGGAAGGAGGATTGGGAAAGAAAGCCAGTGCCTCCTTTGTCCCCCAGGAAATTTTTAAAAGGTTTTCTAATTAATGCTTCAGAGTGCTCTCTGGTAGCAATTTGGATTAAAAAAAAAAACTAAGGAAATTGTTGATTAATTAATTCTGCTTAATCAATAATCTACTCATAAATGATTAATTAATTTATTTGTAATACTACACCTATCACAGGGGTCTCACGATGAATTTGCCCTTACCCCTAATAGTTGCACGGAAAACAGTTCGACTGCTTATTTCCTACAGGGGTTTGGGGGCATGCTCCCCAGAAAATTTTCAAAGCATCTTATACCTGATTCACACCAACAAAACATAAGAAAATGAAAGAAGAAAATAAGAAAATGAAAATCAGCAAATGAAAATCAAAAAATGAAAATCAGCAACAGACAACCAACAGACTAAATTTTACATAGGATTCAAATAATTATGCTCTAACTTGTGCTTTCATTGTACCAAATTTGAAGTCGATAAACATCAGTCAGCAACTTCCATGAAGAAAACAATTTTAAACTGTGTTTAACTAAACAACATTTAAACATGTTTCAGCTTTGGTGTGAATGGGGTATTAGACTATTTCCTCAATTCTGGGCACAAAAATGACCCTGTTTTGAACTTCAAAATGAACTGAATACCTGGTACTTTGGTGGTAACTTTCTAACTCTGTCTCAGCAGTCAACAAAGAATGGCATACTTCCCACAAACTTGCCATGTTCTTTCGTTAGTTAAACTGGGTGATATAAACAATTAGGAAACTGCTGACTTTCTAACCCTCTATCCATGTGAGAAGTGTACTAGACAGACTTCCAATATTAGAGACTTTTTGTGCACAATAGACAAGGCACAAGACCTGTGAAGACATTTTGTTGACACTACAAGGAGTAACAGAAACTGCAGTCTGCCTACAGTACAGGCATGTATTTAATTGTATGTGCAGGACACAATCGAAGACTCAATAATGTTTTGACTTCACAAATGGATTAAAAAACATTCTTTATTGAACCATTTGCCTTGTTAACTTCAAAGCAACACAAAAAGAAAGGAGAGAAAGAAAAGTATTGTGTGGCTATTTTCGGCCCGAAGTTGAAACTGAAAAAGGAGGTTGCTAGGCTGGGTGTTTCGGTATGTTTTTCTTGTTGCCTGAAAAAAAGCTGAAAGCGAAGTAGAGAGAACTCGTGTAACAAGGTGCCGCTAGAACACACACAGCCTTAGCCAAGTTAAATTGCCTACAGAACTATAGTGGATTAACTTTTGTGATTTCTCTTTTGCCCTGAATTTGATTTCCATCCCGATATCTTTGTTTTGAAAACTACAAATTTTCAATTTCATTTATCAGGTCAGGTAGCTCTCTCTATCAGGTTTTTGACCCAAGACCCATCTCTTATCTGGAACACTGTTATTGTTATGACTGCTTAAGGGGGTCTACTATTTCAAGCATTTCTACTTTTTTGTAGACTCCTCATCACTTTTGATTTTTTAAAAAATTATTTATAAATTATTTATGTAAGTGATGGAAGTAATAAAGTTGAAGTTGAAGTTGATTTTTGGCTTAAAACTACATAAAAAAGTGGGTTTTGGACTGCAATCCTTTAGTTTCTACTAAAACAATTAGACTACTTGCCCTCATTTTCTATGAGTGATTGTCAACTCAGCTAACGAATGCTATCGATTATCGATTTTAACTATTGACTATCCCGGGTATTTTCCTGATTTGAACTCCCCTCGGAAATTTCCTCCAATTGACATACAACAAGTAAGCTTACGTGTATATCTGAAGAATTCTTTAAATTTCCACGTTAGTCCCTGAGGAATTACGCTGGTCCTCAACGACCGCCTTATAAGCTTACATCTAACTTACATACATTCTTAACAACCTGATCACGTACCTACATGTTGTCTTACCAACACCACCTTTTCCTCCGACAAAAACCCAGCGCAGTGTTTTTTGATCAATGATATTTTGAACTGTTGGTTCCAGGGGTTCAAACACGTCTTCTTTCATGATAGCGGCCGCCATCTTGTATGTTGTAAATTTTTGTAAAGGACTGGGAACTAGTGAAAAGATCGCTGACCATGAAAACTATAGGCGCAAAAAGCTATTTTCAAAATGGCGGATGAATTGTAATTTGTGTTCAACGCGAAAAACGGCAGGCAGAACGCATATTTTGTGGGGTTTAGGCTCAGTTATACCATGTGTGGAATTTGCTGCTGCCTGTTTGTAGATAACAAGAACTCAAGGAGGCATTATCAGGTTTGAATTTAAAAGTCTTTCGATGTTATGATCGATCTTTAATGACCTTTAATGTGTTTTAAGCATCCAGGCACTTGGTGAAAAAAAGCAAAGGCATAAATTGGAGGATACTTTTATAATGATTATTCAAATTCTCAGAACCGATGTTAAAAATAGTTTACGGCAATCAATATGGAGAATTTGATGTTTCGATCTTGGGTTAACGATTAACCATAAGCTTATTCATTTTGGGATTACTGTTTATACATTTTACCTCTTTTGTGTCTTATACCTTTGAGAACTGTCATTATGATGTCTCCTTTGGTTTAAAAATAATTTTATACATAAA
Organism: Meandrina meandrites; assembly: GCA_963693305.1. Classification (NCBI taxonomy): domain Eukaryota; kingdom Metazoa; phylum Cnidaria; class Anthozoa; order Scleractinia; family Meandrinidae; genus Meandrina; species Meandrina meandrites. The sequence goes on from OY855916.1 coordinate 9,061,156, forward strand.
AATGACGTGTTACATGTTTTGTGTATTTATGTACTGATCAAATCGAAACTTCGACATCCAACCCCCTGCATCCCCTGGTTGGGTGCTCTAATGCACCAGTCAATGTACCCCCTCCCAACCCCGGGGATTAAGCATTTGCCGTTTCTAATGGGACCTAATGCCCTGTGCCGGGGAACATTTCAGACTGTCTAATCCCCCACCCTTTGCTGGATCATAAACATATATAAATTTAAATCTACTTTCAAAGATTCTGGCAAAAAAAAAATATTCAAACTTTCCTCTTGTTTTCTTTTTTTTTCCATCTCTTTCTTTTTCTTTTATCCCAGTCTGATGAAAGAGATACTATGGACAAAAAAAAAAAAGAATCTTTTTATTATGCGCAAGGCTGCTGCCTAAGGAAATTTCTAAGGAGCCCTTCGGGCTCCTAACATCAAAAGTTAGGAGCCCAAGCCATTACTTTAGGAGCCCAGCCTAAAAGTTGCCATGGTCGATCCTCGGGGGAGGGGGGTGGGGTAGAAGAAAAAATCTAGGGGAGGGGTCTGGGGAGCTGCCGCCCACTCCCCCCCCCACCCCTCCCCCTACCGTCCCCTTCCACATGCAGACACATTTTATTTTGTCAGTAGAGCCTTTGTACATGAACAGAAAACTCCTTCGGACAAGATTTTTTTCTGAAAGCTTCTGAACATCAAGGTAACCTCCCTCAAATAGTTGTGTGAGAAATTCCAGCTTTCTTAACTTGAAAGTTCATTTAACCGAGCCTCTCCTTCGATAAAACTCTTTTTACACTGATTGGTTGACATGAACAGGAGTGTGTATATTAGAAAGTTTCTGTAGGCTTAAAATGAGTTTGAAAATCCAACCAGTATATTGTGCTGTGATGAATGTTGGATAAAGTAAGTTAAAAATGTGTAGAACAAATAAAACAGTGTTTAATAGGAGTTTTGAACATCCAAAGCTTTGAAGCAAAATCAGTGAAGCATGAAGCAGCAAAATTATTATTTCACTTTTGCACAGCAAACTCACTAAAGAACTTGAATTATTGTTAGTAATTAAAGGGGCTTTGTCACGGATTTTAACAGATTTTTGAACAGCCAAAATTTATATTTGTGTTGAAGGAAACCAAAAAATAATAGTCCATTTCTATTAAGAATTGCTATATTAGAGCACTGAAACTGTTAACAAGCGTCTTTAGCTGCAGATGGTTAGGATGAAAATGGATTACAACTTGAAAGGTTTAGCTAAACTTTTCAAGTTGATTCCGCATGTCTATAAAAAAATCGATATTTATAGCTGTAGTTAGATTTCTATCCACATATTAAGGTTACATCTTCCTTTGGATGTTCCAAGGTAATGATTTTCACAGGGTAAGTTGCCTACCACTAATTTTGGAACAGTTTAGAACAAAAACCTGCGAAATCCCCGTGACAGAGCTCCTTTAAGGCTTAACAGTTCTAACCAAGATTACAATTTAGCAGGTCTATTTGAAGGTTAAGGCAAAGGTAATAAAAAGTCAAAACACCTGTGTAAACACTTTAATTAAATTCTGATCTTATCTACATTTCATAATCAGTTGTCAAAAATAGACCAGAAAAACTAAGTTGTGAAAATAAAAAGTTTCTAGGCTTATCAAATGAGTTGCTTATACAATAGATTTTAGTAGTTAAAAACAATTCATGTTATTCAAACTGTTTTCAGCAAAGTTTCTAGCACATTATTATTTTCAAGTCAGAGTAATGTTCTCCTTGCACGGTTCAATGACCGAGATAAAACACGAAACAGTTCGAAAGAACAAACAAACAAACTTGATCCACAAAAAGCGGTAGCTGATAAGAATGTCACAGAAAAGGCACACATTTTCTGTTGTTATGAAATTAAGCGTTCTCTAAAGTGAAAAAATAAAAGTTTGAGTTAAATAATAAGCTTAATTACAGTAATTCGTAAGTGTAACATCAAAACATTCTGCACATTATTTTAGGCTTGTTGAAAAGGTTTTTGTATCAAGCTTTTGCAGATTAAAATTGTCATGATCAGACCTGATGCATGAATGGCCAGGAGATTGATTTCACTTTTGTATCCGTAAAATGTTTACTTCACATTCACTATAAACTCCTCCAAAACATCAACGTAGCGAACGAAACGTGAAGCAGCCCATAATACTATTCATTCTTCATTCCATATTTGGGAGTCAGTCTCAGTCCTAAACAGTCGAAAATAATTGGTTTTCGAAGTTGCACGTATTTATACGCTAAAATTATCTCTATTGTGGACAATTTTAGTATTTCCGTTTTGAAATGAAGCGCTTATGGTTTTAAACGGGATATATCTTACGGCAGTGGAACAAAGTTACAGGAAATTGAAGTCATTAGATGAGAATGGAAAATCTATGCTTAGGCGCCCATCCGGGCTCCTTGAACAAAAATTTAGTCGCCCGCACTCGTAACTTAGGCGCCCCAGGCGACCGGGCGCCCGTTAGGCAGCAGCCTTGATGCGAAAACAGTCATCGTTTTTCAAGTCTAATCCTGGCCTAATCCCAACTGTCCCCGCCTAAAAGTAGCACAACGTTTCAAATAAGGCTAATGCCCTGCATATCGGGGCACAGTGTACGTACCTAATGCCCTGGTGATCCCCGCATAGTCCCAGGGCTGGGGGGGGGGGGGGGGGTAGGGGTTTACATTGACTGGTGCATAACCACCGAGTTACAAGAGACTCTTGGTGAACTAGGACGTTTACTTGGTCCATTTGTGACACGTATCCTGCATACTGCCAGGATATGCAATGTTGAAAGCATCATGACTTGTGTGTAATCTAATCAAGATGGTAAATTTTAAGCTTGGTGAATAAATGATAAAGATGATATGTATATTTGTCACGAGCATGGGACAAAAAAACATTCTGAGTCTGTGACAGGAATCGAATCCATGGCCTCCCAGATACCAGTTGGGCACTCTAACCACTTAGCTACAAGAGATTCTTAGCCTGTATACAGCCTTCTGGCAGGAAGGCTGTACACAGGCTACAGACTCTTGGTGAGCTAGGCCTCTTAACTCATTATTAATTAATAAATAATAATTTATTATTAATTTTCTTACAGGTCATTTCTGATTTCATACTTCCTCATCTTCTAAGGAGAGGGCCTGATCACATCGACCAAAAAGATTGTTCCGTAAGAAATGATCATGGAAAGTTTTGCTTGAGCCTTGTTGGTACAATACTTCATTTAAGAGGCAGCAAGACTCCTCAGCCTTTGGAAGATGAGTGTGGAAATATCCTATTATGGAATGGGGAAATATTTGGTGGAATAGAGGTACATTTTGTACATTTGAACAATGATTGAAATAAAAGTTTCAACTAGGAGTGTTCTGTTTGGATCAACCTAACTTCATCTACCTGTTTATTACATTACTAATAAGTTTATAAGAATAATTAATTGATTAGCTAGATATTAGATTAAATGGGACTTTGATACTGCAGGCCTTTGGGGTGTTGAAATTTCTATCATTAAGTCTGGACTGGCATTTAGTAAAAAGATTGTTCAATCTATGGCTTCTTTATCCCACCACCTTTGAGTACAGTAGATATACTAAGAAAGTATGCACTTGTGTTTGCCGTTAACAGCTTAAACACCTCATGTTAATGCAAGCAATTCAATATCCTTTCAAATCAAACTTGATTGGTTGAATTATTATTCTGTAGGGTACATGTAAATTGATCGAATTGAGAAACAGATGACATTTTGTAATTTTCGAAAAAAAAAATATTAAAATTATTTGGCAATGGATTCCAATCACAACTGTAAGGGTGGTAAAGGGGGGGGTCTCAATCACGAATCACGAGCCTATTTTTCCTCAAATCACGAATCACGTATGTATTTTAAGGCATTTCACAAAATACGTATTTTCATGCGTTTTCACAGAAAATGATAGTCGCAAATTACCTGATTTGTGTTGCTTTTTCTTTGATTTGTCTTGACAGTAAGGTATTTTCTTAGGGTGACTGAACAATGCTAGAACAGCTATTAGATTCTCGATTTTCACGAACGTTTATAATGTATAATTTACGAATTACGGTCCTCAAAATAAGAAGATCACGCGTCACGTTAGACTATCAATTCACGGATCACGGCTAGATTCAAGCTCTTTTCATGTGTCATGAACTTATTTTTTCCCAAATCACGCGTCACGCATCACCCCTTTACCACCCTGAACTGTCATATGTTAATTATCTACTTTCAAATCATGTTCAATATACTTAGCACACAGGTTGTAGTTCCCCAAGATCTTAGTTTAGATAATTTGTTCTTTAAATTTTAATCCCACAGGTGAAGGAGAATGAAAATGATTCTTTGATTTTGCTGAATACTCTGTCCAACCCTCCATCAGAAGTGATCGCTTCTCAACATGTCCTTTCAACAATGGCCAGGGTTCAAGGTCCTTGGGCATTTGTTTACTGGCAGGTACTAGCTAAATTAACACTGTATTGTTGTTGAAAGTTATTAAATAATTGTGAATTTTGGGTAATTAAATATTTGACATGTAATTTTATGCAAGTGAATCCCACATGCCATACATGTGAGAGGCACAGTGCCTTATGGTTAGTTTGCTGGGCTGCGGATCAAGCGGTCCGGGTTCGAGCCTGGCTGAGGCACTGCGTTGTGTTCTTGGGCAAGACACTTTACTCTCACAGTGAGTGCCTCTCTCCACCCAGGTGTATAAATGGGTACCAACGAATTTACTACTGGGGTTAACCCTGTTCTGGGCTAGCATCCCATTCAGGGGGGAGTAGAAATACTTCTAGTCACTCCATGCTACAGAAACCCACTGATGTCCAGAAATGAATGCAGTTACGAAATTTACAAATTTTACCATTTTTTTTACTACTAACATTTTTGGTTTTGTCTTATTCTTAACAGAAGAGTGAGCAGAAACTGTGGTTTGGGAGGGATTATTTTGGACGTCGTAGCTTGTTGTGGCATCTTCCCTCCAATCCAGATGATGTTCTCGCAGTGACCTCTGTGACTGAGAGAAACTCTGTGCCAGCTGATACAAATCTGGTAAGCATATGGCTCATTGGACACGAAGTAGCCAAGACTGTAAATGTATCTTGAAGACTGTTCTTTCAAGGACTGGTGCCATGATAAAAGCAGATAGAGAAAAAAAAAAATGATTGTTTCTGTTTTTTTTTATCTTTTGGCAAAATTTTGAGACCATGCTGTTTGGCCTTGCATTTGGGCACTTAGTGGTATTAATATTATGTTAGTAGGGAGTCAAAAGACTCGCCATAGATCTCCAAAAACTGTCCTACTTCAACAATGCGTCAAGATGTTTCGTTCATTTTGTGATATATACACAGCCATAAAATAAATACCATTTTAGGAAGCTAAAATGTTAACAATTATAGCTGCAATTACTAAACAAAATTTAATATCTTGATGGCTTGTGACCACATGATCAGAGAATGGCAAGCCTGTGATTCGATTGAGTTCATTTTAGTTCGATAAAGCAACCGCCCTATGTCACGTGAGTGCATTATCAAGTTTCGTTTATTTTTCTGCGTGCGGTTCAGTTGTATTGCATCGCATAATTTGATTGGTTAAACGAGTGTGGATGATGCTAGTACCAGCCCTACTCCGCATTACCCAGTTCACAAAGCGCACAGTGCAAGTTTCGCCCATCCTTCTTTCATTGTGGATGGGACTGTTATAAAATTGCGAAATTTATTCAGCTGCTCATCAATTTTTACAACTAACGATACCATATACAAATTCCGCTATTCTTGCAGCCGAGTTTAAGCGTACACTCCAACCGAGCTTTTCTGTAAAAAAGAATAAGCTTATGTTAACTTCGACCTGTTGTTTTCATTTCTGGAACAGTTTTATAGTTGCTTGTTGCTTACGGGGAAAGTAAAGTCCTCGAAAAAAGGAATGAATTGTCTGTTTTTCTTGTTTTAGCATTTTGAAGAAGTTCCAGCCGATGGCCTCTACTGCGTAGATTTTGTGAGTAACAGAACTAATCAAGAATGCGAGCAGCCTTTTAGGATCAATCAATTCGAGTGGAAGATTGCTAGTGAGGAGTTACAAAGCTCGCTCTTCTTAACCTGTCCGGTGCAGGTGCCATTTAACAGACAAATGCCTACAGAACAAGATATTCAAATTATTGAAGAGAACAGACGAAATCTTCGTCCGCTAGAGAATACGCGCGATGAAAATGCACTGAAATTAGAGGAAATGTCCTCCAAAGAATGCAAAAAATCGGTCGGAGGTGAGAGCGATGTGAAAGAAGCTATTGGAAAACGTGATGTTGAAATTGTTATGTCAAATCATAATACTGTAAAAAATGAAAATGTCATCGAGCCAACTATTACAGGACAGGACGAAACAAGTGTTAAATGTGATTCAGAATTCCCTGCGCTTGAAAAATCTCCTCTTGAGGATCTTGTTTCTGATTTACGTGTGAACGCGAACTTTTCGACACCGAACCCAACCTTAGGAGTTTCCACTACAGGAAATTTTGAAGCAAGTGCTACGGAAAATCAATCCTTTAACTCTAATTCTTCTCCAATGCACAGTGTCGCTTCGGGACACTCGCAACATTCTTGTTTAACAAACAGTGATGAACGCGGTGTAGACACGAATTTCTCTTCTTCTGGGACAACCACACAAGGATGCCCTCGCTGCAATTTGTTTCGAAGCTTGTGGAACACCTACAAAGAATCAAGGGACAGGTTTATTGCAGTTCTTGGTGATGCAGTACGGAAAAGAGTTTGGAACCTGCCAAGAACTTGTAGTAGTTCGGTTTCTTCTGATTTTTGCTCTGGAAGTGCTTCTGAAGTGAATACATCTTCAGGCGTACGACGTAAAGACGCTCGAGTTGGTATTTTATTTTCCGGTGGAATTGATTCTATGATGATAGCAGCCTTGGCGGACAGGTAGGTCAATTATTTACACTTGTGTTAGCGCAGTGTGGTTTACATGTAGTTTTGTTTGTAGGTTACAATAACGAACGAACAAGATTGAATTTTGGGGTTGGAATTTTTGTTTAATTTTAGTTACAATGCTTGTTTTGTGTGTTTCTGTTCGCTGTTCGTTTTTGGTTCGCGTTTCGCTTCCGTAACAAATTATAAATAAAATCTTCCTAGCAAACAAACGAAGGAACGTCGTACGAGCATACGAACGAACGAACGAACGAACGAACGAACGAACGAACGAACGAACGAACGAACGAACGAACGAACGAACGAACGAACGAACGAACGAACGAACGAACGAACGAACGAACGAACGAACGAACGAACGAACGAACGAAAAACAAGTTCTGAACAAGGAGAAAATAACGGACGAATCAATGAACTCAGTTAAACGAGCTCTAACTTAGTACATGTAACTGCTTAAAGATTTTATCTCTAGATTCGTGCCTACGGATGAAGCAATAGATCTTATTAACGTCGCATTTGAGCGAAAAACTCCATCCAACCATCCGCAAAACAAGAACGCAAAGAAAGGAAAGACGAGAAAGAATGCAACACCAACAACGCCTGCAAGAAATTTTAGCGTCCCAGACAGAATAACTGGGATATCAGGCTTGGATGAACTGAAACGCGTTAATCCTTTACGACAGTGGAATTTTATTGAGGTAATCTGTGTATTAGGGCCTCGACAGACAATTAAAATGAGTTGACAGCTATTAGTTCTCAATAAAGCGTTTAAGGCCAAAGTTATCGGTGCCTGATTTTTTTATTTGAAAGCTTGGTAACTAGCGTTTGCTGCGCCTATTAGAGTGCATGTTTTGGCGCGAAAACCGCTGATTACAAACTAATGATGGCGTAGTTCTCAACAATTTTCTCACGGTCTAGGAAAAATTAGTCGTTTTCGACAACTAAAGCAGTTTTCCTTTTGAAACTGAAGAAAAACTGTCAAGTTGTGGAAAACTAATTTTTTACAGTTTCTTATCGAAACCTTGCTTCACACACTGGCTTTTTTTAGTTATCCTTAGTTTCTTTAGTTACTCAAAGTAGCTAGAGTAGAACTCGTTTAAAAATGTGTTTGTTCTTTACTTAAAGGTGGATATAACACTAGAACAATTGCAGGAAATGAGGTACAGTGTTTGTGACTTTTCTGACGGCTTTCCGCTCTACTAAGCTCATATTTATCGTGTTTTGTGGTCTACGTTTCTTTGAGAATTTTGGGCCGTGCCCTACATGCATGCAGTAGGAGACTGAGCATGAACAGAATCTGAGACGAGTAGGGCATGGGACTGCGCTGAACCAGTTCCTCTCAAACCTGTTTTCTGGCTTAGTCCGGAACAAGTAGATTTTTTGCTCGGAATCTAGTCTTTGAGAAATGACTTTGCCCTCACATTTATCGAGACCTGTTGTGCTGGGGTGTTTGTTTACTGTGTAGTTTTATCTTAGAACAGGGTTTTGCTTCTCAAGTAGAGTTATAGAAAAACGTGTAGACAAACTGAAAACAAGCGCAGAATGAAACAACAGCAAAAAAATAAAAAAATAATAATAATAATAATAAAACCAAATAAAGCAAAAAAAACAACAACAACAACAACAAACAACAGCAAAAAACAAAGATTGTTTCGTAACTAAAATTCAAGTTGCAGCCATGGAGATTTTACCGGTGGAGAATATCGCTCGTCGCCAGCAAAATAGTAAAACACGGGAAAAGCATCTGACATATTTTTATATTTCTAGTTTAACAATACCCCTTCTCGACCAACCAAATGTTAGTTGAAAGTATTCCAACACTTGGAATTATGATGCGTGACTGAGAAAGTCCTAAGTTGCAAAGATTCAATTCTAAATCACGCAATCGTAACCGCCATTGTAGACGACTGCGTGACTCACCTGACTACTTTCACAGGACTGTTTTTGATTGTAACGTTTCAGAAACGAAAAGAGGTGATCCCGACCAGATTTAAAAGTATTAAGGCACATCTATTCCTCTATTACAGCGGAGTTAGTATTCTTGCCGCCTCAATGAAGAAATTTGTTGTCCTAATTTTAATCTTTTTTTTTCTATTGGTGTTAGGTCCCGCCACATCAGTCATTTGGTGTCCCCCCTGAACACTGTATTGGATGACAGTATCGGCTGTGCTTTGTGGTTTGCTGCCCGGGGGGTAGGACGTCTACGTTCCTCCTCCGTGAACAGTGGCCTCAGCAAAGATAAAGAAGCAGATGCTGAAGAGAATACATACACAAGTAGAGCTAAGGTATAATAGTGAAGTTTCTCGTCACTCTAAAAAACAAACATTAGCGCCAGATTGGGGAACGTACTAGGCTTTTTACTCAAGCGATGACGTCATTCAAAAATCACCGAATAATGAAACACGAAAGAGTCACACAATTGACATTTCTTTGTATCACGCTGCATTTGATTAATTCTCCTCTCTGTCTTTCAACAGGTTTTGCTGGTTGGTATGGGAGCTGACGAACAGCTAGGAGGATATGCCAGGCACAGGACTCGCTTCGTGTAATTGAACCTTTTTTAATTCTATTTAAAATTGAGTATGCATTGCCTTGTCTTTTAGCGAAATCAAGCCCTAGTTGCATACTAGGCTGCTCGGTCCTTTGCGCACACATCCCCTTTACATGACTGTTTCTTGAGGTCCATAAGAGAAGAAAATATAAGAGAAAGTCCTAAAACATCCGAGTTTAAGGTAAAGTCTGCGTTCGAACCAAGCGGCCCACCAGGTCGCTTATCCCGGTTTCCGTAGCATGAAGCGACTAGGAGTATTTCTACTCCCCCAGGATGGGATGCTAGTCCATCGCAGGGTTACTCCAGCAGTAATTTTGCCAGTGCCCATTTATACACCTGGGTAGAGAGAGGCACTACAAGAGTAAAGTGTCTTGCCCGAGAACACAACGCAGTGCCCCGGCCAGGGCTCGAACACGGACCGCTCGATCCGGAGTCCAGCGCACTAACCATTAGGCCACTGCGCCTCTCTGTTTTCTTTTTACGTTTAGGTTAAAATGTTATTCAGTAAAAAGATACACCAATCATTATTAGAATGTGATGATGTTCGTGTAGTTTTTGATAACATTTTGACCAAAAATTTTAATAATTGTGTTCGGGAATATGTCTATCCTAGTTCGTAATTCTCGTTTTGTTTTCTCAGTAATGAAGGTTGGTCTGGTTTGATGGATGAGATGGAAATGGAAGTGAAACGAATATCGAAACGAAATCTTGGCCGTGATGACAGGTTAGGTTTGCATTTCATTAAAGCGAAATACATTAAAGCAAAATACAGCGGTTGTTTTTAATTGGTTAATTGGTTGGTTTCCAGGTGTATTTCAGATCACGGCCGAGAAGCGCGGTTTCCTTTCCTTGACGAGGAGGTTGTGTCGTTCTTAAACTCTCTTCCAGTTTGGCTGAAGGTGAGTGACCAAGTAATCACGTTATATGTAGAACCACAACTGGTATCTCTGTGCGCATTGCGGACCTGTTAGTACAGGTAATCACATGATTTCGAGTGCAATTAGGAATAAATAAGCACGAGTAAATTTTTCAAAGGCTAACAAAATTGCACGAGCCCGTAGGGCGAGTGCAATTTGTAGTCTTTGAAAAATTTACAAGTGCTTATTTATTCCTAATTGCACGAGAAAAAAATCATGTGATTTCTTATTAATAATATACGTGAAAAAAGGGACAGAGAGAAAAAGAAAACCAGTTGAATTTTGACACCGCGCGCCTTTTCTGATTTTTCATTCAATTGATTGGTTGAAGCACAGCAAACACATGTCAAGTTCAAACTTTCACAAGAGCGAAATATTCAGATTCATTCAGTTGTACTGTAAACTTGGGAATTTGTGGTTTTTCAAACGTTTTTGAAGCGCAACTCGGTTAACAATAACCGACTAAAGACAATGTACATATTAGACTGTGAAAGCTCGGCGTAAACTGAAGAATTGGACGGCGGCCGTTTTGGAAACCGGGATGTAAGATTCGAGCGGCCAAAGATGAAAGAAACCTGGCAGTTGATAAATGCAAAAAGCCACCACAAACTACAGATATGTAAGTGCTTCTGGCGTTTTGGCACAAAAAATTCCTACTGTCATAGCACGTCCACCTCTTCTTCGGTTGAACTTCGCGCTTTTATAGTTGGACGTTTTCCCATGACAGACCGGCGAAGAACTTGGCGAAGAACTTACTTACCGGATTGAAAAACTTGTATCCTTGTTTATTTACATGCCTGTCGAGTGTAGCTATTATCATTCTGTAAGCTGTCTGGTTCCAAGACAAGTCGTCACTGTTTTGTCCTTTTACTTTAGGGCAGAACTTCTAGTTCGGCTTGCCGGCTCGTTTTCCTCTATTTTGTTGGCGATATTTTTTTCTCTTCGCTTGACGTTTTCCGTACATTTAGCCAGAATGAGGTGCTAATAATTGTATTTGGTTTCTTAGAACTATCTTTTAGGTGTTTTACTGTTGTTTACCTAGCGAAAACCCCGGTCGTTGTTTTCGTCCGCGTCTATTTGTAATTTGCACTGGTGTTACACTTTTTGCACTGGTGTTACCTCTGAACTGCACTGCTTTCAGCCAATCACAATCGAGTAATTTTTTCATGTATATTATTATATTATATAATTTGCTTTTGAAGGGTTATTCCAACTGCGGTGCACATTCAATAAGTACCGTTATAGATTGTCAAAGTCATGTCGCCATCAAATTGTAGCAAGACTTTGAGAAGTTCAAAAACGTACCGGAAATCAATAGTTGCGATATTTTAGAAATTTGCTGTGTATACCCTTTTCCCCTTGCCATTGATACAAAACGTCGCAGATACAAGGGATCGTTAATTAACAACATTGTGAATGGGAAAAAGGAGAAGTGAAGGAGGTCGTAAAATAAATGTAAAATACGCAAGAATTATGGTTTGATTTTGAATAATAAAAGATAAAAGCCTGCTTTCGAGCGGAGAGGCCCATTAGGCTGGAGCTTATCCCGGTTTCCGTAGCATGTAGCGACTAGGAGTATTTCTACTCCTCAATGGATGGGATTGTACAGTTACCCCTAGCATTTAAATCGCCGGTACCCATTTATACACCTGGGTGGAGAGAGGCACTGTGAGACTAAACTGTCTTGTCCAAGAACATAGAATCCAGCGCACTAACCATACGGCCACCGTGCCTACCACAATACCACTCCACAAATGAAAGGAACTAATTGTGAAGTGAAGATTCCAGTAACTGTAATTACATCACATTTATTTAAACACAAACACCTTCAATTTCAGACGGACCCAGGCTTGCCGCGAGGGATTGGGGAGAAGCAGCTGCTGCGCCAGGCGGCGAGGTTGCTTGGCTTGACGTCATCATCGCAGTTGCCTAAGCGAGCGATTCAGTTTGGGTCTCGTATCGCTAAACTGGAGAGTGCTGGAGAGAAAGGCTCTGAGACCTGCTCGAGGCTTGAGTTCTAAACGGTCTGTCAGATAATCATATTTATCAGTGCTATGTATCCACCTGATCAGTCTTGCAGTATTCGTGTGCCATGACACCCAACTGTGTAATCATTAAAGAGAGAGGGGAGAGAAAGAAAGATCTGCTTAACGATAAGAATTACTGGAACTTGTGCCATGTTTGTGATCGTTTAGTGTTGGTAGAGCTGAAGCTGCTGGAACGCATGCGTTAATTTCATGTTAGCCTCGGTATCATGCTGCACCACACAGTCCAGATATTCAAGATAATGGTTTTCCTGTGCGGATTGCCTCGCATTGGCGTATCTTTCCGTGGATTGGCCAGTCATCTTTATATGGCCCATAAGGCACTGGAGGACCACGTTGATACTTCATACATCATTTGCGTTTTGCATCACCGAATCGGCATCTGGCATGATCTGCAAAGCTTGACAAAAAGCTGATTAAAGGTGAACGAATCAAAGATTGGACTGAAAAGCACGACAAAGTAAAGAACATGCGATTTGTGGACCGAAATGGTTAAACAACGAAAGCAAGCGTTTATTGGTTTCTTCCAAAGGGTGGCATTTTTCTTTCATTTTTTTCTGTCCTGTGCCTTGTTTCGCTGCCTAAGATGAAACGTTTGTTAAAACTCTAACTTCTCTTTACAATGTCGATACGTTGCCAATCAGTCAGGTAATGAGAATAAAGAACGCCATCAACTAAAAGCTAAGGGATATGATGCTGATGGACCAACAAATTCTCAGAACTAGTGTTAAAGCGAATGTATGTTAATCATAAAAAGAATAAATATTTTCAGTCAGAACGGGAAGAGTTGTCGCATGCACTACTTTATTGGCTTTTAACTATAAAATATTTGTTTTATGGAATTTCTTAAGATTGATGCAACGTTTTGCAGCGTTTTAAATTAGAAATTTCATCAAAGCATTTCCTTGGAAGTATCTTTAGTGTCGACATCAGCGGACCATACTGTGTTTGCAATTTATTTTTCTGCCCTTGGCGGTCGATTTCCAAATATTCTGATCATTAATATTAATAACAGTATAAGTTAAACTACCTGCTTAACAAATTAAACATATCTGTCAAAAAGTGTAGGTTTTATGACAGTCCGACTTAAGGTAATTCAATTATGCACAAGGCAGGAATTTTAAGCTACAGACAGGTTGAAGCAGCCTCAGCAGACATTGCAAAGTAAGTGAAGTTATGAATGAACGTTTTGTTTGTATGTAAACGATGTTACCTAACTATAAGAAATGATTGTTGATAGTTACGGCGATATGAAAACACGGCAAAATTTTAATTCTGATTTTTCCGCCGCTGAAACGAATTTGCTTACACTGGCGGGTATTTTAAGATGCACATTAATTTTGGCGCAAAGATGGCGAACTGTGAGAAATAATCGCTGGAGATTTGATATTTTGAGTTCAACTTTTGCTTCGCTTGGAAAACCCCCCAAAATAGGTTGGAGTCTAACTGATACAAAAACTATTTTGTATTTGATAATTTTCAATCTGTGAATGTTTTGAATGTTTATTTTTTCGGTTTAGAAGTGAATTTACTGAAATTTGCAAATGAAAATTCTGATGCAGAAAACACTTTCTTTGGGAATGGGATTTCTCCGTGAACCGTTTGTAAAAAGTAGCTCTGATTATGAATTATTGATTGATAGCCCGCTGAAAATCTTGGAAACAAAGCCTTAGAAATCAACAACGGTGCAGAAAAATTGAGTAAATTAGATTCGTCAACATAAAACGGTTTTGACTCTGTGGTCATAAAATGCAGTTCCCTTATCTAACTGGTAACGCATATTTTAGTCCATATTGAACATAAATGTCTGAATGTTTCGGTATAAGGCTGTCTGAATATAAGAATTCCACCCGCAGAAAAGCAAAGAATAATATTATTAGCTTTTTTACCAGGTGATAAAAGAGTGATTTTTTTTTTCAATTATTACATCAACCCCGAAGACAACTCAACTTAAAACAATATCCTTTAAAATTTTCTTATGATTCAGTATCTTTACTAGGTGTTTAATGAATCTGTCTGATAAAATACCCGATAGTTCGCATTGGCCGTACTCTTGAGATAAATGGTAAATTTTTAGTTCATGTAGTCCCTAACATAAGGTGATTACAGACACACAAAAACACTTAATTTGTGCTGAAGTGTCGTGTTCGGGATTTTGTTGTAAAATGGCATTAGATTTCTCTCTGTTTTTGCATTTTCACCAAAACATTTCAGTAAGAGAAGCAGTTATGGAACTAATAGCCTCTGGAATATGGCCAGATGCCAGATCGATTTTTTTAAAGAATTACAGTAGATTAGTTGGAAAATGTTTAACGGGATCTCCAAGTCATCCAACGTAAAACAAAAGCCGGCGAAATTGAATCTCGATAATTGAAGTGGTTCTGTCAGAGAACTTTTTTAGACGTCGGTTTCTTCGACTAATTTATCACTATTGCAGTTAAACATTGCCATTCGTCATCTAAAAAAAATATTGAATAAGCTTTCATTTGTTAAAAGACGTCTAATAAGCGTACCTAACTCCAGCCCCTGATTATCATTTCAGTATTCTATTTGTTTATAAACTCTGGCAAAAATAGCTTTCATAGCGCGAAACTATTTTGCTTCCTTTGTCGAGGTATAAACTAATTAAGTTTTCGTCGCGATTTATAATGTTGTTAACCACTTTGATAAGTCCACAAATTTAGCGTGTTATGAACACGCTATTTTAAGTGATTAAAATCGGTGAGAGTTTCTGATATGTTTTGAAAATATGGCAGGTACTGGTAAGAGAAAACCGTTGTCCATGCTTATCTTGCCCGGATTTTAAGTCGCAGTCATTTTTATAAGCGGGTTCCTCGTGGAAGTAAAATTGTCTTTCTTGGATCGTTTAGAATCTCTCACAAGGGTCTCGTATGAATTGCACACTACCCTTGGTGAGAACAATAGAACAAACAGAAAACAATGCCATTAGCCCCCAAACCAGTAGTAACTGCTACACTAGAGGCTTATGAGAGCTGCCACACTACTGCTTTGTCCGTCCTTGCACTGTTCCCTGCTTGCACTTGTCTAATGAAGGCCTGTCTTATTCCTGAATAGCTTCTTTGTATAAAACCTTTTATTTTGACTAAATTTGCTTGTTTTGACTTTTTTCAAATCCGGTCGGTTAATCCAAATACCAATTTGCAAATTGTCTGGCAAGGAGACTCATTATGTCTTAATCTTATGTTATCTTTAATTTCACTCCGCATGAAGGCTAAAACTATATTTACAATACGGTTTTGTGAAAGTGAAGTATTCACGGGGAATTCTTCAAGTGCGGGCAAGACGTTGTTTGCCCATGTTTCTTGCAGTTGTCCATCCCTGTAATACATATTTCCTCGAGCCTACCTGCTCAGGAAAAATATACCTTAACATGAAATCTAATTTTATCTCTAATTAGAATCTAGACATGTTTACTTTAGCATTTCACATATGTTGGAAGTGCAGGGTTTGTCTAGGGAATCTTAGTTGGACAAAATCTTGCCATTTCCAAAAAGAACTCAAAATTGTTATTTACTTTGATACCCGAAAGAAAGCCTTAGGGATAAATTTATTCATAAGTAGAAAATGTTCTTGTTATATTCGCGTAGGTTTTTTAAAAAAATATATCCATGCTATCGTCATCAAATGGAGTTAAGTTAGGAAATGATTTGAAGAATTTTCGTCGCGAGACAACGAAATCCCAGGGGTAACATTTAATGCAGCTTTGCCCCATATGAACTTCTGCAAAAAAAAAAAAAACGCTGTGAAGCACATGTTCGGCGACAAAATTAGCACATACTATATCTCTTGTTCCCGCAACGGCTGAAATTGAAGTAATGCACGACATTACTGAATGGATTGATACCATTACAACACACGAAAAAGCATCAATAGTTTGTTTCCAAGAAATGTTCAGAAGTGCTACCCTATAGCTTTGTCGTATACGGAGAGTCGCCGGCATCTTTTTACTGCTTTCACTATTGGACTTATTTTTTACAGTGACTTGATTTAAAATGTACACGCCATTTTGGTGAAATTAAGGTTTTATAATTTGGTGAAATCGTTTTTGCAAAGATCCGAAGCTAAGGAAAATTTGTATTCTGTTTACGTCTGTCAATAAATAAAACTAATAACTTGGCGGGAATAACAAATTATGTAAATTAAATGAAATTTTTGGAAATTTATAAAATAAATTGCACTTTCCCCTCAAGGAAATACACTAAGTTGGCGGAGAGGTATTGTGTCTTGCAAAACTAAGAATTTACAACAGACTTGTGGTAAAAAAAGGCGTCTTGAACACACTCTGAAAAGAGTTGTTAATTTAGTAAAATACCTTATAATTCGATAGCGACAAAGGCGTTTGTCCTGCGAGAAATGTGATACACGTACATTTCGGTTAAAATAGCCCTTGGCTTTGGGAAAGAAAAATTTGTGAGAACAACCTCTTAACATGTTGTAACCTAACTTAAACCTTTAAGGTAATAACAGCAAGGAAGAACTCTTTTAAACTGAGAAAAAGATACTAAAATTTTAAGAGTAGGTATATATGCAATAAAATACGAATCTCTAATAATTTTATAAGACACAAAGACATATGTTGTATTTCGAAGAGTTGTGAACATTATTGTCAATGTGGCTTAGTTTGTCACTGTTTTATTACAGGGATCTAGACCTACTACAGCGATTGAAAATCCTTTTATTTATATAATTATTCCTATTTGCAAGCTGTTTGACAGCAAACGAAATACATTATTGTGGTTGACACTGTCTGCTAAAGATGTATTTCTGTATCTTGCAGCAGTAATATTACGACACCTTTTTATTAATATATTTTATTTTGATAATGAAAGTTTATGATTATTTTGCAGGAAGTTTCACTAGATATGATACTAGCTTTTACAAGCAAACAGCCAATTTGTGAGTGTCTTGTCAAGCACAAATTAGTTCTATTTGCCCTGAGGGAACTTCCAGTGTATGTTTTTCTTGTTTTCAGCTTTTCGGTTATTTCGATAATTAAGAAAACTTTTAATATCTTGTCTATCACCTGGTAAGGCGAAAAAATGTTTCCAAAAGTACATACCAACAGTATCTTCCAAAATAATTCAACTACAGCACCGAAGATGTCATATAAACAGCGATCTCTTGTAATTATTTTACGTGACGTGACCGTTCTCTGTAAGTTTGAATACAACTTTATAGGAAACCTAAAACAATTTAAAAACTTTATTCGGTTTTCATGTACCTTATTCGCCTCACCGTGCTGACATTGTGCAGCATTTCGCTGCCCTTGGCGGTCAATATCTAAATATTCTCGTCATGAATATTGATAACTGTATAAGTTAAACTACCTGCTTCACAAGTCAAATAATTTTGCCAGAAAAGTAGACTTCATGACAGTTCGACTTGAGATGATTCAATTATGCACAAGTTAGAGTTTTGGAGGCCAAACCGAGAAGGATCAATCGCAAAAGAAACTAGCAAGTAAGAACATTAATGTAGTTTTAAGGTTTGTGTTTATTTAAGTGGTGTAAATCACTCGATGATATCAAACTATGAGGTTCTATTGTTATAGATACTGGGGGAAAATATCACCAAGCCACAGATATCGTTGTAGCACTATTGCAGTTTTCCAAGATCAATATTCAGTAATTTTTATCATATTTAGATCTACGAAATCTTACCAAGCGTGTGTATTTTGACCAAGGAACGTTCCTTGTCTGAATGGTCTTCGTGGTCTAAATGAAATTTGTGTATTTATTAAACCAATTCTGTCTCAATTTTAAGTCCGTTTAGATGGGTGTAATGTGGTACATTTGGTGAATTTAAAGTGTGTCACCTTCGAAGAGTCATATATGAATTATTTTGGAACAAACTGGTGTTATAAATAGGTTCTTGAGAATAGAAAATGCTTTAAAAAATTGTGGTAAAAAGTAGACCCGAGCTTTGAATAATTCATTAATAGCCTGCTGAATGTATTATAAACAAAGCCCTAGAAATCTACAACGGTGTCAAATTGGACTTAATTAGGTTTACGAAAAGGTGTTTACTTCAATCCCCCAACGTTTTGTAATCCTTAGCGTTGCGACCTCTCTTGTTAGGACATTTCATCTTTGGTATATTCTCGCAGTGACGGACCAAACTTAATAAGCTAAACTTGAACACTCCAGATTTTTAGTAGTTTTTAGTAATTATTGCAGCAAGCGTGAAGATAAACTAACAACATCGAAAACAGTGCGCCTTGTTTAATGATGTTTTACATTGTTTTACGTTTTGAAGTGAATTCAAGGTAGTTTGCGATATTGCTTTCCGTTGTGTATGAGTTATTAGCTGGCCCCAGGCTACAGTGCCGACTTTTTAATTGCTTGTGGATAAAAGCTTCTCAACTTGTTAGGTTAATTTATACCACCCTTCTTTTTTGATGTTATTCTTGAATTCTTTTTGGATAAATTAAAAAGAATACCGAAATTGTAATTTAAAAGAGTTGAATTGCAATAAGTTTTCTAGCAGAAAGTGTTTTGACGGTCAAAAGGGTCTTAGTTGCGATTTTTCAGATGTCAATTAAAATTGTAGCCAATTTTTCAGCAATCAGTAAATTTTGCAGATCTCAGCTATCGGCTATCAGTGAGAAAACGTGTCATTTCTCAGCCGATAGTTCAAATTTTGAACCAGACCCTCTGTTTTGTGTTCCTTCCGTGAAGTTGAAAACAAATTGAAAACACAAGAACATTTGAAAAACTGTTTGACTTTCAAGAGGTCAACGTCTAATTTCTCCGTACGATATCCATACACTGTTTAGCATGACAGGTTATGAGAATAGGTATTATGATCATGAGGATTGTGGTATGATCCACCTCCAAATTTTCTTATGTAAAATGTTTGCTGTATTTAGCTGTTCGATGATTGGACGTTAACTCGTTCACCAATGATTGAGCTTGCGATAGATACCTATTAGGCTAGCATCAACTAATATAGCCTGGTAATTTCAATCCATCAATGAAAATTAACGGGGGATGGTGCAGAACTTTTCTTTAAATAGAAAGATACTTTAAATTATAAGTTTACAAAGATAATTAACAATTCGAAATTTTACAGCCGGCAATTTTAAAACTGTAGTCGACCAGGTGAAATTGTGTCGTGATATCATTACGTTAAGTTTTAAACCCCTCAGTCTTGACTTATCCAATATTGTAGCCTGAATAAACTGTAAATATATTTTATGAATTGACATATATACGAAAATTTTCTATAGTTTAAAATATGTGCCCGATATTTTGCGTTGCGTGCCTTGCGTTGGATAACTTCGTGACGTGAATGTTTGAAAATTGCTGCCTGATACTGATATGTGTTGCTTTCAGGGTATTAAGTGTATTTCAAACACGCACCTTTTTACTGGTTTATAACCTAGTTAGAATTAATTGTTTTTATCACCTCTAGTTCAGAAACTTTTCCAAATTTCATTCTTGGAAGGTATTTTGGTATATCTATCGTAAAAGCTTAGTTGAACTAAAATTTAGCTAATTTGTCCAAAATATCAATTGAATCATTAGCTATCCTCATCTGTTGATCATGATAAGTGCAACTTTTTTTTTGTCTTTGTTGTAAATCTAGACTTTAAAGGAACCAACATTAAATTTTCTCTCTGTTCATAAACAGAAAAAAAATCAACATAATTGTCTAAATGTTTTTATACTATTTTTAATATAAACTTGCGGACTTTGTACGTGTCGTGCGTAAGATATATGTTTGTAAAGAGAAATTCAATACGTTAGACAAATTGTCATGCACTAAACTTAATTATGGTTGCTGAATAGTTTTGCAAAAATATTAAATGTATTATAGGAATGATAGATGTTCAACATAGCAACGACGAGGAAAACGAGAATTGCCACGGCAAAAGAAGTGCAATTTTCTCTTCGATGAAAACATGACCATCTTTTTGCCACGGGTATTTACCAATTAACGATTTTCCCTAAATCCACAGAGAAGGAGCAAGTTCTTGTGGTTTCAAGTAAACATAAAAATTTCATATATAATGTTATTATTAAATCCATTGTTGACAGTCGTCTAGTTATATCACGCCACTCAAATTTTTTTCTTATGCATAATTCCCTTTGTTCAATAATGAAATATCGTATTTATAAACTGATAGCATTTTTTTTATCAAGCAATACCGATAATTATACAACGCAATTTTTATAAAGGCTATAAAGAATTATCTTTGCACACCTATATCTCCTGCCTATGTTGTTACGGAATTTTATTTCCCTACCTTTGGCGGTCGATATCCTAATATTCTCATCATAAATATTGATAACAGTATAAGTTAAACTACCTGCTTGCCAAATTAAACATTTCTGTCAAAAAGTGCAGATTTGACGACAGTTCTACGCGATATAATTGAATTATGCACAAGGCAGCGTTTTGGAGGCCTAATCAAGACGAATCAGCCGCAAGGTAAGTTCAAAAGTAAGAAAAGTTGCGATTTGAGGTACTTGTGGTTATGGAAGTTGTGTGAATTCCTTGATGGTATATGATGATATTTGTCGTGTTGATATTTAAGCGAGAAAGAAAACATTGTAAAGCCACAAATAGACTATCTGACATTGCACAAACAGGCCAACGCGATTTCTTAATCAACTATTACTGGTTTAAGAACTTGTGTTTCCACCTTGCCTAAAAATGGCGATATTTCACCTTACGAAATTGCCAAATTAAATTAACTTTATTGCAACTTTGACGTCGCTGCGAGGAAGACATAACTGTGCATGTTTTTTGAACAAAATGAACTGCGTGAATCTTATGACAGTTTTCAAGTGCAAAAAGAAAAACATTTTAGAGAATAAGAATTGTTAACAATCGTGTATTTTAAAGTAGCACCGCGCCTTTGAATGATTTATCAGCTGATAAATAGCTCGCAGCGTGTGCCGTACGTAAGCAAACCCTTAGAAATTGCCAATGGTAAAATTAGTAAATGGTGAGTTCTCTTGGGAATCTACCAAACTAAATACGATTTTATGCAGCAATGTGGTCAGGTCCGTCAAAACCAAGTAGGCAAATTACGTCCAGAATGCTTAGTTGTGTATACTGGAATTATTCCACCCGCTAAAGACCCTAAGACTTGCACTTTTTCTTAGCTTATCGTAGCTTTTGCCAGGTGACGAATGATTGATTAGTATTAAGTATTACAACAAAGCCCAAAATAAAGCCAAACCGAAAACAAGGCGCTTTATTTAATAATAAGCTCATGTCGTTAGTGGTCAAAATTTGGCCTGGATGCAAAATATGGCTCACAATCGTTGTCTGGTGTAGCCAGGCTGTCGGAAACATTGGTGCTTGCATTGCAAACGTTGTGTAACTCTTAGAGATCTGACGACGACAAAGGTCTTTTGTGGTGAGTCAAAGTTTTTGTTATCATTATTGCTTCCCACACCTTGCTGGGAAAACCGATTATGAAAATTATATCTTTAAGCCGTCTATAATATTTTTAACATGCGACTGTTTATTCAGAGAGAATTATTTGCGGTCGGATTGAAAAAGAAATTTTACTTTAAGGGAAATAGGACATTCTAGCAGATTTTCTGCCATTCCGTTGTTTTTCCTACAGAGGTTTAATGCATGAATTGCATTCAACCTTTCAGGTTTTTAAAGTATAACTTTGGTACATCCATTTGTTTAAACTCTTTCAAAGAATATTGAATTTGTAGTGTTAAAAGAATTCGAAATTTATCAGACAGAGTTGATTTTATTTGAAAGATGGCGCGGATATAAGTTTGCATGTACGTCTAAAGGCAGAATTCCTAAAAGAATTTCATCGTCAAATTAGTATTTTAACAACAGGATTTGACAGAAAACGACAGGATTGTAATTTCGGGGGTTTGTGTGCTGCTATATCCATTAAATTTAGAAAATTACACAGCTTGGTGCAAAATTAAGTGAGGGTTTTGGAATTTGGAATCTCTAAAAGTAAAATTTCTTTTTGGAATTAATTGAAATTTTGAAAGGTAGCTCGATATTTTTGTACTTTGGTTTCAAATAATACAGACAAGGGTTTAGTTATTCCTAACAAATTTACGTTTTACCACCGAATGAGGTAATAACAATTAGTTAGTAAACGGATTAAAGCACTAGGCTTTTAAAAAGCTTTTGTAATCTATGCCGAGTTTTCGTCCTTTTACAGGCGAATGTACTTGTAGAACTTCGCTTGTTCTAAGCGCGTTGTACTATTTCTCTCTAAGTGAGACATAAGTAATGTTAAAAGTTTACAATGATATTGCTTACATAAAAGTTTCCAAGTTTATATGTCGCTTTTATTTAGACATTTGCACGTCGAGGAGTATTTCTAGTATTTCTGACAGTCCGTATTGCACGACCATGCTGTTATTCGATTTATTTCCCTTCCCTTGGTGGTCCGTACGAGTGATATTCTCATCATTAATATTGATAACAACCCAAGTTAAACTACCTGCTTAACAAATTAAACATATCTGTCAAAAAGTGTAGAATTTATGACAGTTCGACTTAAAATAACTCAATTATGCACAAAATGGTTCACAAGGAAGTGTTATGGGGTTAAATTCAGGACGAATCCGTTGAGGCAGAAAGGAGAGTTGAGATTGCCGGATTTGTAGCTGTGTTAACTGTGTAGTTATCTTTACGTTGCGATAGGAAGTATTTCTGGTGACAGCTGAGTCGAAAATTAAACAGTTGTTTTTGGGAACGTTGGTAGCCTTGAAGTTTTCCCGATGTAAATTGAGGTAGCTTATGCTCCGAGGTCTTCGATGTCAAACAGAAATGAAAAGGAAGCAAGGAACGGTTTTACCTCTCTTAAAACAAAGGACTTTATGGATTGCGCAATGCAGATGGAATTCAACGGTATTTATGTTTCGTTTGAACGAAATTTTTCAAAATGTGAAGAGTTAATTAACCAAACCAAACCAATGTTGCGTGTTAACAATAAAGTAGCATATAAGGACGATTTTCGTTCATGGAATACTCATGTTTTGTAGAATAATATTTCTTAACAAACCATGCGGTAAAACGTATCGGTCTTACTGAATAATTGAATCGACAGCCCGCTGAATGTATTGGAAACAAACCCCCCAGAAATCAACAACGGTGCTGCAAACTGCGCTAATTAGATTCATGAGGGTTAGCAAGTATTACGCCAAGTTCATTATACTCTATGTGAAGATATTCAGGTCGTTTGTTTTAACCAAACCTTCGATAAATAAGGGTGGTAAAGTTAACGCTAGTAGTCAAGTGAAGTCCAGTCGAACCAAATGTTTCTCTTGGATTTGTTGGTTCACCCAGTCGAACGCTGTAATTTTATCCCGAATCTCTCGAACCAATTTTCCTTCGCCATGGACGCTCCAGAAATCGAGATAAAACAGTAAAAGATTTTAAGATTTTTTGCCTTTTTAGGTGAAAATCGAGCGATTTTCCATAATTGTTGTAACAAACCCCCAAATAAACCATAAGTGAAACGGAGAGCTTCAAGTTTTCATTAGTTTATGTAGTTGGTGGTACGAAAATTGTTTTTTTTGCATAATTCGTCGAAACAGTCTTCTTCAACGTTCGGGATATTTGCAGTGTTAGAGCTCAATTCGGATGTTGTCATTCGTTTTTTTTCGTGTTTTTTTTTACTTCAATTGAAAACTGAGGTTATGTTATTGAGTGTTAAATTATGTCTTTTCGGTGTTTTTATCTTTAATTTAGCCCTAAACTGCAGAAACGGGAACAAAATTGCTTGAAGGACTAAAATCTCTTACTCAGTCTCGCCTCTATTTATTAATAATAATAAAAAAACATTCGAACTTTAGTTAGGAGGTTGTGTGACGTCGGTTTAAGGGCTAAGTTGTAGTTTTTGACTCCTTACTGATGTTACAGCGAATAGCTTAGCGGTATTTCAGCGAACTCTAAGTAAATCCATAGTCAGTGAAATATCTTTGTTTTCCAAGGTTTGATCAATTTTGCAAAGAATCCACGGCTTCAACGTTTCGAATCGCCTTTTTTTTAAGGGGATATGTCGCGACATATTGAGAATTTTTTTTTGTAGTGGACAAAGTTACATTCAAATACGGAGGAAACTTAAAATAAACGTTTATTAAGGAAGTAAAAATCATTTAACTGGTAAAAATTGGATTGAGACGGCTTATAAATCGCAAACTTTAAAAACTATGCCTAAATTTTTCAAGGTACGCCAACCGCGAAACAGCTCCTTTAGGTGAATTACACATACTCTACTTCGAAACCATTTTTTGAAAGTTGAAGTCTTAGATGTCAATGGTTATTTTTTAGTTCAAGGATGATATATTAAGCATGAAATAGATCAACACAAAACGCAGTTTTGAGTTATATTATGAGATCTCCCTTCGTATTTTAAACGATTGTACCCTAATCACCAAATACGAGTAAAATACTGGGTTTAATTAGGCTGCAATGGCCACCTCGGGCAGAGCCTAACCGGATGCTGTAGTAAAGTCGAAGGTAAAAACTTCGTTCACTGCATGGCACTTGGTTGGTATAAATCATTGACGAATTAAATGTAACGTACTGATGAAGAGCCGAGCACGAAACGTTTTGGTTTGAGACGTATGGATCGGCGGCCGAGGATCGGTCGATCGGTCGAGATAAAAATCTCGGGTTGTTATATAGCTAGTAAGATGTCCATTGCTGGCGGCTCGACTATAATTAAACATCTTTGAGTTGTTAAATCAAATTTGGATCAGCGCACGGTCGAGATGATGGTTTTAAACAGAGAAGTCGTCATTAGTAAAGGTTCTTCGACTTTTAACAATTTTGAATTGTTAAATCAACTTCCTTTGCTACAGGGAGGGCATGAACAAAGCTCCACCAATAGCCGAGCTTAAAATGCCAGGGCCTGGGCCCAAGAGGCCACCTTTCTCCTGGGAAGAGATTTGTATGTATTTGTACGGACATACGCCTGTGGAGCCCGCAGTCCTTGAAGATAAGCGGAAACTTGTCAAGAACGAGGAAAATGGTCCAGGTACCCATTTAATCAGCCAAAGTACTTAGTCTAATTGTTTTAGTCTGCATACGAGCCTAGTGGCATATCAGGCCAGAGCTTATCCCGTTTTCCGTAGCATGAAGCGACTAGGAGTATTTCCACTCCCCCCTGGATGGGATGCTAGTCCATCGCAGGGTTACCCCCAGCAGTAAATTCGCTGGTACCCATTTATACACCTGGGTGTAGAGAGGCACTATGAGAGTAAAGTATCTTGCCCAAGAACACAACGCAGTGCCCCCGGCCAGGGCTCGAACCCGGACCGACCACCTCGCCTCCCATAAATTGTGTTAGTAGAAATTATAAAACGCTGCAGTCCAAAACATACAATTTTATGTATTTTTGTAAGCAAAAAATGAAGAAAAGTTGCCCTTTTTGTATTTTACCAGCGAATAGAAAATTAACAATGGGAGAACCAATCAGATTGCCGGATTTCCAAGTGAACAAGGCTGATTCAGTTCTACTACTTATAGTAAGACTTCGAGCTCGAATTCTCTACCAGTGAATAATGAACGAGGCATATAGAAGACCAAAGGAGTAATCTGGTGGCTAATTAGAACAATTAGACTGTAGGCCGTAGTGTGTTGACCCGCATGACGTTCAATTTAAATTCGCCAATCGGGTTGGTTCTCTGCTGATAGAGGAAGATTATCCCTTGTTATCTTGCTTTCAGTCATTTCGACTGCGCTTCGTTGAGTATTCGCTAATAGAAAACGCGGCTCTTAGTGTCACAAGGGACCTTCAGATCGAACCTCGTTCCCAGGGCTTTTCCCTTTTTCGCCCTGGGAACTAGGTTGCTTCAGATCGGAGTACGACTTTCGAATTTCAATCTAGTGATGTTCCCAGAGTCCTCACTCCTCCCTGTTTCTGATCAGTTGAAAAGGAGACTATTGGACCGAGATTGGTGTGAAATGTGATAATAATCAAAAGCTTCAGCCTTCAGTCTGAAAACTCGTACTTGCACTTCACCTTGTTCTCGTACTCCGATCTGAAGGTCCCTAATGTTAATTAGAAGTCGCTTCCCGCTTTGCGAGTAGCTGTTCGTTGACGACTTGCTTTTATAATCAAAGTAAAATTTCAGTGAACAATATTTGTTTATTGCACAGCAGTGCTTAATAAACTGACACTTAAATAAAGTGATTTATAAACTGATTTATTTATTTTAAATATTCTTTGCCTTTAAAGAACGTAAGAAAAAGCGCTCTTCACCTCCAAGTCCATCGTTAGTGTTCCCAGATGAAGTGAAACTCTGTAGGTCGAGTGTCCCTGGGGCAGAATTTGGAGTGTGTGCGGCTCAGCCCATTCCTCCCGGGACGTGGATCGGTCCGTATGAAGGCCAGATAGTAAGGCGAGATGAATTACGAGAGGGAGCACACAACAGTTACATGTGGGAGGTAAAGGAAAAACTGTCTGAAGCATGAAAAACATGCAACTAATTCTTCAACAAAGATACTTTGAGAATGGATAGAGTTGAGACTAAAATGCTTTTTGCTCGCCAAAATACTACAAGACTCGAAAAAATATACAGCGATACTACATACTAAAATGAGAAATAAGGTACATGAATTGGATTTATCATTCGGTGATAACTTTGGGCACTTATTTTAAATGAATGTACTTTTTTTCTTCCACTGTGACAGATTTACAAAGATGGAAAGTTCAGTCATTTTATTGACGGCAGTGAAGAGTATATGTCGAGTTGGATGAGGTTTATTCAGTGTGCCCGGTACAAAGAGGAACAGAATATGACAGTGTTTCAGTATTGTGGGAACATTTATTACCGAGCCTTTAGGCACATCCCGGCGGGCCGGGAACTGCTGGTGTGGTACGATGAAAAATACTCCGAGTTTATCGATGTCCCGGCGTTGATGAAAGCTAGGATTGTCAAGGGTAGGATTCGTTGATGAGTTTTATTTTTTAATTCAGTTTCTTTATTCCTTTATCCCTCCCTCCCTCCCTCCCTCCCTCCCTCACTCACTTCTCTCCCCCTTCTCCATTTCTCCCGTCCCTCTTTCCTTCCCTTCTTCCTTTTTCCCCTCCCTCCCCTCCCTCCATTTTCCTCCGACCTTTCGTCCGTCACTCCCTCCCTCCTTCACTCCCTCCCTCCATTCCTCCCGCCTTCCTTCACACCATTAAATAGTCTACACGTTTATCAATCTGCATATTTTTTTCACATTCTCAGAACATACAGTTCAGTGAAAGCCTCCAGGAGTCGATGAAGAACTTCTTTTCGAAGATTCACGTGATCAGGTGAGAAAACACCCTGCGAAATTAAGTCAATCGCAAGCACGAGAAAATTCACGTGAACCTTTGAACTCTGCTTTAAAAAAAAAAAAAAACTACGCAACTCAACCAAAAAAAGACAAATACTGTACTACGTTCGACAGTCATACTGACAAGTGATAAATTGCTAAATTACATATTCTCTGTACATATATTTCCTTTGCATGTTTTTAATTGTTCCGTCTGTTCCGTAGGACTTTGATGATCCTGACAGGCCAATGGACCCTTTTGGATTGGGGCTGAAGGATCACGGAGAGCCTCATATTTGGAGATGTGGTCAATGCTCGCAGACGTTTTCTCAAAGGGTGCTTCTTCAGATGCATGTGTGCCCACAGGTAAGCTTTAAAGTGTCCACCGCTTTTGACTGAGTTTGGAATTTATTATCCGTTTTACACACCCATCAACAATCTAAACAAAGTTTAACTCTTTCCTCTCTCTCCAGTCCCCTGATCGACCATACCAGTGCGGGCACTGTCCTTCGTCGTTTCCAGGCCCAGCCGAGCTGCGAGAACATGTAGTGATCCACATCAACGAGAAGCCATTTAAATGCGGTTTCTGCGGGCGTTCATTCGCCGGCGCCACGACATTGAACAATCACATTCGAACTCACACGGGAGAGAAGCCATTTAAGTGCGAGAAGTGTCATAAAACGTTTTCTCAATCAACGCAGCTTAGCCGACATCAGAAGTCGCCGGAGGAATGTCAAAGGGACTGATGTGATAGAGCGCGGAAAGTAAATTCCAAATCATGTTCATCAACAGCAACTCTCTGATCAGTTGGATGTACCAAAGACTTGTGTTTTCTACGTTCTAAAGACTTGCACATACACTTAATAACTTACTACAGAGTAGATAGTTAAACTGAATTATAAATTGTAACGTTAATGTATGTTGTTCTTTTTTTAAGATCAGCAAAATGTGACTGTTAATGATAGCTTTTTTCTCAATTGTAAAAAGAAAAGCTCTTGCAACCGTTCTTTTAGTGGCTCTTCGCCGGTCGAAAACAGATAGATAATGGCGCTATGGATATAAGAGGAGTTTTGAATTACCACAGATTTTGTAGATACAGCAAAAACCATCAACCTACATGTACGAAGAGTTTTGAGTGGAATGCTATTTCTTTAAAGGAGCTACGTCACGGAAATTTCACAGGTTTTTGGTCTAAACTATTCTGAATCGGGTGGCAGGCCTCCTAACCCATGAAAAAAAACCCATTATCTTTGAAACCTTTTAAAATTCGCGGAGAGAAATCAACAAATGACTATAAATATCGACTTTTTGAAGGCGTGCGGAAACAACTTGAAAAGTTTAGCCTAAATTTTTCAAGTTGCAATCCATTTCCATCCAAGCCATCCGCAGCCAAAGACACTTGTTAACTTTTTCAGTGCTCAAATATAGCAATTGCCAATAAAAATGGACCATTATTTTTAGGTTTCCTACGACACAAACGTAAGTTTTGGCAATTCAAAAATGTTTTTAAAACCGTGACAAAGCCCCTTTAAAGGTTCAAAAGTACAACAAAGCGCATTACAGCCGTGATAAGTGTAAGTTTTTCCGTCCCTCAGGACACGCAGCCGGTCTTATGAAAGAGTATTACACAGATGGTATTCAATTTATGATAATAACTAAACAGCCTGCGAAAATTGCTTGTATATTTTCGCTTGTTGGTGGAATGAAACTTCTGTCACCTCTCTATAAGACGGACACCTAGCGTTGTCTCGTCCCTGCCTTCTTTCAGTCATTTTACTGCAGCTGAACTTCCAATAAGACGGACACCTCTCTAAGACGTACAGACAGTTGAGCCGCTCCCGGCGGTGTCCGTCTTAGAGAGCGATGACTTAACTGCGAATTTTTTTTCGTAGGCTTGTAAACACACTTTTTATAGATATATGTTTCCTCTATCAAATACTATCTTACTGTTATAAAAAGAAGATATTGATATTTAATTCGATATTTTTTCTGTGGATCACTTTGCATGATCTTTCTCTGTTTTCACTATGCAGAATATCGTTTAGTGATTGCTCACCCTCCCCTCCCCTCAAGCATAGTTAGCGGCACTAACTGCCTCAAATATATACTGGCCCGTCCTTCAGCAACGCCTATTTCTACGGTGTGAAAATGAGCTCTTGGCAATCTCGTAACTCGAGTCTTAACGAAGCAAGCGACTCTTGAGACCTTGATTGGTTTTAAAAACACGAAAATAATCTGAGGTAAAACACGTTCGTTGAGCCCATCCTCGTACCCAGGGTCTCTCGGGAAACGAGCGACTCTAGAACGTTCTGATTGGAAGTCTGGACATTTCGGAATTTCTTTTGAATTGCGCATGCCTAGCTTTCAACGAAAGGCTCAATGAACTCCTTGGTATTCTACTTCCGGCCATTTTTATCGTTTTCAAAACCAATCAAAATCGATCCTGCAACGGAACTTTCGAGAGTCGCCCGTTTCGTCAAGCATGCGCAATATGGAACGAAAACTCGAGGTACGAATGCTTTTGAAAGCTAGGCATGCGCAAATACGACTCAAATATCGGACATCCGATCGTCATCTTCCCAGGCTTTGCTTGTTTCCCGACCGCTGGTCAAGAGGAATGAAGAATCTGGGTACAAGGTTGAGCCCTTGGCTAATTCAAGGACAATTCTTATGGCATTCACAAGTGCGAACCCCCCGGCTAACACCCATAAGAGCTGGAATTCTTCAAGTTTGCTCACGATTAAGGGAGGTAATCGTGGCGTAAAAAGGGACAATTCTGCTTGAACAACATCCCGTATTGGACCAACCTCGTTCCCAGGGTTTTACCCTTCTTCGAAGAAGGGAAAAGCCCTGGGAACGAGGTTGGTATTAGACGCAAAAAACGCCACACATTACCAGTCCTTCCCTCTCTCGTTTCGTTATCTTCCGTACGCCATTTCGACCTCCAGAGGGCGCGATCCTTTTGGTCAGCACACAGGCAGCCCAAGCTAACAATTATGACACAACAATTGGAGAACTCAAGTTGTAAAGGTTTGTATGGGAACGAAACAATTTTGTTTTGGGAGGAGCAAGTCTAATTTACTCATAAAACATTCGAATTTTTACCTCCCAATCAAAATTGTTTCGTTCCCATACAAACCTTTACAACTTGAGTTCTCCTAGCCTGGGAGCAGGCTCTCCGCGCGAAAAAAATGAAAATGATTTTTTTCGCGCGGAGAGCCTGCTCGCAGGCTAGAGTTCTCCTAGTTGCTGTGGTTCATAGCGTTAGTTTGGGCGACCTGTGGTCAGCACCAAGAATTACGACGGGTCCAATTTTTTTAAGTATGTGCAAAGTGACTCTCAGCCAATCAGGTTTCAGTCTGCCCAGCATGACCTGAAGTTCGTGAATCGCCGACTTTCAAATCGGACCTCAACTGATGTGCGTTTCACAAATGTCCCGAAGCCATTTCGGACCCGAGAGCTGTCTTTTTGTCACTTCAATTTCTTTCAAATGGCGGTGTACAGAAAACAGAAAAACGGGTCAGAAAACAGCCCTTTACATGAGCAATGTAAGATTTCATTGCTCAATTTTAAGAATCGACAAAAATTGTATCTCTGTCGCACGCCTGGGCAGAGTTACGGAATTTTGATGCTGACCAACAGGATCGCGGTCCTTGGACAGGCGAACGTCACCCACTTGGCGATTTTCTTCACCTTTTTTTCCCTGATGAACTGCCCCTGCAGGTGTCTTCCAGAAACGTTAAGAGTTTTTATTACTTGCCGGGGATTATGAAAATATTACTCATCATTTAATTACAACTTGGAGTGGGTGTTTTTAATTAATTTCTCGCATGTAACTTAACGCAAAATAATTACAAAATATCTTGGGCAGCTTGGGAAGAAATTTAAGTTTTTGCCATTTTACTAAAAAGCTGAAATTCATCTCAGATTGCCAGGACCTAAGACTTGGTACATTAAATAGTTTCTTTCTGACATTTTTAGTTCGATGATTAATTGCACACCTTAAATCATAAATAAATAAATAAATAAATAAATAAATAAATAAATAAATAAATAAATAAATAAATAAATAAATAAATAAAGGGAAATGGTATTTCTGTGCTTCGACTATTAACATTCAATAAGGTCCTTTGGGTTGAAGGTCCACCATTTGTAGATTTGTGTGGTTTATTTTGGACCAAATTGTGTGATTCTAGGCTAATTTCAATGATACATTCTACCTAATGTCCTTCACTTTTACCTGTCTTGTTTCCTAACAAACTGTCCTCAAAACGCACGAAATTAATGCCATCTAAGATAACGTATTTTTTCAAAATTTCCTGGGGGAGGATACCCCCACACCCCCATACGTTCTCGCGCCTGCGGCGCTCGGGATTAAGTACGTGCCGGAGGTGCTCATGCGCACCCCCCTCCCCCCCCCCCCCCCCCCCCCCCCCATGCAAAATCCTGGCTACGGGCCTACTTATCACTCCGGGAACACCAAAGCATTCTCGCTTTCAAAACAAACAAACAAACAAACAAACAAAAAAAACGCCTGATAGCAGGTTACCAGATCCAAGGAAGCGATGGTCAAGGACGTGCTTGGAACACACATCGCAGACACATCGCATGTACAGGAAATTATAAATTAAAACTCATCCGGTTTGTTTTAGCGCTGTTAATCAAATTAAAACCTTGGAAATTGACGTATTATAAGCATAACGATCGATTTGGTTTCTGTAATCTTCGAGTTAAGTGTATTGTACAAGAAAAGTGTACTTTACCTGTATTTCGTCGTTGAAAACCCGTTCCCACGGTGGGCATTCATGCATAAAAACACGAAATTGGACTATATGCTGGAACGTGCCGTCTTTATATTCGAGTGTATTCCGGTTACCTTTAAAACCGTTGTGAGTTAAGAAAAGAAGGTTCCTGATGAACAAAAACAAAACGAACTTTTTTTTTTCCTAAAAGTATTTTGTTTACTGGTCATACTCCAGTGATCACGCTATTAAACGGACCGTTTATCGGCAACAATGGAAAGACAATTGATTGACAGCAGCTATCGGCAAGGACACGCAAGGGGTTCCGAGGTCAACCAATGAGAATCAAGAATATTCTTAATCATTCCCATGAGGCCGCGGGCCTAAGTTTACAAACTGAAAGTAACACCATTGCGAACAGGCCTCGTACAGGAAGATGCACGGTTGCAGCGCTGTTAAACGTGGATTTATAACTCAGTTTTTGGCGGAAAAATCTAGCTGATACTATTGTCTTATCGACATTACACCTATGGTGCTCCTCATGGATGTTCCAGCGAAAGGGAATGCCGACGTGGGTCGTATTTTTAATGACCCCGGGTCCGGAGAAGAAGAGGAGTCGAAAAGAATTGATCCCAGCTTGTTGGAGGGCATACCTTCGTCGATTCCCAGTTCTTGTATATACCGCTTCCAGGATTTTACATGCACTCGACTTGCTGATGGGTTTTATGGGAATATTTATAAGGTTTAGTGAAGTTATAATTGAGGTTGCTTAATTTGTGAAGTGTTTTTGATCGTTTTTACAATCGTGACGAGAATTGCACTTTGCTAATTTCTGTTGTGTTGTTTTGTTTTGAATCAGGTTCAACATCGCGAAACGAAGGAAGTTATGGTTTTAAAAATGAACAAACCTGATGTGGAAAGAGATACTTGTACAATGCTAGACGAAATCAAGCTAATGAGTCACCTTTCACACGACAACTTAATAAGGTGATCTTGAAGGCCGATTTTTCGATCTTTTTACATGCACACAGCGTGTGAAAAAATATGGGATTTAATTTTATTCAAGCTTTTAAAACTGATATATTTTTCTTCACAGATTTCTTGGGATTTGTGTAGATGACAGTAGAATTCATCTCCTCTGCGAGGTATTTTATTTTCGTTTTCGTTTTCCTTCATACGACTCGTGATTAAGCGACCTAGCTAATTTTATTTCCTTCCCTGGGAAGTTTTAGAGTTTGCGAAACTAGTACACTTGTCGCTCAGCGTACAGTTTTCCCATGGTAATATAATACTTAACTTGATGTTTTCTTTCAGTTCGTCAATGGAGGGGACCTTGAAAGTCTTTTATTAAAGCATTCAGTACAACTGGACTGGACAACACGGCTTTATCTTGCACGAGACATCGCCGAAGGAATGAGGTACCTTCACAAAAATGGCGTTATTCACCGAGATTTAACATCCAAGGTGAGAAAATACCATAAAATTAAATCTTGATTATTTTCATTCGCCGATTTTTTTTACTGTTTTGCGCAATTCGACGCCAGCAAGCTGCAATATCTTCATGACATTATTTTTTTCATGATTTTATTTTTTTTTATTTTTTTTGCAGAATTGCTTGATAAAGGAAAGAAATGGATGGCGTTATGGTATTGTGGCAGATTTGGGCTTAGCGACGGAAATAAAGTAAGTAGATTTCGCGCCACGTTTTTGCTCGTTGAAATGTAAGAAGTTTCCGCCGACGGTGGACCAATTTTGCAATCTGCAGATGAAAGATTGACTTCGACTCTCACAGTGTTTATTTCCTCCAGGAAATACCAAATAACTAATCTTATGGTAAACCAAGTTTGCTATCACTTGGAAAGCGGAACCCCTTCACATGCCCAAAGGTCAATAAATATTCGAAGATTTACATTGGTTTCAAGAGATTTAGTAGCGGAATTTAGAATTGTTGTTGAGATCGACGATCGCGAGTGCACAGCAAGAGAGGAAAAACTGTCATTATTCATGCAAAACAAAAGTAAAAGAAATCAAAAGAAACGTGTTAAAATTCAAGAACCTGAATTTTATTTTGGGGTATAAGTCAGCATATTTTTTTGTTGTTTTAAAATTTTGAAGAGCGCAGTCAGAATTTTCATTAACTCGACGTATACCCTTTAGATATTGCCTACGATAGCCTTTAATCGTATTTTAGTGTATTTTTTTACTTGGGGAACAACCAAGAGAATTTAAAGTTTTTATGATAACCATATATATGTATTTAACTGTAAACCATTCCAGAAGTTAATTGAAAACTTTGTTTTTATTAGAATTTTATTAGAAGTGTCTAAGCTTACATTTTCCTCAAACTTGTTTAAAACAGTAAAATATATTCTTGTTGTGATATTATATATGTATAATATCTTGACGTGCAAATATTGATTAAAATCTTACCTCTTTTAGAACTACATTATCACCCCTTCTAATTATGGCAAAAGTGTTTTTAGCACTGACATATATTAAAATTAATTACCTGTATCTTGTTAAAGACAAAAATAGCTATTAATTTAAATATTTTGTCCTAAAGAAAAACCTTATTGCGAAATCTTTCTCTCATAAATTTAAAAATCAAAGTGTTGGGGGCAGTTTTTTTGGTGTTTAGACTGAAGTTTAAAGAAATTGGGATTACGGTAACTTTAGTCACAACACGTAATACCAATATTTATAGCACTGATTATCATGAAGTTTGTTTAAATTAAAAACAAAAGTTTACTTTACAGGAATGCTTGTCAAAAATCTGCAAAGGCAGCTAATTTAAACCAGTTGTTAGTAGGATTTTCCGTACGTAGCGTAATAATATTTTGAGTAATATCTAATATAAAATGTTTGAGAGTAAGCCAGGAAGAAATGGAAGCACCAAATTTTACACTGAATGTAAAGATTCTGGCAGACTTAACAAATTATTAGTCTTGTTTATAACAGGTGCTTGCGCCATAGAGTTCTCTTGGGTAGCTGTCTTCTGAACTGCCAATTTATTGAATACAAGTCATGCAAACAATTTTTTTAGTCTGTGTGGTGGATTTATGGTAAGTGAAGCCTAAACATTTTTTTGCTTTATTACAGGGAACAGTCGATTGTGGGATCTCCATATAACATGGCCCCGGAACTGCTAAGAGGAGAGAATTATGATGAGAAGGTAATTAAGCAGGTGATATGGGGATTATTGTTTAAGTTTCAGCCAATCAGGCTCGAGATATCAGCTTTAAGAGGTGCTAACTGTTAAACTGTATTCCCACACTGCTGGTAAGAAAATTGGTATTGCACAATCATGAATTAAATTATTCAAAAAAGTCAAAATAACTTCTTTGTACTTGGTACATACACATTGAAAATAGTGTTCAAAGATGAAGATCTGACAAAAAAGGGATGACATAACTTTTAAATGCCCACTGTGTTCCCTGCAAATGTTGATTAACAAGTAAAACTTCTAGATTGCTTTCCAGTCATGTCTGTGTGACACTTTGTTCTGCTCAAAGTCATTGAGACCAACTGGATGTGATCTCCTGATAAAGAAACTCTAAAGGATTGCAGTCTAAATCCTACAGTTTAATGTATTTTTTTGCCAAAAATCAAGAATAATTTTCTTTTCAAGAGCAGCTCCTATTCTGTCAATGAACAGAAAACAATTCAAGAACCAATCAACTTTGCTGATATTCCAGCAGGGTTTTTAAAACAAGGTGGCGACTGCCTCGCGGGTTACTCTGGTCATACAACCCTCCAAGTTAACTTTTTTCTTTAGTGGCCATTTGGCCACTGACTTTTCAAGTTTGGTCGCCAGTGAAAAATTTTAGTCGCCAAAATATATGCATAAATTAATAATTAATTAGTAATAAATAATAATCTTATTATTATCTAAAAACGTAGAGCTCTACGAAAAATTTAATTTTACAAAAACATGCGACCCGTGGAACGCGAAAACTTGACGCGAAAATACTTTCACAAGTTTTAGGGCAATCACTAAGGCGGATATTTTTTATTGATGAAATCTTTGACAATTTGAAAATAAACCCAGGTTCCTTCACACAAGTGAAATTTATTTACAACTGCAAGCCACTTTTCATCACGGTTTTTTATTTATAGAATCAATATGCACCTGTTTTAATGATGGCTAGTGCTTGTGTTATCAAGTTTGCTTTTAAGTCATGACAAGTATTTTCGTGTCCACTGAAACAAAATATGTTTCTCAAATACATCTGGATGTAAGCCGGGGGTGCGGCTTATCTGCGGGAACATTTCAAAAAGGTGCCGTACATTTCAGTGAATTGACACTTTTATGGAAGCCTTTGTTAGCAGATCGTTTAAGTGGTTTATGGTCGCTTTCTAGAACAGGAAAACATCACACAGCACAAAATTTCCATTCCCCCACGAAGCTGTTTGCGTTGTCGACGGCCTGAAATAAACTTCAACAATACTCGATCCCGGGCCTCCAAGAGCGAGAAAATTCCAAGCTATTCTCGAGTATTCGTGTGGTTGAACTTTGCCGTTTAGTACTTCGATGACAAATTGATTACAAAACTCTCTTTGTGCAACAAGTTTATCTCCGACAGGTGGCTCTCAAATCTGTTTGTGGGTCACGATAGCCACGAACAGCAGAATCCCCCTCCATCTTGAAACTTGAGTAAACAAACATCGTTCTCGGGCTAGTCCCAACGTGTTCGATCTAATGCCTGGTTACTAAGCTACGAACGTTCGACAAACGTAAACACTAGTAAGCACATGCATTCTTGTTTGCAAAAATTTGTGGGAAAAAAGTGTTGAATGAAGAAATACCTGTCAACGAGTACCAGAAAAGATCAGTCATAATTTTATGACAAAGTTAAAGGAAATGATGCTCATTATATTTAAACGCTAAAATAGTGGGTGAAAAAAAATTTCCATTTCATTGCCATAGTGAGTTGCATTCGATGAAGAAGACTTCTGAAGACTCTTTTAAAAAAACATTTTTTTCCAAAATTTAAGTTGCTAAATTCAGGGTGCGGCTTATCTGCGGGTGTTTACGGTATTTGCAGATCCCGCCACCGTCGAGCTTTACAAGCTTTTTGCATTTCCCCTTCTTTTCGATGGCAAATGATTGGATTGCGTGCGTTGTCTCATGCTTCCAGGTAAAATTGTCACGTGCCAAAGTTCAGTCGAGTGGAACGAATTGCGTTGCGTCCCACTGAGCTCAACTGAATGCAATTCCTTGATCTTTGTTTACGGTGTGTACGGTGTACGGTGTACGGTGTATTCAGTCTCCATTTCTGTAGGTTAAAATCCACAACAACTAGCTTTGCAAAGTGAATTCTTAATGCTCAGAACGTTTTTTTCTTCGCTCTGGATGATAGTCCGCTCAAGCTCCTGACGCATAGGTCACGTTAATTTTAGTCGCAGAGCTGGCAACTTGCGTTCTAATTTAGTCGCCAGCTCCAAAAATGGTCGCAACTTGGAGGGTTGTCATAGCAATCACCTCACAACAAACAAGGTAACTTGTCACAACCACCTGCTCTGACTTCCAGTTGCTACTTCAAAACATTTTGAAATCCCGTCCAGTCGAGTAGAACACCATCTGTGTCTACAGTTCTGATAAATATAGGCCGTTTTCGTATTCTCGGTATCAAACTGGAACTAGCTTGCAATTGAGGCGAATACGGGTAAATCTTTTCTAATGCAAATGAGATGAAGCTGTTTTTAATGGTATTCTCCCGCATTAGCCTCCATTGCATGCTAGTTCCAGTTCAAAACCGAGAGTACGAAACTGGCCTATTCTAAAAGGCAATAAGTGTCTCACTCCCAAGAGTGCTGTATGGCACATCAAGATGCCATTACTTGCTCAATACTTGGTAAATTTGTATAAAATGTGGACAGCAAAATGGTCTTAGGGCCAATTTGCACTAGCGGACAAATTTTGTAACAATTGGTAGATTTCATCATTAATGTGCCACTTGTTACAGAAAACAAGTGCGAATACGTTTTTTGAGACCTAGAACTTGTCAAACGATTCAGGAAAACAAAGAAGCAGTTGCACGCGCGATACATTTTGTCAAACAATCGCAAAAACATGTGCGAATGACTTGTTGGACAAGGGCAAATTTTGTCCAAACGGACAAATCTTCAAAGGGGTCGATGTCCTGCCTCAAGGCAGGACAAGTCATGACAAGTCGCATTCCAACACCCCTCGTAATGCTAGATAACAATACGTTGTTGATTGGCTATTGTGTTTGGTCTGGATTGTACTAAAAAACAACATGCGAAATTTTTCCGCGATAGGCGGCAAAACATGTTTGTGTGCCGAGGTGAGGTCGTGGAAGGATGGTTATACCGGGATTGGAACAAATTAATGCAGAGGGAACCAGTTTGTGCCGATAAATGGAGGGGAAAAGAAATAGTTTACTTGCGACATTTTCCCCGCACGAGCACAAAACATCACCACACGCGCACTTCAAATGCAAATCGTTTTAAAATTTTTCACCACATGGACCTGCCTGATTATTTGATGTTTGCACAAGACGACCATGCCGAGAAATGTACTAGGATGCCAGAAGCAAGTGCAGAGCTATTGTAATAATAATTACACCTTTTGTTTTCTTCAAAATGTCTCTGACTTGTCGCGACAATTTTGTTCTGGTAAAAAATGTTATGACATTTAAAACTTGTCCGCTAGAGTGAATCGGCCCTTAGATAGATTTGCCTTTTTAAAGCATAAAATCATACCCCCTTGTAATTATATGAGACCTGATTAATCACCCCTTCTACTTTTGCAACTTCCTCCTCTTTCACTTTTTAAGGTCAAGTTAATATCTGACAAAAATCCACGCATTAAGAGCTGCAAATTAAGCTATAGTTTAGGGGTATACAAAAAGTATAGGAGCAATAATAAGATATGCTTCAACATTTTTCCCATTTTGGATGCTTTTGAATTGAATCAGTGACTTCCTCTATGCCTGTTTATATGATTTATGACATCTCGCAAACAATACCTTTGAAATGCAACCCTAGGCCTCCAAGTTAAGACCATTTTAGTTGCCATGGCAACTTAAATTTTGAAGCTGGTGACTAAATTGAAAGCGTGAGCTTAATTTAGTGACTAAAATTTTTCACTGGCGACCAAACTTGGGCAGTCGGTGGCAAAATGGCCACTAAGGAACAAAATAAACTGTGAGGGTTGAAATGGTATATTTAGTATGTGGTCTTTGGGTCCAATTATTTACCATTAAATACAAAAATTGTGGTATTTCCGACTGGAGTAAAAGGTTAACTTCCTTTTCATGTGAGGTGGCCAGTAATTAATGAAACAAAAGTTTAGGTCACAGAATTGGAAAAAACATGGGTATGTCCTCGGGCAAATGCAAAGTTGACCTGATGTGAAAGAAACGACCATCAATGTTTTATGCTGAAAGCAAAAGCAGCAATTGAAAGGTAAAAGGTTGAAACTTTTTGATATCAATATAATTATGAATTTTGTGCCTTTATATATTGTAAGACTGGAGGATCGATTGCCAACCCAGAGTCTGCCAGAAGAATGCTATACAAGACCTGTAGGCCAAAATATTCCAAATCACATATAAGCCCACACTTACTGAGCATTGTGTTCTTTGGCAAGACACTTTACTCTCATAGTGCCTCTCTCCACCCAGGTATAAATGGATAGCGGCGATTTTACTGCTGGGGGTAACCCTGCGATGGACTAGCATCCCATCCAGGGGGGAGTGGAAATACTCCTAATCAATCCTAATTTCCTTGATGCTATGGAAACTGGGATAAGCTCGGGCCAAATGGGCCACTAGGCTCGTATGGAGACTTTTTTACATGTATCTAGCCTTAATTGACACACATTTGAAGAATATGTTTAAGTTTATTAAACCAGTTCAGTACATTTTGGGACTGGCTGGCCATGGGTAGTGTTTCTGCTACTGGGTAACTTCTGGTACTGAAATCTTCGCAAATTGGACATCTTCAGATATGGCCGGGTTGTCTTTGAAAAGTATGCACTTGCAGGGTGCAAATTTCCTGCCTTTGATTCAGAAAAAATGTGAAAATGCTACCATCTTGATTATTGTAAAACCTAAAGAGTACTGGGGATAGAATGCTATCAACATTGATTGAACTATCAACCAGAAAAAGTTAAACTTTATACTGAACTCCCAGCAGTGACAATTTTTAAAAATTAACCGAGTGTTTATGGGTTGCAATTTTCTTATCTCAGAGTTTCAGTTTGTCATGAGACAACTTTACAATTTTACTGTATTGATGTTATTTAATGAGGGTTGTGTAACTTACAGTCTTGTGACTGACAAGCCTGTGGCCCTTCACTGATTCCCCATCAAATTGGAATTTAGCTAAGTGTTGGTTTTTGTGGAAGAAGGAAACTGGGGAACCCAGAGAAAAATCCTTGGAGCAAGGACAAGAACCACCAACAAACTCAACCCATATTTATGATGCCATGTCTGGGAATCGAACCTTAGGCCACATTAGTAGAAGCTAAGCACTCTCACCACTGCATCGCCCCTGCTCCCGAAATGACAACAGGAAAAGACACAACAACTCAGTATGTATTTTCTTGCTTCTTTCTCTCTCTAATTATTTGCACTTTTTGTCTTATACAGGCCGATGTATTTTCGTATGGAATAATTTTATGTGAAATCATTGGCCGGGTTCCAGCTGACCCAGATGAGTTGCCTCGGACGAACGTATGTAATTTGCTTTATTGTAGGGAAGTGTAAAAACAACTAATGCCTCTATTTTGTCCTGGCCTTGCCTACCAGTATCTGGCAAATTCACTTTCAGCGGAACAATTACCATTAACAAACTAACCCTTGGCTCACACATCAAAGGTGCCAAGTTTAAAATTTGAAACTTTCCTATTAAGCTGAAAACCAAGTATCCATCTTTAAATTTAAAAAGTTTTTTTCAGATAAGCTACAGTTGCAACCTTTCGTGTTCTGTTATAGACATCTCTCTTTAATCATTTTTATTAACAACTCAGGGCTTTCCATAAAATACTGTATGTCACGAAAAAGATGGATGTCCTTGTGTTTAACCTGGCTGAGAGCAGCACAAGGAGCTGAAAACATTTCCCCTTTATAGAGAGCTCTGCATGAATTAAGGCCAGCGATTCATGACAGAATATCCCTGGGAATTTAGCAGATGTTAAGCCTTATTGAACGGTCTGCAATTTTCCCAGCTGTTTAGAAGAAAGAGAGTCTGACATAGACTATGCTAAGGGAGGAAGAGGGTCTAATGTAGTCTCCTGATCAGTGGGTTTGAGCACTGGGATGGGGTCACTGTGTTGTGTTTTTTATTGCAAGACACTTTACTTCACAGTGTAGTGTTGATGGATTGTCATGCCAACCTGACGAAAACTTTGATTGGTTATATACTTGCAATGGACTCGTCCTGTATCATTGCAATCTGGCGAGGGACAATGCACTTAGTCACTTCATACGATGGGAACTTATTTAGACTTAAGCACGTAGGCTCATAGGCAACTGTTAACCTTTTTGTTATTTTTGTTAAAGCTACCTGGGTAGTAAAAGAAATAAAATAAAATCCTTTCAATGTAAACCAACCATTAAAATTGTGTTTACAACTGGGCAACTAAACGCCTGGCAAAGTCTGTGAATGTTTTTTTAGCCCACAAGTTTTGCAAATTGTTTTAATTGATGTTTTGTATATGCTGTTGTAGACTGATTTTAGTAAATCTCTTTCCATCCTTTTCTTTTTTGCTTCCTTCCTGCTCAGTCATTTGGTCTAGATGTGGAAAAGTTTCAGCACATGACGGGTGACTGTCCATACGAGTTTCTTCAGACTGCGCTGTGCTGTTGCCAGGTAACAGTGACACCCTACACAGTGAGCCTATTGCTTACACCACCCCCGCCCCTGCCCCACCACCACCCCCGCCCCTCCCCTCCCCTCCCGGGGAGGGGAGGCCGAATAAGTCACATGCTAAAAGCTGGATAGCTCTC
Organism: Meandrina meandrites; assembly: GCA_963693305.1. Taxonomy (NCBI): domain Eukaryota; kingdom Metazoa; phylum Cnidaria; class Anthozoa; order Scleractinia; family Meandrinidae; genus Meandrina; species Meandrina meandrites. Next base: position 9,103,594 of record OY855916.1, read on the forward strand.
ACATTGAGATCTGCTCGAGGCAAACCAGTGGCAAACTAGTTGCTTAAATTTTAGTATGAACTTTTCTTTTTCTAATGCACAAGAAATGATATTAAACTTTATTCACTCAGAACGATGAAACAGCCAATCGCATACACGGATTTGAAATAGGCCACGACTAGCTTCTAATAATAATGATAATGATGATAATAATAATAATAATAATAATAATAATAATAATATATATTTTTTTAAATGATTAATACAAAACTTTATTGAGCACTTTTCATACAAACTTGAATCTTAGGTGTATGTGGTTAAAAATATATAGATACAAATTTTGTTTTCCTTAAGTTCTTCCCATGAAATAATGTCAGTAAAAATTTCAATAGCCTACCTACATAATAACACTCTGAAAGCTTTTACACGCTCTAAGCTTCTATGTACACAAGTACAATAATAATAATAATAATAATAATAATAATAATAATAATAATAATAATAATAATAATAATAATAATAATAATAATAATAACAACAATAATAATAATAATAAATAATGACATTGACATTGACATTGACATGGAAATAGATAAAGGTCAAGCACGGATGCAATAGTTATAGCGAGAATAATACGTATAGAATTTTTACAGCTTTTCTTTTCTTTTATATTCACTATTTGTAAAATTTTGGTTCTGAAATATTTTTTAAAGACGTAAATGAAAATCAGATTTTTTACGAACAGAAATATGTAAATAAGTTTATATTTTGTAAATAGTTCACCTCAGTTTGTAATATTTTAACTTGTGTACATAGAAGCTTAGAGCGTGTAAAAGCTTTCAGAGTGTTATTATGTAGGTAGGCTATTGAAATTTTTACTGACATTATTTCATGGGAAGAACTTAAGGAAAACAAAATTTGTATCTATATATTTTTAACCACATACACCTAAGATTCAAGTTTTGTATTATTTAATATATATATATATATATATATATATATATAAAATAATAATAATAATAATAATAGTATAGTAACACGTGTATTATATTACACATTTGACGAATTTTTCCTTTCTCTCAGATGGAGCCGTCTTCGCGACCAACATTTGTCGAAACCGCCAAACACTTGGAATACATTCTTGTAGGAACTAAACCTTTTCGACCCCTAATAGATGAGGCAATAAACGCACTCCCTCCCAAAACGACACAGTCAACGATACAAAGCATATGTCAACCCTCCGAGGACAATAAACATGAAATGGACCCTGATAAAGACACCATTGAAGGTGCGAAGGACATTAAAACCTCGCCCACGCTTGTTCCTCCGGCCATCATTGTAAGTACCGATACCTCCCCAGGAATGGCTCGGTCGGCAGAGAAGAGGCGCCAGTCTTGGATAGCTGGGCGATATAAATTGTTTAACACGGCCACCGATGATTTGGTCAGGAATACTCCAAGTAAATTGAAAAGTTTCTTTCATCGCGTTTTGCATGTACAGACTCATTTTGATCCATCAAAACACAAGAAAATCAGAGACAGCGCTAAACAAAGATCAGCTTCGCAGCTGAAAAGCTACAGTGTGATCAACTCACAGGACGATGGAGATGCAGTGACTTTTGTTGAGAATCACGAACAGGCAGGCTCTGGTGCGCCGAATCCAAGCTCTCCAGATTCACGCAGACTTCTTCGTAAGAAGAGCTCGAAACGGGATCTTCCGTCGGATTCGGGATCGCAAAAAGATTCCGTAGACGGAAACGTTTCCCCTCGGAGCCCTCACTCGGAAAGCGCTCTTTCTGTAACTTCACCGTCAGCCCCTGACCAAGCCACATCTCCGAAGTTGCTCGATGTAACACAGTCTTGTCACAATCCACAAAATCCGAGCGAGGCCGCCACGCCGGTCTCTAAACTGTTAGATAATTCGAACAAACCTCGATGCAAGTCGACACCGCTATGTAATGACTTAAGTCCTGGGCCGTTATCAAGACGCACAGCGTCCCACAGAGAATGCGAACTGAATAGTGCTGTTCACTCACCGCCAGACGTTCATGATGAAACACGAAAAATCAAGAATAAGAAGTCGCCATTCTGGTTTCTAAGAAGAAAGGGGAGCAAGTGCAAAGATTTAGAGTAAGGAATGTTAATGTGAAGTTTGAAATTCACTATCTTCTTTTTTTTCCTTTTTGGCTCGTCCGGCTGCCATCGTGAAATTCGTGGTAGGTTACAAGCATTTTCGGAAAAAATACACCACCTCTCTTTTATACTGTTCTGCCAGTATTGGTAGACAGTTGGTATGTTCAACACAGATTTCACTTTAATCAAATAAGGGAAAGAAACAACTCGACACTAACTTAAACACCACAACTATTTTTTATTTCAAATCGTAATAGATAAACATCACGTTAGCTAGAGGAGTAATACTGCTTTCCAATTAGGCTTCCTTTGTCTCACTAGTTAAAAGAAAAACGAAGTTGATCCTCTCTCCTAGGGTAAAAGTCGTCATTTATATATTTGTGTTTGAAAACCCTGGTGTTTGCCCACTCAAATAAAACCTACTGAACAGTATTTTCATTAAGTACTGTTTATGAAAGTTGACAGTAACTTTGCTGTAAATGATGGTGCTAACTTCTTAATCGGTAGGTAAATCTGGTGCACCAAAAAATGAAACGGGTCACTCCTCGCGCCATGTGATGAAAATGAAAGTTGAAGAAAAGTTCTTTACAATCGATTCAGAGCAAAGTATTTCAATCAATTTATTTTCACCCTTTTTCCAACATGACAGTTACTTATACAAGGTTAAGATAAATATAATATATTGAAGATTTTGATTAGTTTCCGAGATAGCAATTTTAATATTGCACAAGTAAAATTCTAAATTCATTTTGTTAAATTGTCACACGAAAGTGTGCCTCAAAATTTGTCGCCGAGAACGAGATTGAATACGAGTACGACTTTCGATTCAGTTACGTTCAATTCAGTTATGTTACAGAGCCCTCACTCCTCCCTGGTGCTGACCAGTTGAAAAGCTAGTGGCGGATCCAGGGGGGGGGGGGGGGGGGGGGGGGGGGCAGTTAGTTTATTGGATACTTCCGTAAACAAGCCAGCGATGGATAACTTACTCTTTTAGAAACAACCATGGCTTTAATACAATTCCAAAACTTGAGTAAGTTTAGTTCTAGAAGATAGTAGGCTGCATTCACAATTGTTGCAGAGGTTACAACGTATGGTGGTCGAATTTTATTTACACGCCAGGTGCGCAATGATCGTTAGCTCTCTGTAGGGATAGACCATTTTATTTTATTTTGTGCTTAAGGTGAAAAAGGTTCTTGCACAAAACAGAAGGGAAAAGAAATTCGATCTCGGAAAAATCCTTCCCCCCCCCCCCCCCCCCCCCCAAAAAAAAAATTAAAATAAAATAAAATAAATGGTTCATCCTTTTAAGACAGTTTCTCAGCGAGGCTCGCCTAAGAAGAGTATTTGTTTTCCTCGACTGTTTCGGGCGTTCAGGTGTTGTTGAATTATAAGCAGAAAATTATTACAATTTCATTTCACATGATTAGGGCGTTCGTCCAGTCGCATAGTTAATCACTTTCAATGTGCAACACAAACTCATTTGTCCAATGCTGCAAGCGACTAGCGTCCACATTAAATTCGAGTTATAATTTAGCAAATAGAGGTAAAAATATAAGATGTACAGGTATTTGTGCTGAACGTCAAGTTCACTAAAGAAATGGAATATTTCTAATTTGTTAACACTGAAAATTTAAAAGAATGGAGAAATTTTGGAGTTTATTTACAAAAATGATAGTTTGTCTGTATTTTGGACACTTCAGTTTATTATTGAAGAATAATTTAACACTTTGTAAAAAGGCAGAGATTAATTAAAGTATTTATAAGTCACTGTTGAAAAGATGTCCCTTTGTCTTTGTTTATTGAATTTGTTACATTAATTATATTTTAGTTAGTTCTTATTAAACCGAGCTTAGTCAGGCTGTATGGGATAATGTTGACCGAGGCCGTGAGTACAGACTGAAAGCAAGGTAAAGATTCTGCCGTACAGGCCGACTAAGTTAGGTTAATAAGAAAACTTTAAAATTCGCTAATGAAGCCAGTTTGTGACTCCTTGCCATTTTGCTTGCGGACGGCGATGATTTGGACAAGAGAAGGTCAAGAACACTGGAAAGCGGGTCTTCAATTTCTCTAACACTGATCGACTAAAAAATTCAGTCACTTTAAGTCGTGTGGACTTGGCAATACTTTGCAATTTCGTCTCCAGCTGAAGTTTTCACTGCTTGCGTGAGCTGCATGAACGTAAATTATTTCTGTACATTTTTTCTCGTCAAGCTTTTTGGCTCTTCTGTTGAGTATTTTTAGCAGTGACAAAGCCTTGTTTTTGTATTTTTGTTTGTAACTTTCTCACTGCAACTTTAACCAGTCTAAATGAGATAATCTGGGCCGCGGTCAATAATTCAATATCGCTATTAGCCAATCAAATTTGCGAATTTGATAGATGATGGTTCCCAGTCCGTGTGAGTTTCTTTCTAAAAATCCACCCCCCCCCCCCCCCCCCTTCAAAACCCCCTAGGCCGCGGTCAATATCGTTATTAGCCAATCAAATTCGCGAATTTGGTAGTTGGTAGTTCCCAGTCCGTGCGAGGTGCGAGTTTCTATCTAACAGCTCTATCCACCCTCCCCCCCTTCAAATTAGCCTCCCCCTTCAAAACCCCCCATTCCAATTCATGAACAGGAAAACAACTTGTTTTTCATTCACTTCATCTACTTTCATCCTTAGCAATATTGTGGAGAAGCATTATTAAACAGCAGGGACATTAAGCTTTATTCTTTAATATGTACCCAAGCTGACATATGATTTGAAATGAGTCCCTCTCACCTCGCAAATGAGCACACACATCCTCCACCCCCCCCCCCCCCACCCCCCCTCCTCCTGGCACCCGCCACTACCACCAAATGTTCCGAAAGGCTAAAAGGTTTATTTACATTCGTGCCGACTTTTTGGACATAATAACATCTTACAATGGATTGAAGATTATCGATGGCAGAGAAAAAAATGTAGAACAGAATGAGCTTAATAAAATATTCTATGGGGTCTAGATCTTCTATTCAAAATATGTTGATCATCTTATCAGGAACCTTAAAGTAAACAAACTCAAAGCCCTAGTACTTATGAGGGTTAAAACCGAGTACCACCCGTTTACAAGCCATGATTAAAGCAAATTCTTACTTCAAGCTTCAAGAGGATTTGTACAATCTACTTAAGAACGTTTGTCAGCAAAAACTAAGCATTGGGTGGCAGAAGTTAAAAAACCGATTTCCTTCACTTTTTGCTCATTGATAGCTTTCACTGGTAGATAAGAAACTTGATGTTGTTTGTTCCCGCCAAAAGCTTTTTAATTTCGGGAAAAATTGATTACTTTCAGTATAAAGCTTTGCTACACACTGTGAAATGAGTGAATGTTCACCTCGCTATAATTTTACTACGGAAAAGGTCTACTTAGCCAGTTGTACCGAGCGGAATTTGAGCAGAATTTCGCGTTGATTGCGGGAAGTCAATATTTTGCTCTTAAGTCCTCGCTTTTACGTTCGTCCCCACGGATCTTAGAGCAAAGAAAGATTGTTCGCGCTCTAAATTTTGAGAGAAAACGTGATTTTTACGAGCCATCGACCAAAAGCGCGGAAAAAAAAACCGCGCTCAATGCGGGAGTCGTAATTGGTTTCCTGATTTTATCCCGGACTGGACGAAAGAAAATAAAATGTTTTCCATGATGTGTTTGAGCACGTTTCACCCTTTTTTTAGAACAAACAGAGAAGACACAAACAAGTCATTATTTTTCAAAGTCGATTTTATTTGTTTTTATGCTGTTTAAAACGCAAAAATGCTGGCTGTGGCTCAGTTGCGATTGCCACGGATGTAAATTAAAACTGTATTAAAACGTTGCCAGAAATATCATATTATATGTAGAGAGTAAATATTCATAGTAACAATTGATTAAAGTTTTGTTTCTTCGAAACCGTTGCACGCAGGTTCTTTATAATTAGTCAACTCCGTAACAGTTAGTTTGTTGTCCAATGTGTTTGTGGTTGTTGATAATATTGGTAACGACTTGGATCTCGAGCAATTCTTCTCTGCTGAATTTTTATGAAAGTTTAGCGTGAAGATGGAGTTTTCATTCATCAGCGACGTTGATCGCACAATTTTACCAACAATACAATGTCGAGATCTTTTAAGCTCCGTAGTATCTTCTGGTAATTCAGTGTTACGCTGATGAATTCGTTTCTTTCTTGGGGCATTTTCAATCTGAGCTGTTACAACAAGTCTGTTACAATGTTGTGTGGTTACGTTATCGTTTGCTAACTTCGATGGACCTGAATTGGGTCTTTCCTGTGTTGTGTCGTGTGACCTCCGCCGAACCGTATCCGAGGAAATCACGGCACCGTAAGATTTTGCTCTTATCAGGCGGGGGTGTTCTTGTCCCAATTCAAGCTCTTCGACATTTGGCGATGCTACGGAATAGCGACGTCGCCTACTTCGACGCACATTGCAAAGAGCTGGCTGCGTTCTCTGAGGTTTTCTGCAACTGAACAGCTCCAGTGCAGCTTTCCTTAAGCGGCGGTTTCTATAAAAGTACAGCAGTGGGTTGGCGAGAGAGTTTAACAGAAGCATTGCATCTGCCCACCGAAAAATGGAATTTTCGTGAAAAATAGGATAAAATCTGCCGAACAAATAAACAACGATAGCCGGTATACCCGAGATAGCAACGAAAAGTGTTAACCAGAAAGTCGTGAAAGCAACCTTTGTTTCCAGCTTCGCTCTGACCAGAGAATTCACTGAGTGGATCTGCGTTCGGTTCTGCTTTCGCACTTTGAGATAAACCTTGACATAGAAGTATATTATCAAGCAAAAGCATACAACCCAGGAAATGCTAAGTATGACATCCACGACTAAAATAAGTCCATGATGTGCGCCAAAGGCTTGCATTATAATTACTGTAGCACTCGTAAGCAGTGCCATGAACCATGCAACTGCAGCGTACTTCTTTAAACGGGTTTTTGTAACAATAACCTTGTACTTCATCCATTTTACAATCGCCACGTACCTCTCCCAAGAAATAAGTAGCAAATTAAAAAACGAGGCATTGTAAACAGTAAATACTAGAAAGATACTTATGATATCTATCGTACAGATTATATCATCAAAGAAAATTCCTTGCACAACAAACGCGCTTAAAGTGATAGTCAGTGGCATACAAACAGCTCCCACCAAAAGATCAGCCACAGCCAAACTAGACAACAGGATGTTTGAATTCTCTTTCAGTTCTCTTCTCGTCTTCACTGCTATTATCACCAAGAGGTTCAACAGAATGGTAACTGGACAAGCAATGATCGTGACGGCAAGAATAATCTTAAGATGAGTTGTGCGATTTAAGTCCCAAATGTATTGTGGCGACATCGGGCAATAAAACACTGACCTGGTTTCGTTGAAGGAATTGGCGAGTGATTCTGTATCATTCATCTTCATGATCGATACACAAGGATGGCTGGAGAGAACGAGTTACTTGACTGTTGGTTCTTGTTTGGTTCTATGCTACTTCCTTCTCGTCAAACCTCGTCTCTTCACTTGCTTCGTACTGTTACTAACGGCGTTGTGTAGTTTTTCAATTCACTTCTAGGACTTATTTTTATTATTTGCCTGTAGCTTTGCTGACAGCTGTTTTATATGCTTTGGTAGTTCTTGCAAGAAAAGCGTTAATTTCCTGCTCTCTTGACGTCACACATTTCATTCTGTGAAGATATCCTTTTGAGAGTAGCCCGAATTTCTAATGTCTGACTTCGTATTGTCGCAAGACCAGGTCGAGATGTTTGAAAATCAGGCTAATTTGAGAGTAGTTTGCTTTAAATTTCTCGTCGGTTGTATAGTTTTTGTTCTTTTCTTAGCGTAAGCTGAAGCAATTTGAGCCATTTTTTACATTGTGTGAAGTAAATTAACAGGAAGTTTGTTAAGCTTTCGTGCAATGGCTGCACAAGATAATAACTTGTTCTTTTTAGCCCACTTCAATTTGGAAAAAAAAGTTTTCCTATAAACGTAATTCAGTCATGGTGAACTTTATTTTTTTTATATTAAATCGTCTTTAACCACACGCTTTCCGCTTCGTACGCCTTAGAAAATCAAAGAAAATCTTTGTATGCCAATTTATTCACAAATTTATAGTCGTTTTGAATCAAAGTATCATTGTGTCAGCCAGCTGCACGATTTAAGATAAAAGAGTTTTCGTGTTTCCTTCGAGTTATTGTAGACACTTAGCCGTGTACTAATGGAAATCCGCAAATCTGATTGGTTGACATTGTTTTCAAGACGACAAACTTGAAGGTTCTATCGGCTTCTGGTTCTAAAGCCGATAGAAACCCTGCGAGAGTTAGCATAACCCAGAGACCAATCTAGTCAACAAAAAGTTCAGTGAAAGTTGTTTATTATTAGTTTGGTTTGTAATGTCGGCAATCTTACTTGCGTGCGCTGCCAGGGTAGTCTATTGAAAATTAAAATAACTGAGATACTATACATGCGCTCTGATTGGTCAAAACCTATGTTCTATTGTACCAGTAAATCTTCTCCACTACCCGTTATGGTAGCACTACTTTCGACACCACGTAAAGACGAAGAACCATTTAACTATACTGACTTAAGTTTAATGCCTTATTTGCTCTACGAGATAATTGTATCAGAATCTGATTCTCATGAACGATTATAATGCCAATAAACTTTCTGAGACGATCAGTGAAATGAATTTTCCCACCCACCGCAGCTGGAGTGAAGAAAATTGACGGAACTGTTTCCGCTTTCAACATGCATGTTCTCACCGAAAGACCTCCAATGTTTTCCAGTGTAAGTTAGAACGAGCGAGTGGAAAGAATCGTACTCTTATAATACATTACTATTACATTAATATCATTAAGATGAAAGGAAAATAAAGAGAAATGCTGAGATAAATCTAGAATTAAAATATAAACTATTCTTAAATGCAAGTAATCCTAATATAAAAAATTTGAATCAGTACTAGAAGTATAAAAATATATATGTACAAGTATAAAAATAAAGATAAAATTAGATACAGTTCATACACTGGCACCCTGCAAACTTCATACCATTTAGGCGAGCGCGAAATTGTGCTAAGGTGGTCGAAGATTTGGCGTAAGCTGGCAACTGGTTCCACAAGTGGGCAGTTATATACAGAAAGGAGTTGTGCATGACAAGGCTGATATATAGGGGCTGCACAACGTTTGAGCCTCTACCTCGTAAATTGTAATTAGTTAACCTAGGTGTAAAAAACTGGGAAATGTAATTTGGGCCATCGAGTCTAAAACACTTTTCAACGAAAAAAAAAAACAACTCATAAGAGGACAAACAGTATGGAAAAGTTTAAAGAAGGATAATAGCAACGAGAATTGGAATTCTTCGAGCCATTTCGCGTTTGTCTCCTCCGCTCCAAAACAAATTATTTTATTTGCCGAAAATTATGTTTAAAATGAACCTTCATCCCTCACATGTCATGACATGTTGCTAATACAAAATTTTACTAAGAGAACTCAACTGATTCCGAGAACAAGTAAACCAGGTGAAGCCATTGTGCACGTGAGGAAGATTTAAGCCAGGCGAATAATTAAAAGTTCCTGTTAATTCACTGCGGAGAACTGCTCAAAAAATGGCGCTAATTAGTTCAGCGTACGCTTAGAACAAAAAAACTTACCAATAAGTACGTCATATAAGACTGGATTATTGACAATTTTCATATTACTTCATATTTGACAATATTGTCGGTATTTTGGCAAACTTTCAGCAGTTAGGACACTTTGTGGCTCCTATCATAAGGTGAGTGTCACTTTTAGCGTTCTGTCCTATTGGGCATATCTGAAAAAAACTCGGCTAAATTCTCATAAGAAGAATACAGCAGACGAGACGTTCTAAGGCTAACTGCTCTCACGAGGATATATTCATTGAATAAAATGCCTGACTTTGAGAGATTAGAAAATCAATTCTGACCACCCCTGTTTTATAGAAATCTGTTTCCATGAAACATCGAAAACAATTCCCAGCAAAACTACCGGCAAACGACAAAAGCGGAGAAAAAAAAACAAGACGTAGCAGATTAAAATACTGTTGCCGCCAGCAACCAGGCTATAAACAAAATCATTTTGTGGAATCATCCTTGTGTACTGACCGAGTACGCTGGCCAAATTTCCTTTCTGTTTACCTCGTACAACACGCCATATGCTGCCAATCGTTGCTTCGGTTTGTGTTTAACCAGAAGTGAAAATAAAATGAGGATAAATGTCAGGAAACTTTCAAAATGCAAACATTGACATGTAAATAAAATAAAAAGATATTGAGCCAGTACAAGGAATATTATTTCCGAGCGCTGTATTAAACCAAATCACAAATTAAAAGCATTTCCTAGCCGTGGATTTTGCATAAAAACAGTAAGGGAAATACTTTTATAAAATTGCTTTAAAAACAATGCCAAAATATGAGCTAGGGTTATCTTTTGACGTTGTGAAAGTTTTCTTACTTTTCTTCCTCGAGATTCCGAAGACGCTATTTTTTTTTTCGTAGTATCGCTTTTGTTTTCTAATTTTCTGAAATTTTTTGATTTTGATCGCTTCTTGACCAGTGCACGGGAGGCTCGCCCTCCTGGTTCCGTCAGTCCTCGGGGACTGTAGGATATGGGGCTACCCCCATTACCACCTAAGCAGTACTCATCCTCCGAGGGCCCCTCCCACGCCCCAAAACCCAACTCTTCCTTCCCTGCCACCCAAATTTTTAAATAGAACCATTGTGTCGTTGTCGCTTACGTACTATCTTACAATACACGAAAAATTACTTGAAAAAAATATTTTAAAAGGACATTGCGCTGAATGAAGCCTCTTACAAAGGAAATTTCACACGTCAGTTTTCATGCAGCGTTTTCGCGAGTTTTTGGGCCACGCAGCTAATTTGTGAAAGTTTTAAAGTAGCATTTCCTTTCATTATAGCAAGACATGTTACTTAAACCTCTTCATGGCATCGGGAGATAAATACTTTGCCAGTAAAAACCTCAGAAGGTTGTCTTTCAAGTCAGCTAAACTAGTTGTATCAAAAGTAGTTATGCTTTTATTGTAAATAGTCGTACGTTTTTAACATGAGCCCCTGGCTCGGGAGATTGGGCAACCACTTCCAACGTCTACGACTTTAAATAAATATCATACCATACCAACGTGAAAATCCCCTAGAAAAGTGTTCCTCCCCCCCCCCCCCCCCCCCCCCCAGCAACGTAAACGTGGACTCATTTGTTTAAAACAAACTGGAAAATCAATTTCCTCCTGTCGCAATGATGATGTGACTAGAATTTAAACCTTTTTTGTGGCCTTTCTTAAGACACATTTTAGGTAAAATGAAATCATTTCTCATTTGATCTTTTTGTCATTTTATATCAAAGAAACGGAAAATCATTTAACTGCTACTGCAATGCCGGATGATTTTATTAAAAAAAATGAAGGTTATCCTTTTCTCTTAGCTTGTCACGCGTATAAGACGTATTTCCATTTTAATATCATGGGTGACAAATTACTCCTTAATTTTGGCGCGAAATTTTAGCGCTAATTTATAATTTCACATGTGAAATTACAAAATTGCCATGGCAACGTTTCCCATGTCTCATTGCCAAGATGGCGTACAGGAGTTTAAAAGATGATTAGCATGGGTAATCAAATGGTGGCGAGTGAAATTAGGAAATAATTTCACGCGCGTTTTGTCAAAATTCTAATAATTTCTCGAGCCTTCAGGCGAGGGAAATTATTAAGATTTTGACAAAACGCAAGTGAAATTTTTTCCTAATTTCACGAGTATGCCATTTGGTTACCTTTTAATATCATGGGTGACAAATTACGCTTACAATCGTAGTTTCGTAACTTGTTTATTGTATCGTCATGAAGGAACCGGCTGGAAACGACGCCCGTGTTAAACGATCAAAAATCCGCTCAATGCCATTCATGTTATCGCTGAAAGTTTATGAAACAACCAAACAAACTGGCCAAGGTGAAATTCAAGCGAAAATGTGCAAAGTTTAAGCTTTAGATCATCTTTTAAAATCCCGTACGTCATCTTGGCACTGAGACATGGGAAACGTTGCCATGGCAATTTTATAATTTCACATGTAAAATTACAAATTAGCGCTAAAATTTCGCGCTAAAATTAAGGAGTAATCTGTCACCCATGATATTAATAGCTTAAACTTTGCACATTTTCGCTTGAATTTCACCTTGGCCAGTTTGTTTGGTCGTCTTATAAACTTTTAGTGATAACATAAATGGCATTGAGCGGATTTTTAAGCGTTTTACACTGGCGTCGTTTCCAGCTGGTTCATTCATGACGATAGAACAACCAAGTTAAAAAATTAAGATTGTAAGTGTAATTTGTCACCCATGATATTAAAAGGTAACCAAATGGCATACTCGTGAAATTAGGGAATAATTTCACTTGCGTTTTGTCAAAATTCTAATAATTTCCCTCGCCTGAAGGCTCGGGAAATTATTAGAATTTTGACAAAACGCGCGTGAAATTATTTCCTTATTTCATTCGTCACCATTTGATTACCCATACTAATAATTAACAACCTGTCTTGAATGTTAAATTTTTAAGGTTTCCACTGTATCAAAAATAAAAATTTTACAAATATATTTTCATTATCAAGCATGCGTGGTGTGAGTGTGATCTTTTTTAATAAGCGCTCCAAACAAAAAAATTCAGAAAATTATATAACAGGTGTGGCATTACGAAAAATATCTCGTTCTCGGAATCGAGCCGAATTTTGAGTAGACTGCGAACACTCTCTATTTTGCTCTGAAATCCTCGCTTCACGTTCGTCCACACGGATTTTAGGAAGAGAGATTGTTGGCACTCTAAATTCTGAGCAGAAAAGGTGATCTTTACGAGTATTGCCGGAAGCCATAATTCGCCAATTTAGGAGAAGAATTCATCCGAGTCTACAGCCATCGACCACAAGCGCGGGAAACGCAATCGGCGTCCAGAGGAAGCGTAAATAACAAGCCTGCGCTCAACGCGGGAAAATTTTATCCCGGACTGGACGGAAGAAAACAAAATGTTTTCCTTGGTGTGCTTGAGCACGTTTCACCTTCTTTAAGAACAAACAGAAAAGACACAAGTTGTAAAGCAAACACAAGTCATTATTTTTCAAAGTCGATTTTATTTGTTCTTATGCTGTTTAAAACGCAAAAATGTTCTGGGGCTCGGTTGCGTTTGCCACGGATGCTGGCATTAGAACGTGGCCAGAAATATCATATCATATCATATCATATCATATGTGTACGTAGAGAGTAAATATTCATAGTAACAACTGATTAAAGTTTTGTTTCTTCGAAACCGTTGCACGCAGGTTCTTTCTTATTAGTCAACTCAGTAACAGTTTGTTGTCCAATGTGTTTGTGGTTGTTGATAATATTGGCAATGATCTGGATCTCGAGAAATTCTTCTCTGCTGAATTGTTATGAAACTTTAGCGTGAAGAAGGAGTTTTCATTCAGCGACGTTGATCGCACAATTTTACCAACAATACAATGTCGAGATCTTTTAAGCTCCGTAGTATCTTCTGGTAATTCAGTGTTACGCTGATGAATTCGTTTCTTTCTTGGGGCATTTTCAATCTGAACTGTTACAACAAGTCTGTTACAATGTTGTGTGGTTACGTTATCATTTGCTAACTTCGAAGGAGCCGAAATGGGTCTTTCCTGTGCTGTGTCGTGTGACCTCCGCCGAACCGTATCCGAAGAAATCACAGCACCGTAGGATTTTGCTCTTATCAAGCGGGGGTGTTTGTGTCCCAATTCAAGCTCTTCGACATTAAGCGATGCTACGGAATAGCGACGTTGCCTACTTCGACGCACATTGCGAAGAGCTGGCTGCGTTCTCTGAGGTTTTCTGCACCATAACAGCTCAAAGGCAGCTTTCCTTAAGCGACGGTTTCTGTAAAAGTACAGCAGTGGGTCGGCGAGAGAGTTTAACAGAAGTATTGCATCTGCACACCGAAAAATGGGATTTTCGTGGAATATAGGATAAAATCTGGAGAACAAATAAACAACGATAGCCGGTATACCCGAGATAGCAACGAAAAGTGTTAGCCAGAAAGTCGTGAAAGCAACCTTTGTTTCCAGCTTCGCTCTGATCAGAGAATTCACTGAGTGGATCTGCGTTCGGTTCTGCTTTCGCACTCCGAGATAAACCTTGACATAGAAGTATATTATCAAGAAAAAGCATGCAACCCAGGAAATGCACAGTGTGACATCCACGACTAAAATAAGTCCATGATGTGCGCCAAAGGCTTGCATTATAGTCCATGGAGCATTTATTATCAATGGGAAGAGCCATGCAACTGCTGCGTATTTTTTTAAACGGCCTTTTGTAACAAACACCTTGTACTTCATCCATTTTACTATTGCCACGTACCTCTCCCAAGAAATTAGAAGCAAATGAAAATACGATACATTGTAAACAGCAAACAGTAGATTGATACTTATGATATCAATCGTACAGATAATATCATCAAAGAAAATTCCTTGCACAACAAACGCGTCTAAAGTGATAGTCAGTGGCATACAAACAGCTCCCACCAAAAGATCAGCCACAGCCAAACTAGACAACAGGATGTTTGAATTCTTTTTCAGTTCTCTTCTCGTCTTCACTGCTATTATCACCAAGAGGTTCTACAGAATGGTAACTGGACAAGCAATGATCGCGACGGCAAGAATAATCTTAAGATGAGTTGTGCGATTTAAGTCCCAAATGTATTGTGGCGACATCGGGCAATAAAACACTGACCTGGTTTCGTTGAAGGAATTGGCGAGTGATTCTGTATTATTCACCGTCATGATCGATACACAAGGAAGGCTCGAGAGAACGAGTTTCTTGATTGCTTGGTTACGGCTTGGTTTTATATATGGTACTTTCTTCTTGTGACAGTTCCGCCTTGGCACTTGCTCGACAGCGCTCGGAAATATTATTGTTTGAAATGGCTCAACTTTTTGATTTACTTGTATGTCAATGTTTGCATTTTGACGGTAATTTTCCTAACAATTGTTTTCGTTCTCCCTTTTCGAAAAGAGATTTCCATGTAAAGTGGGTGATTTCCCTCAGAAGCAGACAGAAGCTAGGCTTACGCGTCCTGCGCACTGCTTGGATCAGTGGATCGGGAGTTTTGATAGCGTACTGGGCATGTATGGTTATAAATAAAGAAAGATGGTAAATTTTAAGCTCGGTAGTGAAATATGAAAGACGAAATATTCATCATGTTACGGAGCGTGGGACGAAGAAAAGAACTGAGTCCCCGACGGGAGTCGAACCCATAACGCAGCTTATGACGGGCATCACAAAGTGTCCTCATTGACGAACGTTCACCAAAACACACACAATATTGTCAAATATTAAAAAAATATGAAAATAATCAATAACCCAGTCTTATATGACGTACTTATTGGTAAGTTTTGTTGTTTTAAGGTGGCCCGCGGCTATTTTTTGGGAACGGAGGTGCTCTTTTCCAAATCGAGTTTTGGGTATATAAACCTCAACCGATTTTTCTGATTTTTGGCAGTCGAAATAACAAATGTTCAAATTTTATAAAGCTTTGAACTTTAGGGCGAACAAAATAAATGAACACGAGATATTAGCGTTTTTGAAAAGATCAATTTATGAAAAAAACGCGAATATTTTCCAAACGCGACGATAGATTTTTTTCTAATTAATGTCAACAAGTTCAAATTATCCAAGTTTTAATGTGAGCAAGTTTCAACGAAATCGGCTGGGTAGAAATTGCTGCACAGTTGACTGTTGAATTTTTGCTTCAAAATATTATGCTTGTGTATAATTGAGAGCTGTTACAACAACGTTTAAGTAATGCTCAGATCCCATGGATTATTTTAAAGCTTAATGCCAGCTATAACGTTGCTGAAAAGTATGGAAAGATCGGAAACTCCTAGAAAAAGTTGTAAACGAATGAAGAGGAAGAGGTTTACGATGTGTAAATTGTGAATTTTAAAATATTCATTTTTTTCGAATTAAAAAAAATCTACCGATTTTTTTTCTTTTATTTTTAAGTATGAGAAAATACAGCATATATGCCAACGGCTTTACCTAGTGTCGTGTGTCTAATCTCGATGAAAGGCGTCGAATTTTGCTCGCCAAGATGGCTAGTTCGCGTCTTCCATTTTGAAGCGCTTTGGAAACCCTCGCGTAACAGTAAATTATTCAAACTTGCGGCATTCTCAAGATTATTTAGCACCTGGAATTGAACATACCACGCCACATGCCACATTTATTGCTAAATAAAATGCATGAATACAGAGCTCAGCCGCAATTTTATCCGTGGCATGTTTATTTCCAGGTGCTAAATAATCTTGAGAATGCGGCAAGTTTGAAGAACTTACTGTAACAAGAGCGTTTTCAAAGCGCTCCAAAATGGAAGACGAGAAGTAGCTATCTTGGCGAGCCAAATTCGACGAGTTTCATCGACACTAGACACACGGAAGTAGATGAAACCGTTTGCACATATGCTGTATTTTCTCATACTTGAAAATAAAAGAAAAAAAATCGGTAGATTTTTTTTTAATTCTAAAAAAATGAATATTTTAAAATTCTCAATTTACGCACCGTAAACCTCTTCTGCTTCATTTATCTACAACTTTTGTTGGGAGTTTCCGATCTTTCCATACTTTTCAGCAACGTTATAGCTGGCATTAAGCTTTCAAATAATCCATGGGATCTTAGTATTACTTAAGCGTTGTTGTAACAGCTCCCAATTATACACACGCATAATATTTTGAAGCAAAAATTCAACAGTCAACTGTGCAGCAATTTCTACCCAGCCGATTTCGTTGAAACTTGCTCACATTAAAACTTGGATAATTTGAACTTGTTGACATTAATTAGAAAAAAAATCTATCGTCGCGTTTGGAAAATATTCGCGTTTTTTTCATAAATTAATTTTTTTAAAAACGCTAATATCTCGTGTTCGTTTATTTTGTTCGCCCTAAAGTTCAAAGCTTTATAAAATTTGAACATTTGTTATTTCGATTGCCAAAAATCAGAGAAATCGGTTAACGTTTACATGCCGAAAACTCGATTTAGAAAAGAGCACCTCCGTTCCCAGAAATAGCCGTGGGCCACCTTAAGAGTACGCTGAACTAATTAGCACCATTTTTTGAGCAATTCTCTGAAGTGAATTAAACAGGAACTTTGGACTATTCGCCTGGCTTAAAGTTTCCTCCGCGCACAATAGCTGCACCTGGTTTAGTTGTTCTCGTAGTCAATTCAGTTCCCTTAGTGAAATTCTGTATTAGCAGCATGTGAGGGAAAAAGCTTCATTTTACAAATAACTCTCGACAAATAAATTTTTATTTTGGAGCGAAGGAGAGGGTTCAAAGAGCAAGAGATGGCTCGAAGTATCCCAATTCTCTTTGCTATTAGCTTTCTTTAAACTCTTCCATACTGTTTGCCCTTTTTTGATTTTTTTTTTTTGTCTATTAAGTTTATTCATTAGTTCAACATAACATGAAAATCCCCTAGAAACGTGCTCACCCAAGTGACGCATACGTTGACTCATCTGTTAAAAAAAAACATTTGGAAAATCAATTTCCTTCTCTCGCGAAACCTTTTTCTTTGGTCGTTCTCCAGACAAATTTTTTAGGTAAAATAAAAACATTTCTCGTTTGATTTTTTTTGTAAAAAAAGGCGGAAAATCATTAAAGTGTTACTGTAATGCCAGATGATTTTATAAAAATGAAAAGCTTTCTTTTCCTCTTAGCTTTCCACGCGTATAATACATGTTCCCATTTTTAATTACAGACAACCTGTCTTTATCGTAAAATTTGCAAGGTTTCCACTGCATTAATATTAACACTTTTAAAAATATATTTTCATTATCAAGCATGCGTGGTGTGAACGTGATTTTTTTTAAAAAAAGCGCTCCAAATAAAGAATTCCAGGAGTGATATTACAATAAAAATGTCGTTCTCGGAATAACGAGGAAGAGAATTATCAAAACATTCACGACGTCATAAGTTCATACTTTGGCGTTGTCTCGAAGCAACTTTGTAAAAGTAGATCACTTAGTGTTATTATGCAAAACCCACGGCTAGAAATGTTTTTTTTTATTTATTTAAAATCAAACATACAAGATTTTTTCATTATTGTATATTTCAGTAGCAATGCATGCACTATAGTTTAACTGAAGTTATTTGTATTTAGTGTGTTCATATCACAGCACGAAAATGGAGATTTACGGAAAATTAAAGGTGGCTTAAATCTCCTTAAAGCTGGTCATCCAACTTTACGCCATCAATTAAAGGTTATTAAAGGTGTTTAAACCTGACATTTACGCTGCCGTGCATAAACCTGGCGTTAATGTGGCTTAAATGTTTCAATCTCTTTAAGCAAGCTTTAACCATGAGTGTAAAGCTGGTTTAAAGCTCAGCTTTAAAAAATGTAAAGGTCGCGTAAAGCTGATTAATTCAAAGATTACGCCAGCTCTACTTCAGCTTTACACCACAGTAAAGTTATGTTTTCATGCTGTGATATGAAAGCTAGATCGCGCAAAAATTAAGTTTCAGTAATTAATTTTAATTTAAAATCAATTGCAATGATTGGTGTAATTTTCATATCTGTCCGATTTAAGGGAAAAGGTGATTGGAATTGTTACGTATAGTTGGCTTGAAAAACTGTTTCTTACACAGCTTAAATTTATCTCTTTTTAAATTCGGATATCCGAAAACGCAAAAACAACTCAGGTAAAGAAAACTTAAAGGCCTGTTTGCGCAGGCGATTTTTGTCGCGCCGAAGATGCATCAAGTTTCGAACATGTTCGAAACTCCTGCGATATCGCGACGATTTTACGGCCGCTAGTTTATGCGCCTGCAAACTCGCGGCGATTTTATGGCGATTTTATCGCCGCGATATCGCAGGAGACTTCATGCAACTTCGGCGCGACAAAAATTGTATTGAGTTGCGCGACAAAAATCTCCTGTGTAAGAGGCCCTTTAGTTTCACGTGGAGTGACTTTCTTTTTATTTTTACGCTTCCTGATTCGCTCACTGAAAAAGCGTGCAAACAAACTCCGTGCTAAATCTTTGTCGTAGTCACCATCGACTGGCTTGACTTACTAATCCATATTCATGACAAATTGTAGAATCTGGATCAAACCATGCTGTCCGTTGATGTACGAATATACGTGTCGTCTCGATGTCGTCTGTGCTTCTTGGCGCTTCAGAAGAAAAGTGGTTAAAACCTGGAGGAAGCATTTACGTTTATCAAACGAAAGGTGAGCATTAGTTTTGGAGCCTATTCCTCTAATTTTGCCCACAAATTCAAGAAAGTAACAGATGTCGCTGAAGCGCCGAGTCAACACGTGCTTTGAGCTTTGCTTCAAGTCGAAATCCGTTCGATAAAGCAGTTTGTTTTGCTTAGCTGCAGGGCAGTAATTACTGAATTTGATGATTTAAAGTTTAGGAAAGGTCACGGGAATTTTCAGCGAGAAACGTTTTTAGTTTACAAGTTGAAAGCTTATATGTCGTGTTAAATTTTCAACGTAGCCACATAGGTGGGGTATTCATTTTTCTGCAGGCAAAGTGTTTATTTTCCCTTGCTCAGGAGCTTTATATTTGGAACTATTTTCACTGCGGACTTGTTTGTCCGCGTTTCTTTGCCCAGCTCAGGCGTTGCCACTCTCACACTTACAATTTCCGTTTAGACCGTATTCTAGATGTATTTATATTTTAAATTAAAAACTTTGTGCAGTTGCTGATCATTGAATTGATAATTCATATTTTCAGGGAAACGAAAGGAAAGGAACGCAAAGGTGCTGGCCAAAAGGACAACTGGAGTCACTAGACGGAAATACTGCAAAGATAAGAACTTTGAATTATGAAATAAGTTTAGTAAAAATGGTGGCTGAACTTGTCCAAACTTGTAAGGGAGCTTTACTCTCGGTGTTATAAGATCTGTAGTACCAATTAATTGTCTGTATAACAAAAAGAAAATTTTGTGCATCGAGTCATGACAAATACAATAACACACGGAAATTGTTGTAATGTACATCAAATTAAAAGTAATTTAGAATGAATCGGTCCAGAGTTGAGTTTGTCGAACATCAGCCATCATTTACAATTTCATTTAGTTGATGTAGCAGCGAGGTGATCTTTTTAAGGTGGCACTGCAAAACAAACGAGAGTTTGGAAAATTCTTGAAGTGACCAACCAAACAAACTTAATTTAAATTCCACAATTGTTTATAGATTATTTACAAAATGTTACACGTTTCAACTTGATAATTTTACCCGTACAGGGATATTTTTCAAGCAAAACGCAAATTGTCATCAACTTCGAAAACAAAATAAGCGACTTCTCGGAATAAAATTATTGCTTAGTTGCTGATTTTTTAATGCAAAATTTAATGAAAATTAAAATGTATTTCACATGAACAATACACTTGTCAATGATAGGGCCTGCCACCTTTAAAAGATTCACACGTTTCTGTCATCAACGGTTTATTGCAGTTGACAAGAGAACATTTAATCACTGAACGTTGCAAAATCGTTATAAATTTGTACATCATTGCAGATCGATTTATTTTTTAATATTACGGCTTGCATTGTCTAACAAAGCGTACGGAAAAACGCATATGCCGATGTTCTCTTGTCATTTTGTAAGCTAAGTATACAAAACCCTGATGTCTGATTCGCAGGATGTTACGATTCAGTCTCGTTCAAGTCAGGATTTACCGTTATACAGACCACAAAATGGAACTCGTTTTGAAAAGTTATTTTTTTGCTTACTTTGGATATTATTAAAAACAACAGAGCGTAACGATTGATGAGGGAATTGTTTTTACTTTAATTGTCTGGTTTATCCAAAATAATCTTGCATGCTTGTTGTTTAATCGTTATTATCTTCTGAACACTTAGCCAATGCAAAGAACTTATTTTTTTTTTTGCGATAAAAAGCATCTTCGTTCGAAATAGAAATTTAGATTTTGATTAGTTTTCACAAGTGAACTGATCTTTCAAAAGAGGAATTAGTCTAGTGCAAATCTGGTTGATCAGTCGTAATCTACAATTGTCTTGCTCATTCTTGTAAAATTGTTATTTAGTTTTGCTTCGCTACACAAATGTTTCAAATCAAGTGTTTTTCTTTTTAATACGTGTTAAAAAACAGCTCTATTCGATTTAGTTTCCTGAGCTAACTCAATCTTTTGGATATCTTAATCAGTTTTCGTAAGCTTCATCTAGCAAAAGATATTTTTGTTCAATTATTTTGGATTATACTTGTAAAAAGTTTCACTGTTGCAGTGCATAAGAGACGCAAAGGGTTAATTAGTTTACAAAAGTTACTCATCGGATTTGGCAGCGATAGAATATGTTTGAAGAAGTTATTCTTGTTGACTTTGATTTATACAAAAAAGTGAAAGGAAATACTTCATAATGGTTCATGAGTAATCTTTATTGTGGTCTGTATAACCCCTATTTTTTTGTCATTTTTTGATTGAATAGCAAACATTAGTGTTAAAGGTGGGATTGAACAAAGAACAACGCTTGCGTTCGCTTTGGAACAGACACTGGGTTTTGTTTAATTAATATTTATTTCTACATTGGATAAAGACCTTTTTTCCTTCCGGCACTCGATGTAACACAGGTCAAAATATCAATGAAATCGAAACAGAATTGGGTTAAGTTGAGGTCCAATTGTAGAATATGTTCCTAAAACGAGTGACCTGGGCTCGGCTGGTAGAATGCTGTGTGAATTTTATCACAAAAATAAAAGATAATTGAGTCGAGAAATTAAATTGTGATATTCAGCGGTTAAAACAGTTGAATATGTATGCTCCAGGAATTTTTTAAACTTGTTCTTGATAATTAGTCACCAAATTTGATATCGGATTGATGTTTCTATAAGTTTTCGTTGAATATTTTACGTTTGTGTGTAACTTGGAGCTAAGTACAGTTAGTGATATATTCTGCCGCCAAAACAACGATTGAATTTACTCCAGGAATTTTTCTGAAGTCGTTGCTAAACTCACGTAACTTCAAATATCGAATTGTAATTCTTGTTTTCGTTAAATGTTTTACGCTTGTATGTAGCTTGGAGCCAAGCTAAATTAATGTGTTGTATTCTGTGATCTGGATTTGTTTCAGGAATTTTTTCAACTTGTATCGTATTGATTTCTGTACGTTTCCTCGCTGGTCAGTTGTCACTGAAATTAATAATGATCTTGGAGCCAAGCTATTAAATTTTTATACTCTGCGGCCAAAACAACACTTGAATTTGCTTTAAGAAATAACCTAGCTTTTGCCGAGGCAACGATTTTATACTTCAGCTTTATTGTGTGTAATTATAATTCTTCCTGTGTTACAAGCGAATATTGACGGCTGGAAAAGGTCTTTATTTATCGCAGGCAACATGGCTAGGTATATGCACTTAAAAGTTCTTATGATGTTTGGAATTGTAGCCTGATTAAACAGATGAAATTTCGTGGCTTCGCTACTGATTTCATTGCGCTGGAATCGGTAGTGGCGCCGTGAAAAGTTGTGTGGTTTTTCAGGTTATTGCTGGTAAACGAGACATAGTACAAAGAACATAGCTTGCCATGTTGCTTATCTTTATAGTTAACATGCATTCACTATCTTGTGCAAGAACTTTGAAAGTCTAAAAAGTTTGCTGGAGGAAAATAGTTCGATTTTGGGGATGACTTTTTAACTAAAATGCCGAATCGGTTTTTTGAAGTCCAAAACGAAATAAGTGTTTCATGTTCGAATTTTGTTTTTTGCACGAGATGGTGTTTGCATGTTTTTGGCGGAAAATTTAAGGGAAGCCATTTTGAATTTTTTTGCGAAGAAAGTTGCCAGGGGAAACGCTGTGCAAATTTTTAAAAATTTTCCCGCCAAAAGTCTTAGTATATATAGGGAAGATTTTTTCTTCACACCTTTTTATTAATTAACTGATTTTTACTTAACTAATAAAACAATACTTGAAGTGAATAAACGTTATTGAAACACAAAACACTTGTTTGTATTTATTGTGTTTGAATTCTTTTATTTAAGATAAATAAAGATTACAAAGAAAGCTCTTCACTTTATTACAATATCAATTATATTTTATTGACAATATAAATAATAGACTAGCAGAGTACGTTACAATAAAATTATTCTTTTTTTTTAAAAAATTGGCGCATGCGTATTTTGAGCGCCGTATTTTTCTAAGTCTTTTGGCGGGAAAATTAAAAATTTTCAAACAGATGTTATAAAGAAGCAATTTACAAACGTGGGCGCATGCGTATTATAAGCGACCGTAGAAGTTTTTTGGCGGGAAAATTAAAAAAAAATTGAACAGATGTTATCATGGAAAAAAAAATTCGCAAACATTGCACGACAACTGCTTATTGGAAAACTCTAAATACCACTAAAGTTCAATATCCATAACTTGAAATACTCGGCGAGTGATCTTCAGCAAAGAGGAAACGTAGCTTCGATTCTTCTCTCCAAATAACCTTGAAGTCAAAAATCTCACTGCAAATTTAAGTTTGTTTTCTACCTCACACTAAACTTGTCTTTCGCTTGGACCTTTATTTTCTTGCTTGATTTGGTGACAAAACGTGCGAACATCAAATGCATCCAGGAACCTGCATGAAAATAAAAGCAAAACGAAAAATCTATAAATAAAACATCACAGTCGACTTTAGGCGCTTAACTCCGCTACAGGAATCGAAATTGTAAGAATTGCAATTGCAAAATACCAAAGAATTATGTAAACAGTACCAGATTGAACGTTTTAGGCTGATGTGCAGAAATTTTACAGCATAAACTGAATGCAACAAAACTAATTATTAGCGCTAAAACTCGCTTCGCTTGCTGATAATTTCAAGATGTTATATATTTGGGTTTGCTAATTCCTTTGCAAAATGTGATACTTTATTTTTGGAATTTTTGTGACTTTATTTTTGGAAGCTAATCTACATACCTCGCCAGAAAACGCCAGGCTTCGCCGAGTCCACGACATGAAAACACCATATCCTTCTTTCCTTGGCTTCGGTAGGATTTGCTAATATAAGCTTCGCTTCTCTGACGTTTTGTGCTTTTTATTTTCCTGTAGACATACAAGAGTAATTTAAATACATGGTGGGAAACACGTCCGTTTGTGAAATTGTTTATGAATAAAATTCTCTCAATTTTACACTTTATTAATCCATTGAGGTTTTGAATGAAGATGGCACAATAAAAACTGTTCACTTCATTGTCTTCATTTTCGTTCGATTCCTTTATTATATTCTTAACAACCGACAGAAACAAATCATTTGCGTGGCTTAAAACATTCTTAAACACACGTAACGTCAGCTTGTCCTCGAGCTGACCACAGCAGGATTAAAATTTAAGCAAGTTTAATAGGTTCGCTTTAGAAGCTACCTGGCGAGGATTTCACCTGCCCGCAGGCAAATGACAGGAAGCTCAGGCTTTTTGTCCACTCAGCAATGACATCTGATCTGATCACCATAAACACGAGAATTCTCTTTTTCCAATAAAGTACTTACCAAAGACACTTAGCATAACGTTTAGTCTCGAAGGCCATTACCCGTTTAAATGAAAGGCTTACACATGGTCGCTTGCAAATTAAAAATGCGGGGTTTGGCGGGGCGGGGATACTGGGGGTGGTGGGTTTGGGGAGTTCGGATGGGTGGGTGTGGGGAGTGTGGACAAGAATCTTACACTTACCTGTTGCTTCAGAGACATGATCATCCTTCTGTGTTTCTGTCCATGACAATCGCTGGAACTTTCTTCAACCATATGACATCTTGTGACACGTTCTACCTTAGAACAAAGAATAACGCAATGGTTAAACATGTCTGATATAACAAGCATGCGCATATTAATGGCGCCAGCGCTTATTCTACTGTTTCGACCACAGAGATTTCAAAATGTTTTGTATTTGTCGTCCGCACTAACGCCCCTAGCCGGCGTTTTCAAATTTCTCCACTCTGGAGAGCATTTTCAAAAAGCCGCATTTTCAGTGACCGAAAACACCGTTTTAGTGTGAAGGAAAGGACCAAAGTTGCGTTTTCAAATTTATCCGGCTTAGTGATCTTGCTAATTATACTTTTATAAAGTGAAAATTGAATATTTTTATTTTTTTTGGATGATCTCGTATTATCCGGTCCGTGCACCTAACAGCAATTTCTTAAAATTTTTATATGGCAATTCTGCGCCTATTCAAGAATTTACGCAGGCTTGAAAACGAATACGTCCACAGCTATTACCTACTAAAAGATAGCAAAGGTCGAATGAACATGAAAAAGCCAAGAGGCATGAAGTTGTAAATAAGGAACCAAGAACTCACCAATGTCTTCAACTTAAGAGGACATTTTCCTTGTCAATATGCCAGTTGAATACATCAGGTGCCTCAGCATAGCAATAACGTTAGCTACAAAGAGATTTAAAAAGCACGTCATGAGTAAAGAAATTCTTAGGGCAAACATGATATACCAACAAACGAAATAAACTCAAAACAGGTTAATCAAACAGGTTACACTCGAGAAACAAGTTAACACAGCAGTCATCTTGAAGAAGGGGTTTGGCACCCCCTTGCTTCCTCCGTCTACACCACCCCACCCCGCCCCTCCAGTGCCACCTTACTGACCCAAGGTAACCGCCATATGAAAAGAGCCGGGGTGCTCCTTGTCTCGCTTAGGGGTGCAAAGTAAATATGCTGGCCTCACTAAGGGTGTTCAGCACAGAACGCCAATTTTTTTAGCCATCGCGGTCTTGTTTACGGTGGCACGTGAATACAATAAAAAACTCCGTCAAATTGTGTTGGCAGTCTTCCCCGATCAGGCGAAAAATGCCATCTTCTAGGGATCTCCGTCTGTTTCAAATGGGGGTCCCAGAACGAAAATAATCATAATCCAGGGGTAATTGGTCCTGGTGTAGCAGCAAATAGGCTAACATCAACCACTAGCATCAGTCAGTCAAAAAAATCGTTACTCTGATTCGAGATCTGATGAGGCTTAAGGTTGCAATGCAATAATCTACAACAATACTACTTGTAAATGAAGAAATATATAATGATGATGATGATGATGATGGTAATGGTAATGGTGAGGTGGCTGGCTGAGGGAAGATACCTAAACTAGCTATACCCGGTTTGAAACAGAAACTCACTGTTCTTTTGGAACAGGCAGCAGCTCTCGCAAGTCAGAAACCATCAGGTTTTTACAACAAGACTTGCCCACACCCAAAGTAAACCCCCACCCCCCTCCCCCTCAGAAAAACCTTAGGATAATAGCAACCACCACACTTTCCACAGGGTTTAAGTAATACATTGATTATTTCTTTGGATAATCAGCCCTCGAAAATGCAAGTTAAGTCATCCTCGTTCAGTCATAAAAAGGGAGAGACTTTGATGTTAACCACCCTTTTGGATATCGCTATATTTTTTCTAATAAGACACCGTGAAATAATAATAGTCATATCCACTTGCTCTTCGCGATGAAATGGTTATCAGTTGGTTATGACGTCAAATAGCGTGATGAAATTCACCATCTCGGATCCGCCATCTTGGATTTCACTGTTTTCTTGTGAGGCATGAATCGACACAAAATTATTCCAAAAGAAAATGAGATGCTAGCTTCGATGCTACGAAGGCAACTTACTAACGGAGATACATATATACATTTTTTTTCATCATCTGTTTTTCGTCATCAGTCAATCTCACTGTTCTTGGAATTTAAATTTGCAACTGAAGATGAAATGAGAATGTCAAAAAATGTTTTGTGAATTGAAAATTGTTGTTTCTTTATTGAGAGTTATCGTCACTCTGCTGTTTTTAAGTCCGTTTGGAATTTTAAATTTAGTTTTTACTTCCATTTCAACGGTCACTTCTGAAGATGTATGTAGAAGCATACGAAACTTCAAGTAAAAAGGTATAATTTTTTCCAACAATGCGTTTGTTCGCAATGTTAATCACTACAGTTTGCGTGTTATTTCTAGTTAAGCTACGATGCCCAAAGAAAAAGAGTATTTACGAGGTCTTTGATATGCATTTTAATGACTGCACAGCTAAATAGTTTTTCATATCGTTATGTATACCGAGAACCTATTTGACAAAAAAATCCCTTCTTAAAATAATCCAACTATTTTTAAGCACTAAATTCTTTCCCCTAATAAACCCGGAGATAATAATTTCAGAAAATAAGTGGGCACCGAAAATTCCTTTATAACGAACAAAAATGACTCCAGGGTTTGCTATCAATATTTTGCAGTAGTGTTAAAATTTACAGGGTGTATTTCCAAAATACAATTTTACAGAAATCAGTTTGCAAGGATATTAAAACCAAGGGGGCTATTTTAATTACCCGTGATCCCTAGCAAGCGTGAAATTGTCTGTCAGCATGTCCACAACCAAAAGTTATTCAAGAGACCAAAAATTTATATCGTCTTAGAAAATACAGTTGTTTACTTCGCTGCATGGGCAACTATAAAATTAATGTAAATATTGATTAATTACCTTTCACGAAGCAGGCTCTTTCATTGAAACAAATCCTCAACTTCTTCTGCGTTCAATATTCGCGCCAAATGGCGGCCATCGTTTCAAGTCAAAGAACAAGTTCTTGTTAACCAAAAGCTAGCAGTACACTGTCTTGTGCACATTGTACCAAAAGACTTCTAATATTGCCATTGTAGACTGCAGCGGCGTCGACTTATCAGAGTTTCTTTGCACCAGAAGAACTACAGAACGACGTTAAAATTTAGCTTCGTTCACCATCTCGTTCCTCGTGTGACAGCAATAGACAAACACTTGAATATTAATGTGACAAAGGTATCTGCAATTCTAATGAATCTGCAGTTCTAAGATAATGCAACGTCATGGATAAACAAGCCCAGCATTCCAAGGCCCTCTTCTTTACAAATGCAAATGTATCAACCTATGCGTGTACTTGGATTAAAACTTTAGTAATAATTATTTTTGTCAAGCTGTTGATTCCCTTTAAATGTAAGTGGGTTAAAATTGCTCGCGTGATCTTAACCAAAACCGCCAATCCGTCTCTCGCGAGTGGAGTAGAGGGGATGTGGTACAGAAAGGTCTATCAAGTAGTGGACTATGTCGGGTAAAATTCTTGATGTTTTACAGTCAGGAGGCAATTGTGTTAAGGCCATCCAATTTAAAAGCGTTCCTCTAATTTATCAACAATATATTTAGAAATTGTGCAATATCAGCTTTGGGCATACGAATGGTTGGAGCTTTCAAGATGACCAACCATTTGCTCTGAAATATGACGCGCTAATTCTGCTTGCTTTCAAGCGGAGGAAATGAGTCGCAGTGTGAGGGATATTTTAGGGTGATTTTATGATCAGCATCTTTAACATTAAACATTTGTTTCATGCAGGAGACATTTGGATACCTTTAAAATAAGTTATGCATTTGTTAGCTTGATGCTTTAGCTGTTTCCAGACCCTTAAGAGCCAGGCCACAGCTGGGGAGAAGGAACTGGGGCAAACGAAAGGGCGGAAATTTGTGAAGAGTGGTCAAGAATGGTTCTGTCCATTTTAAAATTTTCTCCTTTTGGTAAGGCCAGACTTAAAAACTGAGAAAGCTACTATACTCCCACCGAGTTCCAAAGTTTTCCACGACGTATGTTTATTTTATTTCTAGAGAGGAAGTCAATGACATTTTATCTTGCTAAAGTGAATTCAGATTATTAATTTTTAACATCACTTCGTTGGTTTTGATCACACTTGCGTGAGTTTTGACATCGTGGAAAAATCAAGAAATCCAAGATGTTGGATGCAAGGATGGCCTACTTTCATATTACATGACGTCATAATCACATGCTGCAGACCTCAAAGGAAACCATTTTGGTCGTACTTTACACATGTATACATTCTCATTGCCGTGGCTTTGAGTACTGTAAACTATTTTTTTCTTAGGTAAATCATCTTAATTTTCTCACGAGATATCGATGCGCGATGCATAGTAAGTGGAAGCTTGCGTCTCGTGAGCGCGAGATGAGAATGTGACGCCTCTCCCCAATCCCACCTGACGGCTTTCAAGCTCGCTCCATACTCCTTTCGTGGCACCTTGTTCTCACTCTAACAGTTTAAATTTGTAGCCTTCCCATCACCTGTCTGAAAGCCCATTAAAAAATTGCACGATTTTTTCGCTCTTTTCCTTATAACAAGCTTTCTCATCCCAACCCGTACATTTCCTTAATTGGCAATTGCAGTGCTAAACTTTTTCCTCGACTTAAAAGCTGGTCACATAAGATAATAACCAAACCAAGAGCTTTAAAAGAATGCATCCTATACAAAATATAGTCTCACACCCTAACTTGCAAAAATAACCCTTGGGGTACTCTGGGTGCAAGAGGGATTTTTCCCTTAGTGTTTCTTAAGAAAAAAAGAGCAACCACCACTAGCACCCAGGGTACCCTGCGGGGGGTATCATTATCCCTTAGTCCCTTTTTGGTGTTTGTGGGGGAGGGGAGACGATGCTTCTCTTTCTTTTTTTTTGGGGGGGGGGGGGGGAGGAGGGGTGGGTGGGGTATTATCGATATTTTATGGGAAAATGAAAAGCAAACTTTGAAGAAAAAATAATGTGCATTGACAACTGGACAAAATGTATATTTTCTTTTTTAAAAATACAAGCTCTCGGGCTCTGAATACTGAGTTATATTACTTCACATGGAATACAACTAGAAGGATTTGCTACTTTTTACCTGTTCAATTATTCGTTTTTGGCGATTTTTCTAAAACACAGCTACATGGCTTATTTATTATGTTTTTCTAACTGACTTTTTACCTTTTTTGTATTTTTTAAGTGCCACGCAGCACAGGAAAATTTATTTTTCCATTTATCTTGACTTTTGAATGGCCTGGATTGATCTTCTTATGACGTTCTGTGACAAGGCTTTTTAACAAATTATTCTTGTTTTGCAGTATCAAATGTAGGCTAAGCAGGATTCAATTAATCTCCAGATTTTTACTGAAATCTCCAGATTTTCGGTGCTTTGAGGTTGAGAGGTCTGTTAGTTAGTTATATTTGACATCTAGTTCCGTTACCATGCATAAGCCCAAATTAAAGTGCATTAACTCTAGTGATTTTTTTGAAATAAAAAACACATGTTAAATATATTATATTACTATTATTATTGTATTACTTATATTATACTCACCAATATTTTGCAATGCTTCAAACTTCATGGGCTGTCCAAAACAGAACGACTAATGCCAGCCTTTCTTGTCCAGATAAACGAGTCAGACGTTCAAGACTCACCAAAGAACTACAGGACTTATACAGAGCATATACGGTTTGTTTCGATGCACGTTTTTAAAAGAACATCGAAATGTCCGCCATTTTAGTTTGTTCCTTGCGAGTCTAGGCGCCAAATGCCACTCGGTCATAATCTAAGAGCTAGTGCTTCATGTAAGAAGCATTGAAGCAGCCCATGTGTTTCCAGACCCATGTGAGTCACCACGAGCTATCCTAACTTGAAAAAATGTGGATTCTTCTTATCGGATTCCTAGATAGTGAGCCTTCTGGTACTTTGTTTATGCTAATACCGTCAAATATTTGTCTTAGCATAGCCTCATTGGAGTAAACCCTCATAACAATCTTTTGAAATTTCTGTATTTCATTGTTATGTTTTTTTTTCTCGTTGTTTCAACACGTCACTAGCCTTGGCGTTTAGAATTCCTCACAAAGAAATTCCGTACCATTTCTATTTAATCACCACTTCCGTTTTTTTTTCGTATGGAATATAGAGCTGACCACTTTTATTTACGACTTAGCTAATTTCTTTGCTGCAGAAGGGACTTTAGGAACATTTAGGTTTAAGCTTATAAGAGAGAGTGAGCTTTTTTCAATCATGTATATATCTGACAGAGTACATATAAAATTAAAGTAAAGTGGACTTTTTAATGTTTTAGTGCTGAGTGGTAACACATTTTTCCTTTAACTCTTTCTCTTCCTTTTGTGTTTTTGTGGCTTTTCAGTGGTCTTTGTTCCTGTTGGAAACGTTTCCACCAAAATGGCGAGAAAAGTGAAGGGCCCCTGAGATTTACTGGAGCTCTAGATTTCTTAACCAAAGTGTCAGTGGCTGGCAAGGTCAAGTTTTTCTCCGACTTTAAAGTGTAAACATTCGGAGATTTAATGCGTCTCTGTCTCTGGCTTAGTTCATGTCATAACTAAACGTCTTGCATCCCTTGCGAGACGTTTTCCTTCTTTATCTGCAGCTCATCATGAAATGATCTTCTGTACGTGAAGTGATGACGTCACAAGAGGTACAAAGCCACAGTCCCACTGTCCGCATTTTGAAAAGGTTTGGCAGTCAGTGGGTTGAGTTTATAAACATTGCTGGTACTCAATAGGTCATTTTACAGTTGTCTAATCAGTGACCTGACCTTTGAATGGCAGCGAGGCTGGAGTTGACCTTGCATTGTTACAATACAAAAGCAGCGAGGTCTGTATCAAAACAAGGTCAACTCCAGCCTCGCTTCCATTCAAAGGCCAGGCTACTGATCATGAGCAGACAACTGTAAAAAGGTCTATTATCTAAGAAGCCGAAAATCAAAACACTCGGTAACGTGGTGTTGCTAAATTTATTAAGCTCTGCTAATCATTTGCTAACAAAATTATGTGAAACGCACCAAAACCCTTTATTAAGTTTACAAACTTCAGTTTGTCAACGCTGGGATTTGTTTGACATCCTGTAATCGCCATTCGTCTTAATTAATTTATTATATTTCAAGACAAAATATGTTGTTTAATCAAGTGGCAAAAAATAAGGCTTGATGAAATTCTTGTTCTAATTCACTCTTTCAACTTGTTACATAATAGAGGCATAATATTTAAAAAGAATACCACAGCATAATTATACCAAAAGCACTTAACAGATAAGCGTAACAGAGCACGCAAAACTGTCAAGTGTAAATTAAGTAATAAATTCCCATTTCCAGTTACTTATTTTGTAAACTCCATTTACTTCGTTTTAACCAAATGAAAATTTAGATTCAACTCCTTCATCGGCTGAAATTCAATCCACTCACTCTGTAAAATGAAAGAAATGGATGAGAAAACAAACAAAACAGGACAAACAGAACAAAAACAGACACAGCGAGTTGTAACTAATATATCAAACACGAAAGAGAGTGTTTCATCACATTTCCAAACACCGAGAAGAGAGTTGTAAACACGACGCACAGCGGAGTATTTTTTTTTACGAAATATTCTAAGTGTTTGGAAATTGCAATGAAACACTCTCTCGAGTATTTGATATACATTTTCAATCGAAACTAAAACTAAGGAGTAAACGGAGAAATAAAATTGTAAACATCTAGGTCAGTTAAGGTCACATATCTAAACCACCGTCAAGGTTCTGATATCCTATACCTTTAAATTGAGAAAGTCCACATCGCCATTCATAGAATGCGCAAGATTTTGGGTGGTTCATAACGGTTGACATATCCTCATCTTTGGCATTCTACCGTTAAGTAGCTTACAAGTCACTTGTCTTAAAAAGGTAACAAATGGGGTATCTATGACCTTTTTACGTTGCCATGTCATCGAATGATAACGCCAAAGAAAGGAATGTCTTAACCATCCTTGAGCCACCTTAAGCAGATAAAGCAAGTAAAATCCTAAGGACAATACGATATAACGCGCATGAAAGAAAACCAGCTCTCCTGGGCCATATGTACAACAGTTTCTACTCACACATGCAAAATACCTACCAATACAGTATTTCCATTTCTTGTTTCTGTCGAAGTCATAGTGCATAGAGCACCATGACTCTCTTGGTCTAAAGTCCCCTATAGGCCTGGGGGTCTTTAAGCAAGATGTCTGAAGCTCTCCGTTGAAAAGGAACGGCAGATAACAACAGTGGTGACCACCATGTATCCTCACGCTACAATCTACAAGAAAAAGATAAAAGAGCGAAAGAGAGTAATATTTGTGCTATTTTCTAATCAGTTCTTCGCGCGTATGGCTTATGATTTTGGCCGCCCTGAAACTCAGGCGGAATCAAGTTTCGTATAACGTATACAGTCATAAGTATTCATGATAAAGTCTATTTTTCTTCTTTTTTTAATTTCACTCAGCTCACAAAAATACTACCCAAATGCAGACAGAAAATGAAAAAGGACGACTACTTAAAAATAGATTCAAGATAAGTACACGATCAAGAGAAGCAAACGAGGTGTTTGTGACTTAGTGATTTTTCGCTTATCAATTTTTCTCGAACTTCCGGAGGGTTGTCCAATACACCCGATCTGTAACGGGTCGTCAAAGGGGTTGACGGTCCGACACGGATCGTTCAATCCGTCTACGCAAAATGACGACCCGTCAACCGGAAGTCATTTCGCGAGAGACTTAGAAAAAATTCAGTATAACGTCATGAGGGAGGGTAGGAATGTGGTCGGTTCGACCGGATCGAGTCGATCCGTGTCGGATGGTGACGACCCGTCAACCGGAAGTCATTTCGCGAGAGACTTAGAAATAATTCACTATATCGCCATGAAGGAGGGTAGGAATATCGTCGGACCGATCGGATCGAGTCGATCCGTGTCGGATGGTGACGACCCGTCAACCGGAAGTCATTTCGCGAGAGACTTAGAAATAATTTACTATAGGGTCATGAGGGAGGGTTGAAATGTCGTCGGACCGATCGGATCGAGTCGATCCGTGTCGGATGGTGACGACCCGTCAACCGGAAGTCATTTCGCGAGAGACTTAGAAATAATTCACTATAGGGTCATGAGGGAGGGTTGAAATGTCGTCGGACCGATCGGATCGAGTCGATCCGTGTCGGATGGTGACGACCCGTCAACCGGAAGTCATTTCGCGAGAGACTTAGAAATAATTCACTATAGGGTCATGAGGGAGGGTTGAAATGTCGTCGGACCGATCGGATCGAGTCGATCCGTGTCGGATGGTGACGACCCGTCAACCGGAAGTCATTTCGCGAGAGACTTAGAAATAATTCACTATAGGGTCATGAGGGAGGGTTGAAATGTCGTCGGACCGATCGGATCGAGTCGATCCGTGTCGGATGGTGACGACCCGTCAACCGGAAGTCATTTCGCGAGAGACTTAGAAATAATTCACTATAGGGTCATGAGGGAGGGTTGAAATGTCGTCGGACCGATCGGATCGAGTCGATCCGTGTCGGATGGTGACGACCCGTCAACCGGAAGTCATTTCGCGAGGGACTTACAAAAAATTCACTATAGGGTCATGAGGGGGAGTTGAAATGTCGTCGGACCGACCGGATCGAGTCGATCCGTGTCGGATGGTGGCGACCCGTCAACCGGAGGTCATTTCGCGAGATGACGAGCTTTATGCGACTCTGAAATCCTGGACCCCTGCCGATGTTCTACGGTTGAACCGTAGAACAGTAGCAGGGGGTCTAAATTTTTCGACACGTATGAATGAAATTCCTTGACGCCTCTTCCCAAGAAATATGTTAAGAAATCAATTTACTCGGATACTGATCTGTCACTAAAAGGAAAGCCCAGCACATTGATCGAAAGAATACAGGCTTTTTTTGCTAGCGTTTACAACAATATGCCACAGTACAGTCGAAAATCGAAAAACAAGGATGTACACAGACAACATTAACTAAGGAAACCGAGGAATCAAACTAATAACGACAATAACAAAAAATTCATTTGAAAAACCGACCGCTTGGGATGTAGTAGGCGGCGGCTTTCAAAGCAAAACAGCTTCTGGCGCTAAATGGTGTCCTTGCGTAACGTAAGCCCGGCATAGTCAATCGAACGTTCGAAAATCGAACTCAATCGAACTCAATCCGTGGATTGAGTTCGATTGAGTTCGGCAATCGAACGAAATCGAACACCAGACTTTCAGTGAGTTCGATTTCCGAACAAATCGAATTCAATCGAAAAAATCGAACTCAATCGAACTCAATCCATCTGATTGTGTTCGATTGGGTTCGGAAACCGAACTCAATCGAACACAATTAAATGGATTGCGTTCGATTGGCTCTGGTAAACCTATACAAAGCAAGCCCAAAGCAAGCCCATCAAAACAGGTTTTTCTTGCGCGTTTTTACAATTTATTCTTATAACAGAAACCCCATTTATAAACTGTCCACGGCATTTAAGAGAACAGAACGGAACAGAACAGAACACGTTGAAGGTGACCTAATCCATGCTCGTTTGCAATTCGGAATGCACGGCCTGTCTCGCCTATTTTTTTAAAAACCTTAAAAGCTTCGCCATCCTTGACGTCAAAGCGGCATTTCTGGTAGCCTTTTACTACACATTTGAAGCTTACAATCTACAGCGCATCTGATGCCATTTCTGCGGAATTTCTTCGTTTACGAAAAACACGTGCGCTACACTCCGGGTTGAAGTAACTCGAGCTTCCAAGATCTGGTTATGGATTTTCAACGCCTGTTTTATACAAATCACGAGTTCGAAAATCGAACGTTCGATTGGGTTCGATTGACATTTTTTCTATTCGGTGAGTTCGATTTCGTTCGATTGCCGAACTCAATCGAACTCAATCCATGAATTGAGTTCGACTGAGTTCGATTGAGTTCGATTGAAATTTAGTTCGATTGGGTTCGATTGACTATGCCGGGCGTAAGAAACAAATTCTCGTTCAGACAATTGAACGAAGGGAATATTTTATTCTCTCCTCAAAGAAATGGATTTCAAGAAGCGCAACAGCATCTTAGCTCGTTTAAATGTCCTTCTGCGAAAAGAGCGGGATCAAAATGGATTATATTTTACACACTCAAACCCTTGTAAAGCAAAGCCTCAAAACATACAAGTATACCGAAAGCGCGGCGGCTCTTTCACTCGCAAAACATTTTTTACTGCTAAAAACGACAAAGCTTGCGGAACCCGGAACGTAGCAAATTTAATGTGCTAAAATAGTCAACTTTCTGAAAATAAGATAATTATCAATGCAAGGTTGTACAATTATTAGTATTGGAGATTGTAGCAAAGCTCAAAGGGGTAGGCGGCATCTTAAAAGCGCGAAACGTTCTTAAAGGAAAACGTGGCTTGCGCGTATGAATCTTGATCGACTTGCACCCTAGCAAGAAACACGCTGTCCCGATCGCCTGCAATCCGATCAGTTTCATTACTAAATGGTTCAGCTGTTGTTAGCCTGGCTTCAACTCGATCTCACGAGTTAAATAAGCGAGCGAAGGGAGCTTAGTGCGAAGGACTTTATTGTAAGTCTAAACTGTTGTTTTCTGTCATGAAAGCGAGCGAAAAAACCCTCGCGTGTTCCTGCCCTCTCGCGTGTTTCTTTCCTCGCTTCCACATTACTTCATGATCAGCGCCTGCTAGGCAGACGGCAAAGTGACACACACCGCAACTCAGAAGTAACTGCCACTGCGGAGAAAGCATTCTTTTAATCCTGTATTACAATTTCAAGAAGAAAGTCAATAAAAGGTGCCAATTTGGTATTAGCCTCTCCTGGTCAGCAGAAAAAGCAATTCTTTGTGAAATACGTCAGAATAATCAATTGTACAAATCTGACGTTTTTAGTGTCACTCCATACTTACAAAATATGTTAGGCTCGTCTTCTCCTATCAGGAAAAAAATGATGAGAAGTACCAAAAAGTGATCTACACGTTGTAAAAGTGTTTTGAACAACTTTAAGATGGTAGACCTGTGTCTATTAGGTCTTCAGTGGCACAGCAAGCAGTACCCAGCTTTGATAATTGTCAGGTCGTGCTGCCCTGGAAGCTGCAATGGAAAAGAAAACTGCAAAGCAAGCCTCTCTTCATGCTAAACAAACCATTGGTGCTGGGCTAGGTAGAGAAACTTAGAGAGTAGGGTGTATGAACTAATATAATAAACAGTGGAGAACGCAAAAAAGGAAAAATGCTATTTTTTATATTGTATTATCTAATCCATTCACTGGATTCAAGTGTTTGAGTTCAGATAAATCACACTATTTTAGGTAAAGTGCAACTAATTATTTCAAAGAGACAATATTTAATTGTCTCACTACAGTATTCAGCTCAAACATAACAGTTCCAGTCGTAATTCTTTTCATCTATTATTGATTGGCATTGTTAAAATGCTTTTATCAGACAGCATTATGACTCCATGTTATTTTTGATAGTACTTTATAACTGTTATTACATTGTTATTTAAGCCTGAATTTATTTAAATAATCTAAAATAAAACACCCAGGCAAAGAATTCTGAATTAAGAATTCAGGGATTAAGCCAAAAAAATATTTGGTGTCAGAGATTTTATGTTGTTTAATGTAAATATTGTAAAGCATAAATGTAAAGTTTAATTCCCAATGAAACACCTGGAGAAAGAATTCTCACAGAGCTGCAGCCTAAAAAGACCAAGCTGCTCTGCTGCTTCAGGGATAAAGCCAAACAATATTTCGTCAAAAAGTTATTTCAATTAATGCTTTTTTAAAAATGTTTTAATCCTGAATTTAAGTTCCCAATGAAACACCTGGAGAAAGAATTCTCACAGAGCTGAAGCCTAAAAATACCAAGCTGCTCTGCTGCTTCAGGGATAAAGCCAAACAATATTTCGTCAAAAAGTTATTTCAATTAATGCTTTTTAGAAATGTTTTAATCCTGAAATTAAGACCAAGCTGCTCTGCTTCAGGGATATTTTAAGCCAAACAGCTAATGCTAAAATTCTCACAGAGCTTCAGTCTAAAAAGACCAAGCTGCTCTGTTGCTTCAGGGATTAAGCCAAACAATATTTGGTTTAAAAGATTTAAATTAATGTTTTTGAAAATGCTTTACGGAATCCTGAATTTAAGTTCCTAATGAAACACCTGCAAAAAGAATTCTCAGAGAGCTGTGTGTGCCTGAGAAGGCTAAGCTGGTCTGTGGGTTCATATTGTTTTGGTGTCAAATATTTTAATTAATGTTTAATGTGTTCAAGCCTTAATTTATAATATTAGTTCCCAATGAAACACCTCGAGAAAGAATTCTCATAGAGCCACAGCCTAAAATGGCTAAGCTGCTCCGGTTGCTTCAGGGATTTCAAAAGCCTGAAGCAGTCGAGAAACAATTTATCAATAAATGTACAACCTTGAAAATAGACCCTATTTTATTTCTAGGCATGTGGATGTACACCATACATGTGGAATTAAGGCAAAAATTTGATATTTTCATTTTAAAGCTCTTTCAAAATTCAATAATAACACCTGATTTAGAGTGATTTCCCTGTCCATTAAAATACCCTGGAATATAAATATGAATAACAAACAGCTTAAATACTAGTGTATACTATGTATGCAAAAAGTAGATTATACTACATCTGCATATAACGAAATTTGGAGCAACTCAATTTTTGGGTAGTATTTGCAAAATTAATGTACTTACATTTTGGCCATGTGAGCATCTTGCAACTGTTAAGTTGTAACAATTTTGTAAGTTGATACATGCATAATGCACGAACTATGGCACAACATACTAATAAATGGTGGTAACTGAAGCACTAGCATTAAAAAGAGAATGATGATGACTTACATTTCTATGTCGTCGTTTACCAAACAGTCAACATTCGCTTCGTTGTTGTTAGGTTGTTTGTCTCATGTGACGTTGTTCGGCAACTCCGCTTTATCGTACATCAAAATGAATGTTTGCGGCTGCATTCTTTTAGAACGCGGTATATACACATGTACTTTACTAGCTTGCGCTTTATTACGCATTTAGATTGTTTGTCTCGTGCGTCGTTGTTCGGCAACTCCGCTTTATCGTGCATCAAAATGAATGTTTGCGGCTGCATTCTTTTAGAACGAGGTATATACACATGTACTTTACTCGCTTGCGCTTTATTATGCATTTAGATTGTTTGTCTCGTGCGTCGTTGTTCGGCAACTCCGCTTTATCGTGCATCAAAATGAATGTTTGCGGCTGCATTCTTTTAGAACGCGGTATATACACATGTACTTTACTAGCTTGCGCTTTATTACACATTTAGATTGTTTGTCTCGTGCGTCGTTGTTCGGCAACTCCGCTTTATCGTGCATCAAAATGAATGTTTGCGGCTGCATTCTTTTAGAACGAGGTATATACACATGTACTTTACTCGCTTGCGCTTTATTATGCATTTAGATTGTTTGTCTCGTGCGTCGTTGTTCGGCAACTCCGCTTTATCGTGCATCAAAATGAATGTTTGCGGCTGCATTCTTTTAGAACGAGGTATATACACATGTACTTTACTCGCTTGCGCTTTATTACGCATTTAGATTGTTTGTCTCGTGCGTCGTTGTTCGGCAACTCCGCTTTAGCGTGCATCAAAATGAATGTTTGCGGCTGCATTCTTTTAGAACGAGGTATATACACATGTACTTTATTCGCTTGCGCTTTATTACGCATTTAGATTGTTTTTCTCGTGCGTCGTTGTTCGGCAACTCCGCTTTATCGTGTACTTTGTTCGCTTGCGCTGTTTGCGGCAGTATATCGCTTGGTTGTCCGGCAGCAAAAAAGATCGCGAAGTTGCTGTCATTCGCGAACTGCCACGGATCGATTTCGCTGTGACGGGTCGTGACGACCCGAGTCAGATCGTCACGATCCGCCGAAATATTCAGGGTGCACGGTGTCTTGACAAGTGCACTTCCGGTGATAGAACCCACTTCCGTTTAACTGTCTCGCGAAATGACTTCCTGTTGACGGGTCGACTTTTCTAAGGACGGGTCGTAACGATCCGTGACGGATCGTACAATATTGGCGATCCGGCGATCCGTGTCGGGTCGTCAACCCCTTTGACGATCCGTTACAGATCGGGTGTATTGGACATGGGTGAACTTCCGGACATTATCCATAAAATCTATAACACGCATTTTAAGGACGATCGCGCGAAAATCAAAAGTAATTTTTATACATGTATGTTATTTTTTCACTTATCTGTTACAGGCATTATACCTTTACAGTACCCCCACTGCTGATCTTGGTCGTAATTATAAGTAAGTGAGCACCAGAATTTGTCTCCATCTGCTGTCTTCGCACACACGTTAAACTCTTTGTCTTTATGGAGGTAAGGGAAATGGCAACACTGGTTGTCTTCTGTCTTCTCACACTCTGAAAAAGAGCAAATAACAAGAATGTAATAGTTTGATGCAAAAGATTGAAAATACATGCACAGCCTAGATACTATTTGTTAAAATTAAATTATTAGTAAATTTCTACGATGTTCTCATTGCCGAAACGTCGGTGTAACTGTTATGAGAACAGCGTAGAAATTCACCAATTTTTTTCATTTTGAAAATAGTTTGATGTAGTTGACCGTTGTTGTAGTCTCCTAAGCAGCCGTCGTTTGGGCTCGTCCCCAGACTTGACTTGCGTGACGAGAAAAGAGTCTACAGTTGCTGTACTTAAATCAATACATTCTTTGTCCGGGGGGGGGGGGGGGGGGGGGAGGGGGATGTTTATTTCTCTAAATTTGACTAATCCATTGAGAAAAAGTGTCTCCTCCAAATATCCCCCAAAATCACCCAAACATTTACAAAACACCGCAAAACACAGATTCAGTTATGCGGCGGAAAATCTGCCTTCAGGAAGAACCCCGCCTTAAACCCCCAATTGAAACCAATCTGGGCTCGGCTCATTGTTTATTTGAACGTTAAGAGATACCATTTTCAAACATTTTTTTTTTTTGCATTTCCTCGCGTGCAACCTTAAATGAGACTTTAACAGCTAAAAATATTGCCGTTTTACCCGAAGCACCTAAGTGAGAGGAAAATCCGAAGTCTACACTCCTAAGCGAGACGACGGGCATCCCTATCTCTTTCATATAGGAGTCCCCCCCACGGGTTTCTTTGGTGTCCAATGGATAATAAGCGGCCTTTTGAGCTGTTAAGTATTTGTCTTTGAGTACTTTGACTAGACTGCGAGCAGTCTCTCTTTTGCTGAGAAAGCTCGCAGTCTATACTTTGACTTGCTTTGTTAATTTTTTTTCTGTTTTTGACCTCATCTACTTACATGGTATATATTATATGAACTTTATTAATATTTAATATTATAATCAAATAAGAGAAGATAAATGACTGATGTCGTACCGTTTTCGCAGTTATCTCCCCCATAAACACCTAGGCATTCACACTTGTGTTTTCCTTCTCCAATATCCACACAAGTTCCACCATTTTGGCAAGGATTTTCAAGGCACGAGGACCCTCCTGTTCAGAAAGGAAAAAGGCCTGTTATTTATCCTGGTTTTGCTTCCTTTAAATATAATGAGACCAGAACTCACCTATATGCTCTACTTCATTTGCAAGAGAAAACTCCAGAATGATTCATTGCTTGTTCCTGACTTCATGAATAAATGGTAAGTTTTTGTTTTGTCCCAGGAATCAGAGCTCAGCCAAAGCAACACACACTGGTATTTTCAATAAGTTGTGATTAATTTAGAAGGAGCAAGATACATAAAGCTATTTACGTAAGTTAATTTTATCAAGAACAATAGTAAAACATACCGTTGATGGTGCCATACACTTCAACTCTAAGACAGTTGTAATTGTAACGGGAAACGGGGTTAAAACGAACATATCTTGCAGTGAATGGTACGTCCAGCTTCTTTCGGTCAATTTGTTTATTGTTGCCAAACCTTTTAAACACCTAAAACATAATTGCAGCAAAACGTTAAGTAAAATGTACAGTATGAAAATCAATATCAAGTAACTTCTCAACCTCGTTTATCATCTTGCTTTCTGATTGGCTGACAGACTTCGGTTAATAGCGACTTTGGTATGAGAGAGAGCCTCAAAATATCTTCAAAAGATGTAGTGAACGGTTGAATTTTTTTGCGTTCGACGAAGGAGAACGCTCCCTAATCGGTAAGCAGTCACATTTTTATGGACTATATATCGTTGTCAATTTGGCCCCCCCAGAAAATTTTTCAGGGGCGAATGACGTCGTCCCCATGCCATGTGCGTGTTTTGCTGTTTGGAGTGATTTCTCACGACAAAATTGTCCTCTGTTATGGTCTGTTATCGCTGCTGTTTGGAGGGTTTTCATCCAAGGAAGAAGAGTTTTAGTCAACCACCGAACGTCGTAAAAGGAGTGGAAATCGAGTAAGTCGATTCGTTGTTTTATAGGCAAGGTAAACCAGCGTGTTTACATGCAAAACGATTCACAAATTAGCTAAAATTACAAATTGTTAGCATTTCATGTAAAACGAGTGAGTAAAATAAGGATGAAAATTGTTTTATCGCTTCTTTGAATTTGTATTGTATAGTTATTCGCAGAATTGTTAGGCATTTTGATGAGGAAATCATTATTGAATATTGTGAGTCTATTGACTATGAACGAAAAGTTGATGTGCTGTGCCTCGATCTATTTTCAAATGGAGGTGAAAGTATTTGTAGAAGTCTGTGGAGTTTTAGAAGTTGTGTAGTGTCAAAAGATAACAACTAAAGTGAAATAAATAAATCATTATTTGTCGTGTACATGATAATTCATTTCTATTCCATATCAATTTTAGTGTAAAAGAAAGGAATGCAAATTGCCCATTCATTTATGACTTTGTACGTTTTTGCTTTGTGAATGTCACATGAAGTGCTAGGAGCGACTTCTATTCATTTTATTTGCCGTTCCATTCATTATTTGAGGTTCTTTTTGACCTTTGGCAAACAATTACTGCTATGATGACAGATCATGTTTCCGTCGACCGGTCCAATATGAAATCATTTGAATGGCTTCACCCAATTTACGATAACATAGCTTGCAAGCAAAGAAAAATTCTGCTTTAACATATCAAGAACTGCTACAGTGTCACAATTTTTTCACAGTTTATTAAACCCCTTTGAAAACAACACAACCCATTTCTTGATGCGTATTCACCTTGAGTAACCCAATATTCAGTAACGCAATAATAAAGACAACAACAACAAGATGGCGTAATAGCGGGAACACAGCTCTTTATTTTGCAGACAGATGTTCTTTTGGCTCGTCACGCAATCTTTCCTTCAAAACGTTGTGTGATGAGATTCCTCTCTCACTTATCCTCATCGCTCCATTTGAGGCATATTAACTTAGGTCGAACGCACTCCTCTAATCGCTGATTACTACTAGTATTTTAAGGGTTGTTCTAATGGAAATTTAGAAAAAAAGATGCAGTATCGCTTCTGTAGGTATGCGAAATTGCTGCCGATTTCTATTTGAGCCGGGTAGTCGAAAGGGTCACCTTGTTACCTTTTCTCTCAAAAATGGTGTATGAAAGGATAATGATTTGGACTGAACTCGGAGAGGAGCCTTCCCGCATGAAAAAAATTACCCCCTTCCCTCCAGGTGCTGGACACTTACCACGTCCTGGCCAGTTTTGCCCTTATACACATTCCAACTGTTTGTATTCTCGGCGTAGTACAGCTTAAAGCCTGTCACCCACTCATTCCCGTTTCTGTCTCCCTGGGTAGCGACAGCGCACACTGTATACAATTTTCCAAGATCAACCTGAAGCCATTCGTTATTTCCACTTTTTGACTTGGCACACCATCCATCGCCTCTGTCTCCATTTAACCTGCCGTACGCGGCTTGGTACCCATCGCCATATTGGGAAGAAGATGTCATCCTAGCGTCCGGAATTTTAGCGATATCGCTAACACCAACAGGGTTCTCAAAGCAGTCGGTGATTTCTGCCTCTGCAATAAAGTTCAGAATGAAGAGATTAAAATAAACTGACATTATTTGACGTGCGCAGCACATATCGATAGTCTTACGATTGACAAACCTGTGGTCCTCGGATTCCCTTCCCGATCGAAATGG
Organism: Meandrina meandrites; assembly: GCA_963693305.1. Lineage (NCBI taxonomy): Eukaryota > Metazoa > Cnidaria > Anthozoa > Scleractinia > Meandrinidae > Meandrina > Meandrina meandrites. Next base: position 9,147,381 of record OY855916.1, read on the forward strand.
AATTTGGAATTTGATTTTTGTGGGAGGAGGAAAAACATGAAAGATCATACAATTATGTACTTAAAGTGCCTTCTGTGATCACAAAATAAAGATTTGAAATGATGCAAAACATTTTTTTATCGTCTCAAAGTGTTATGTCTCAAGGCGGGAAGTGGTTTTTATCTTCGCGCGGCGAAATTCAAAATGATCATCGTTTCTACGTCATCACTCGTCCCAGTCTCCCCAGAAATTGGAGCCACATTTGAGCGAAGGAGGCGCATCTTTGAGTGGCTGAAATTCTGGTTTTTTCCTACGCTCTTCATTCTTTGCTTATACTGAAAAGAAAAACGAATTTATTTCATGGACACTTGAAGCAGTTGCAGTTGAAACATGTTGGCGAAAGCCATCTCATTTCTAACGTGGAGACTCAAAGGATAGTGCAGAGTTAATAAAATCAACATATTCATCCGCAATGTATATAATATTAAGTAGTCAGCCAAACTAATTTACATAGGAAAATTAATCATGAACAAAGTTCATAGTACTGTGTGGCACTTGGATGAATCAAAGTAAAAAATATAAAAAGGTGTGGAAGTGCCAAAAAAAGTTATTTAAATACCAAACGTTTCGGGCTTAGCCCTTCATCAGTGAGTTATAACGTTGTCATGCGTTTGGAGTATCAAGCCCCACCTCCGATCCAAAAGGGTGACTGCGAGAAAAAATGGGTCTACCAGAGGTAGTTATTAATAGTTGTTTTATCTTTTTCCCTGAACGAGAATGGCAAGCATGTGCTTAACAGAAACTGAACACAAACTTCGATGCCTACAGCGTTTATTTAAAGCGTTAGAACATTGAAAACTTCCTGCCACAAAGGCAAAAACGGCCACTTTACCACTCGCCAAATTTATTTAGACTTAGAGCAGTTAATGTAAAAAGACTGCTTTGAATTCACCATCGCGCAGAATGGCCGGACTTCATTACTTACTCATGAGCACCGAAACGATAAAATTGGAATTCGAATGCACTTAATAGCCAATGATAAAGAGAGAAAAGGCCCTAATTTGCCCACTTATGTCCAAGATCGAACGCAAGTATTTTTTAATAAGTACTTCATGTTTGACTGGGATATTTGACATTTCCACATTATTTCATATTTGACAATTGGGTGAACTTTTATTAGCGAGGACACTTTGTGTTGCCTACCATAAGGAACGCGCCTCTCATTAGCGTTCAGTCCCGATCATATCTGAATTTGCCTTGAGATCATTGATAAAAATCGCTTTTCTGAAATTCGTAAATTCTACCTAGTGTTTTGAGGAACAATATTGAAAACAGGAATGCTGTAGCTACAAGGATAGCCAAAAATGTGAAGGTGAACAAAGTTTTTGGACTAGCCTAAAGCATTCGAAAATTGGTAACAAACTGGTATTTGTAGCAGAGGGAAACCAGTTCCCGGTATGTACGAAGTGAATAACTACAGAAAAAGTATTTTTCTTCTCAAGCCTCTACGAGAACCGAATACTTCAGTGCTCAACCGTCCCTACTTACTCGGATAGCATTCACTTTCCTTTTGTTCCCAGTCCTCTGGACACTCCTGCAGACACTCGTCTGTTTGTACATTTTTGACATACCGGCATGCGTTACAATCTGTTGCTAATGGCTTGCTACTTGACGTTCGGCGACAACCTGTTTGATAATAAGAATAATAAGTAAATGGATTGAGTGAAGACAATTCAGGTACAAGGTGAAATAGTAAGTGCAATACTTCATCTGTTTAACAAAAACATAGGGCAACAGGGATTCCACTTGTATAATATGTGGCTAAATATCATTTAGGCAAGGTTAAACTCGAGCTAATGCAGCCAGCAAGCGTGCCCAACCAGCTAATACCATTCAGGCAAGTTAAATATGAGCTTTTGCAGCCAGCGGTTTCCCCCTTTGGGAGTACGTGAGCTGTGAGGTGGCCTTCAGGGGTTTTGCAGGGGTTTATGGTTCATTGCATAATTGTTGTAGTGTATTCAGCTGATTGTTGCGGATCAGTTGCACTGCTTTGCTCGCGAATCATTGCGGATTCTTGCATCCTCTCCTCCCTCCCGTTTTATGCTTGTTCAGAGTAAGTATTCTTCAGGTAAGTAGTTTCCACTGAATTTCTTTCAGTGCGACGGTGCCGGTTAGCGGACGCTCATTGGGTGGTTCCTGCTTTCCAGGGCTGCCATGGATACCTCCTAGCGGCTTATGGCTTTGGCACCCCGCTAACCTTTAAGGCACCAGTTCCCAAGCTCATCTATTTGCGATGCGTTTAACGCTAAATTTAGACATAAATGCAGGAAAAGACACTAAAACATTTGTGACAAACCTCGATCGGGATCACAGAGTTCGTGACAGCTTTGCAAACACATATTGCTTACGGCATCTAATGATGTGTCGCCTTTGCAGCTGGCTTTCATCACACTTCTTGGAACAATATGAGCGTCAACTATCTTGAGTGGATCCTCGCCATTACCATAAGAGTAAAATCGCACCAAGTGGGGGTCTTCTTCGTCGATCATGGTAAGGTAGACGTCACCGTCTCCAGCCGACCCGCTGCTCTTGCCGTATTCAATCACAGTGCGGTATGAAGTTTCTTTCACACAGACAAAGTAGGTCTGGTACAGAGTTTCAGAGCCCAGTCCAACTGCGCCGGCATCGACTGTAGAAACCACCAGCTTTTGAGCCTACATAGAGAGCACTTTAAGTGGTTACCAAATAGTCTACCGCTATACAAGTCAAACCAGAAAGACTTCGGTTTGATAACAGTCTGATTAAAGTATTTTTTGTTTCAATCTTTTTGGTTTATGGAACGTGGGAATTGCAGTAGTGATAGACAGACAGACAGACAGACACAGACAGACATACAGACAAAGGGGCGGACGAAAGGACGGACGGGCAGGTGGATGAATGCCTTTATGGAAATAACAAACAACCTGCATACCTCAAATATCCCAACGCCATGAGGAGAAATCTGAACGTAGTACCACGTATCTTTGTCATCTGGAATGGCTGAAAAGATGACAAAGACGGTTCCCTTCGAGGAGGCTGTAAATTGAAGGCACTTCCCCTCTGCGTCGCTTGTTGGATCAAAACGCATTGCATTGGACCACTTTACGTTACATGGGAGATAACCAACCACTTCGTCCAGTTCAAAAACACGACTTTCTGGCCATTCGACATGTGCCATTAAAACATCAGACTCAGACTCGTCTATGGTCAGTTCTGGATAAGATTTCTTGGAGAGCAACAAGTCATCTTTAGTCATGGAAAGAAATCCACTCTCTGGATCGTACGTCAAAACCATACCCAGGACGCAGATTTGCAGGTCGTCGTTGCCACCCTTACGACAGGCCGTGGACACTTCGAAGTCATCATAGGAACTGCCTGTGAACCACGTACTGTGAAAATGCTTCACATATACCTCCATCTGAGCTGTTATCTTTCTAGCGCCATTAAACGTCCCAGTGAGATCTTCATTCATGTCGAAGATAACAAGGAACACCTTCCCTTTTTCGGTCATGTCTTTCCAAGAAATTTTACCAGCTTTTTGCTGGTATTTGAAGTTGTTGGTCTGACATCCTGGACTACCAGCTGGCAAGGTAATTTCTGAGACAGATATTGGGCCCTGGAGGTCAAAAAATAATCTTGGAATTCTCTCTATTTAACAGTAACAACATTGTGATAACCGTTTTATTAAGTAATGGCAATAGGATTTAGTGGAGTCCAATTCGGTCTGTAATCATACGAGTGATGAACAAAATCGGACGACCGCGTAGCGGGAGACCGATTTGTTTAATCACGATATGATTACAGACAGAATTGGACGACACGAAGTCCTTTTACCAATTAATCATAAATATAACAAAATTCGAGAAAAAAATTTAGATAAAGCGAAGCCTATAAAGGATTTATCATCACTAAAACAAAAAGCCATTTTTGAAACTGAAGGTTTTAGGAATATCAAGGAGTATTTAGTCACAACAAGGAACCAAATGAAGAGCGCGCACGCATGCGCAGCACGCGAACTTTGTTATTGGACACTTTGTTATAGGACACTTCAGCCGCGTACGCTCCAATTTGGTAAAAAATAGGGCGTGCTAAGAACCAATCAGATTCGAGAATTTTGTTATAGTTGTGATTAGAATCGTATACTTATTTGCTGCGAAACATTTCACTTGACACTGGTGACGTGTATCAAGTGCTTGCATATTCTGTTGTAGTACGATGTAGATAGCGTTATAGCTCCAACTGAAATGCAGCTGTCTATTGGACGAAAACATATCACTTGTCGCGCCTCAAATCGGCAGAGTAGCAAAACTGGCCTACTCACTTAAGGTAACAACAGCTTGAACCTTGCAATTGCACTTGCACCTTGCACGTGATCAGAACGTGCGTCTTGCATACCGCGGCAAAGCGTCAAATGAATGAACGCGAATTCGAAGCGGTCCAAGTTTGTGGACAAAAGTTTTTTGTTATTGTTTTGTAAGTATCTGGGAGTCAATAGCCAGAAAATCTTGTTTTCAATTCAAGTAAGAAAAATTGACTCAAAGGAGGATATTTCAATGCAAAATTCAAAAGGTCAACGGGTCTCATTGTGTTAGAAATTCATTAATGCATCCTTCGGTTAATAAGTGTTATAGGTAGATGTTGGAAAATTTAGTGGCGCTTCAAGAAAAAGTAGAGTGTTTAGTTTCAGTTTGGGGTAAGCAAAACACTTAATGACTATTTCGTGTTTTAAGGGAACTTTAGACAGAATAGACAACTTTTAAATTACCTCTTCCATATAAACGCGGATGGCTTTTTCTAAGCTTTCTCTCCTCTTCTCGACTGAAGTCATGAGTTCTTCGCGATTCATGTACTCGCAGTATTTTCTGGTCTTGGTTCCGTTGATTGTAATTTCGTAATAAGCCTCCCCGGTGTCTGGATCTGGTTTCAAGTTATGCTTTTGTGCTTCACAGCCCCAGTCCCTCTCCTCATCAGGAAAAAGAGCGTGGCCAGTGAATTTCAGCAAGTCTGTGATTGGTGCGAGAGTGAACTTGAATGGCTTTGGAAAGGGACGAATGGATTCCAGCCACTGTACGATATCATTCTTGATAGTTGGCGAGTTAAAATCGGAAATAAGGGAAGCTATTTCTTGGTCTCCTCCTTCAACACTAACCGATGTAGAAGATGTCTTACTCTGTTTCTTTTCACTGCTTGCTTCAGATTTTTCTTGTTTAGCATTCATGCTCATAAACAAATTCCTGTATTCAAATTCCATCACTTGACTAAACTCTTCCTTGCTGGCAACTTCGCTGGCTTCCATTGTTTTGAAAATCTGCAAGCGGCCACCAAATTTACCTGATTTGATGTAGTGTGTCCCCCAGCGAAGGATAAAGTCCTCTGTGGAACGAAACGTCAGACTTGCGTTATACGTAGATAAATAACATTATTATAATTATATAATATCTTACAAAACATATATTATATAAATTGGAACTTGTAAATGGTGTCACTCAGCTACTTGCAATGTCAAAGTTAGCACAAAGATGCATAAAGCTAAAAGTCTATACAACCGTCACCTGGTGGCTGAGTTAACTATCTGTTGTGGAGTGGTGAATTTTAATAAAAGTTAAGTGTATGCCGATCGCCGCACGTTCGGAACAAAAAAAAAATCTTGGTCGTGATATGGGGGTGGTCGTGATTGGTGGTTTAACGAATAGCAGCGAAAGCAAGTGATGTTTGAACACTGTATTAATGATAAGGGAATCACTTAGTCTTGCTTTATTATAGAGTTTTAACTTCAGCTTCAAGGGACAGTATCCCTGCTGATGCATCACAGTTTCTGAGTGTGGTCTTATGACTACAGCTTCCATTAAAACTTGCTTTATAATCTTGAAATAGAAAGAAAGAAGAAATATCACCAAAAGTGGTGAAAGCAAAGAAATATCAACTAAAACTGAGAAGAAAGTAATGATTGAAAAATTCAAAATTCAGTACCAGAAAGATAATTTTGATTTCTTGATATCCTCTCACAAAAGCAAATTTGATGAACTTGAATGCAATGTAATTTTAACGAATAACAAGAAGCTTACGTTAGGATTATAGCGGAGCTCCCGCGGGCGCCGAAGGCGCCCGCGGGCGGAGCTCCATACCCATAGAAAATGGGAAATCCATCAAGCCAAGAAAATTTGGTGGTCGCCCGCGTCCGTCCGTACGTACGTACGTACGTACGTACGTACGCACGGATTAGGCCTGGGACGAGTTCATCTTTGTCCTTGATTTGGAGTCCTTCTTACGCAAAAAGTAACACAAAAACATTTTTGGGTTTGTTGAGAGTTAACTTAAATGTCATAGAAACTTGTAAGAACACTGTATTACTTCAGCGTTTTTTTTTTTTTTTCTCATGTTTTCTCATGATCTGGACATTTCATTTCAACTTAAACGAAGCGGTTGTATGAAAAGGCGGCAAATAGTTGGTACGTTGTTCACTTTTTAACCTGAATGAAAGACGCGAAGAAAGATCAAAGCATGCTGGAAAACATAGCTCTTCGTGAATATTTCTCGCTCTATTTACTCATCTACATCATGAAAACTCATGCCAAATGATTTAGGGCAACCTCTTAACGGGAAGATCCGAAATAATTGCCGACTTGAACATGATATACATGATAACATCGGACAACACCGAGAGTTGAAGCACTGCGGCTAACCAAGGCTGAAAAATTAATTGAGCTGACATTGAGCTAAGGAGCTAAGATAAAAGTGAGCTCAGAGCCGGTGAAGTTCACTAAGTGATGGATAAAAGACTGTTAACAGCTACACCGAAAGGAAAGGAGAGATCAATCTTCGCTGATAATTCAAAACATGCCGCTGGTGTTGGAGTATTAAAGCCGTACAACGAGTGGTGTTTTCGTTTCTGATATATATTGTGCTGGTTTGAAATTTTTGCCCTGCAGAATTTTCAAGCCTTCCCCAAACTTGAGGTAACAAACGTAAATGTATATATGCAGTAAGCATAAGTTTGATTTTATTGTGAGAATCTGTTTATACTATACTTCATTTATGAACGAATTTGAAGTAGTAGTAGTAGTGTCGGTTTTCAGATCTTCCCGTGCCGTATAATTCACAAACCTGTTCATGTTTGTGCATTTTATACAGACATTGTTTATTAAATATTTCGTTTAGGTTAATTGTTTTGTGCTTTAGTTAGTGGAGTTAACTGTGATGTTCATGATTGACCATGATTGGATTTTGATAACAATAAGCTTATCAAATTATTAAGTTTCACGGATCAAAATCACGATTTCGCTTTATAAATTACAAACTACACGTACAGAAAAATCCTGCGAAACAAAACCGAGTAAAACTACTCAACGATACTGCACACCAATATATATTTAAGCGATCTATTATCCAACCGCTCTTTTTTTATACTCGCTTGCGTTTGTTTTGTTTCTCTTATCAGCGAGTGTGTTGAAATCGTAAACCAATATTTCGCCGATTTCGTTGCGAGTTGTTGTTATTCCGAAAGTATTTGACGGTTGTTATTTGAATTGTAATGTATTTCACAGGAATTGTTAATTCAGTTTATCATTGGTTAAGGCGTTTTTCCTTTAGTTATCCAACAATTGTTTTTTCCATTCAAATTAGCATTTATATATGTGTTGTATTTTTCCTTTCTGTGTATAACCGTTTTCGAGATAAAGTTGTTCGACGCTGTAAAAACATTAGGTTATGGGCCCAGGAGAGTGTGGTTTGGTCGAGCTGAAATTGAGATGATCAGCGTCTGTGATCGATTGGATTTTCGAGCGTAGGATCGAGCGGGCTTTTGAATTTGTGACTGATTTATTTTTAAACGGTTGCGTGAATCAAACATGGAGGAAAAGTGGTCGATCGACAAACTCAACGGAAGCAACTGGAACTCTTGGAAATTTCAAATGAAACATTTACTGCTGGCGAAAGGATTATGGGGCTTGGTAGATGGATCAGAAGTCGTTGTAGACGACGGCACGACAGCGGTGCAAGCCCTTTTTCGATCGAGGCTACAAAAAGCGTTCTCGATAATTGTGTTGGCAATTGATAGTGCTCAGCTTTACTTGATCACCTCAAGCGAAGAACCGAAGCAAGCGTGGGATGCGTTAAGGAAACAGTTTGAACGAGAGACACTCGCGAACAAACTATTTTTAAAGAAGCAGTATTTTCGTTCCGAGATGAAAGAGGGTACATCGGTGGAACAACATTTGAAGCACATGAAGGACATCACCGATAAACTAGCAGCAATTGGGGCGCCCATTTCCGAGGAGGATCAAGTTGTGACTTTATTAGGAAGTTTACCAAGAAGTTTCGCAACCCTTGTCACCGCTATCGAAGCTAGAATGGAAGGAGTTAGCCTGGATTATGTCCAGCAAGCACTCATTCAAGAAGAAATGAAGCAATCTGAGCTATCCGGTCAGTTATTAGAAGCTGAGTCAGCACTGACGGGGGCCTTCAGGAGAGATACGCCACGCGATCAGCCAACATGTTTTAGATGCGGTACTGTGGGCCATGTTCGCCGTGATTGTCCACTTAATCAGCCTACATGTTTTGGATGCGGCGATGTGGGCCACATTCGCCGTTATTGTCCCAAGAAATTTAAATGGCACAAAGCAAAACTGGCCGAGGGTGACGATCGCCGACCGAAAAATTCTGACTTCGAAGGTGAAGATGTTTATGCTGCTGCGTTTATGGCGTCTGTTGAGAGCGTGGAGTCTGCGGAGAAGAAATGTAGTCCATGGGTTATCGACTCGGGTGCATCAAGTCATATGACGAAAGAAAAGCACGTTATGGTGAATTTTCAGGAATTTGACAAGCCTGAAAATGTTACGCTGGGTGATGGTCGTGGTGTGAAAGCGTTGGGGTCTGGAAGCGTACGAATGAATATGCTGTTTGAAGCAACTGAATCCAACAAAGCAGTTTTGTATGATGTGCTGTACGTGCCTAAACTCACTTGCAACCTTTTTTCCGTAAGAGCTGCAGTTGCTAAGGGCAACGCCGTAGAGTTTGGTCCGCAAAAATGTTGTATCTGGGATGAAAATGGAAAGCTTCGTGAAATGGGGTCACTGGCTGATAAACTCTATCAACTAGACTGTCAAGTTGTTCCTACTGCGGACACTGGGTACGCCTCAGTTGCGTCATCTCAAGGTAGCGACTTATGGCATCAACGTCTTGGACATATACACGAGCCACGCCTCAAGAAATGTGTGGAGAGTGAATCTGTACAAGGGATTGACATCAAGAAAATGACTGAACTGTCCTTCTGCGAAGGATGTTTGGCAGGGAAGATGTGTAGAAAACCGTTTCCCGCAGTGGGAGAGATCCGGTCGACGCGGAGACTACAGCTTGTGCACAGTGACGTCTGCGGTCCAATGCACACGCCCTCGATTGGAGGAGCAAAGTATTTTGTTACGTTTATTGATGACTACACTCGGTGCTGTGCTGTATACTTCATGAAACACAAGTCAGAAGTGTTTGATAAGTTTATAGAATTTGAAGCCTCAGTTACCAATGATGTCTGTAAGGCAATAGGAACTTTGCGAACGGACAATGGCGGCGAGTATTTGTCTACTGAATTACAGAACTATCTGAAAGAGAAAGGAGTTAGACATGAGCTGACAGTACCACACTCACCCCAACAGAATGGTGTAGCAGAAAGAATGAATCGGACTTTGGTCGAGTCAGCACGTTTGATGATTGCGCATGCGGCATTATCGAACATCTTTTGGGCTGAAGCTATCTCTACAGCTGCTTATGCGAGAAACCGCCTTCCTACGACGGCGCTTAAAGAGAATGAAACTCCTTATGAGAGGTGGTATGGAAGGAAACCAGATGTGAGCCACTTACGTGTATTTGGGTGTATGGTCTATGCCCACGTACCTGACAGTGAACGATGGAAGCTTGACAAGAAGTCGAAGAAGATGCGTTTCGTGGGCTACAGCTTAGCGTCAAAGGGATATCGACTTTTTGATGAGACAAACCGAAAGATGTATATCCGGAGAGATGTGGAGTTCAATGAAAACGATTTCGGTCAGAAGCAAGCCATGACAACAGAGCCAGACCCAAGGTGCGAGGAAGCGAAGCGAAATGAGGTACCCCCTAGAAAAGATGAAGAAGGAGAACAAGGAGAAATGAAGAAATTAGAAGAAGACACGCCGGAAGAACCTCGACAGCCTGTAAGAACACGAAAAGCACCAGTCAGATATGGCTATGACGAATACGCAGATACGGCAACTCACCACGTACATCATGTCGCCTATCATCTTTCTGAGATTGACGAACCCACAACTATGCAAGAAGCAAGATTAAGTGATCACGCTGCAGAATGGAAAGTCGCTACGGATTCAGAATACAATTCGCTGATTGAAAACAAGACGTTGGAGTTGGTTGAATTACCCCCAGGTTGGAAAGCTGTTGGGTGCAAATGGGTGTTTAAACTGAAACACGCTGAAGATGGTACAATGGAACGATTCAAAGCACGCCCAGTGGCCAAGGGTTACGCCCAGAAATATGGAATTGACTATGATGAAACTTTTTCGCCCGTAGTTCGTTTCTCTTCAATACGTTCCTTGTTAGCATTTGCAGTTCAGAATGATTTGCTGATTCACCAGATGGACGTAGAAACCGCTTTTCTCAACGGTAAACTCGATGACGAAATTTACATGCAGCAACCGGAAGGCTACGTGAAGCCTGGGGAGGAGCATTTGGTATGCAAGCTAGAGAAGTCGCTGTATGGGTTAAAGCAGTCTTACCGCTGTTGGAACAAAGCTTTTCGGGAATGTATTGAGAAGATTGGCTTCATTCAAGCCTCGGCAGATCCCTGTGTGTTCATCAGAAATGATGCATTGACTATCATTGGAGTTCACGTTGATGATCTGATGATACTAGCTAGAAACATGACGGAGATGAAGAGTGCCAAGAACAGCCTAAAGTTGCAGTTTAAGATGAAGGACATGGGGGAGCTGCATTACTATGTCGGAGTCTGTATTGTTCAAGATGTGAAAAACAAGCAAGTTCACGTTCATCAAGGGCAGTACATCGAAAAGATGCTCGAGAAGTATGGGCAAACAGAAGCGAAACCGGTGTCTACACCTGCTGATTTGAACGTCAAGCTGCAAAAGGAAGATGGTTTTAGCAGACCGCTTGATGCGACCTCGTACCAGTCGATGGTTGGAAGCCTACTTTATGCTGCAATCGCAACTCGTCCAGACATCGCCCAAGCAGTGGGAGTTGTCTCAAAGTTCTGTGCCAATCCTACACAAAATCATTTAACAGCAGCAAAGCGGATCCTCAGATATCTGAAAGCAACTGCATATCTTGGTTTGAGTTACAAGAAGTGTGCTAAGAGAAATTTGATCGGTTACTCAGATGCAGATTGGGCGGGAGATATAGATGACCGTCATTCCACTTCAGGAAACGTGTTCTCATTTGCGTGTGGAGCAGTGAGTTGGTTAAGCAAAAAACAGGCTACCGTTGCGTTGTCGACAGCAGAAGCAGAGTATGTAGCCCTAAGTACGGCCACTCAGGAAGCAATTTGGCTTCGAAGGTTGTTGGCAGATGTAGGAGAACCTCCAGAGGGGCCAACTGAGATATATGAAGACAACCAAGGGGCTATTTCAATGGCTAAGAATCCCGTGGGCCATGCCAGAACCAAGCACATCGATATACGTTACCACTTCGTTCGCGAAGGAGTACAGGGCGGAGCGATCGCCTTGAAATACATTGCTACTGACGAGATGATTGCTGACATCCTGACGAAACCTTTGCCTAAGCATCGCTTTCAGAAACTTGTTACTGAGCTAGGCATGAAAAATGTCAAATAAGCAACGTCAAAAGTGGGAGTGTTGTTATTCTGAAAGTATTTGACGGTTGTTATTTGAATTGTAATGTATTTCACAGGAATTTTTAATTCAGTTTATCATTGGTTAAGGCGTTTTTCCTTTTGTTATCCAACAATTGTTTTTTCCATTCAAATTAGCATTTATATATGTGTTGTATTTTTCCTTTCTGTGTATAACCGTTTTCGAGATAAAGTTGTTCGACGCTGTAAAAACATTACGAGTTACCTGTGCTTGGCTGAGCAAGTTCAGACTTAACCTTCCGCATATTTGCTTACCAGAAATGAAGAAAATCGAATCAGTTCTCTGCATAAAATTCTGTAAGGTTTTTAGCAAGGCGTACGGTAAAACAGAATTAGTTAATCATGCAACCAAACTGCAACGAAAAGAACACGGTTCAACAACATTGTAAGCTTATTCTATGTTAGCGTGCACCACTTTCCAAATCACAAACTGCCACAATTCTTACACAAAATCTGCTTTAAAATGACTTACAAAACCGGCACCATCAATTTGCAGAGTTTGTTTTCCGCCGTGAGTTTTGTTTGCCGTAGCGTGAGTTCATTTTGTTTACTGTGTTTAGCAGCGAGTTTACTTAGTTTGTTTTGCTGTATTTTTGTTTTTGCCTTGAGTTATTTTTTTTTTATGCCATAACTGTTTTGCAGTAATTCAAAGCAAGACCAAGGTCCTTTTTACATTGAATAAGTCATAAAGGTTTATTAACATAGTGTACAGTAAACGTTGTATAAAGTTTTACTAAGATTTGTTGTTGCGCCTACGTGCGTACGTGAGGAACCCAATAAAGTGCACTCGTCAATTCTAATTTTAGAACCTGTCACAGGCAAAAATTTAGGAGGATTAACCTCGAAATATATTGACATCGCCTTCGTCAACAAAACCATGATGTAAAATATTAAGTTTAACCACGAGCGATTAAAAATTAATTTATTTTGAACCCTTATGGGCCAGTGTATAAGCTTAGAAATAGTGTGGCTACTTATTTGTTAACACTGTAATTAATTGGGAAAAAAAATAAATGGGAGCTCCGCTTTTAGGCCTGCCTAAATCTACATACTAGCTTTTATTCTCATAAGCAGTAAACATTTCTATAAGAACAACTTACGAAATTTAATGGCTGCACCGGGCGCTAAATAAGATTGCGGTAGGTCCATAAACTCTCTGAGAAAGTTTAGATTGAGGCCCCCTGGTTTAACTTCATCTTGGTATATTTCGTATCTAAAAATGTAATAGATTTGGTATTAGTTAAATATGTATAGAGTGGTTTTCACTTGAATGCTAACAATGGCCCATCACAAAAAAACACGAGCAAAAAATGACCAACTATGACATCATGTCAAGTGTGGGGAGTATTGGAACAAGTCAAATCAGTTTTGGTTTTGTAACTGATTGGTTCAGCAGGTGGCTGAGGTTTAAACCAATCACAGAGTGCAGTAGAGAAATTTCACTTGAGTGCCGAAAGTAATTCGTGTTTGGTTTGGTTTTGCATTACTACGATTGGTGATAGGTTTGAAAAAGTTGCGCCACTTTCTCGACCAATCAGCAGTGAAAGCAAAACCAATCATAATTCACTCGCACACGTTTTCCCGCGCTTTGCGCCGGCTACATGTATTTACTTCGAGGTTTGATTCGTTCACTGGATTGTCTGTGCCCTTTGTGATTGGCCAGGTGACTCTTTCCGTTTTGGCTTTAAGACTGACACAATCGCGCGAAAATCGCTGTAATGCAAAACCAAAACAACCAGCTCATTAAAAAAGCTTAACAACGTCTGTTCTTTGAAATTCCAAGGGAACGCCGCGAGTGCACAAAAACGGCCCAGTAATTACTCAAAATGACTACTGAGCTAGCCAGGCCAATAAATGCAGTGGGCACACGGAAATTAAATTCAGAAGTATAAAGCTACCTATCAATATCGATAGAGTACACTGCCATATATTTCTGTGAGCCACTGAGATATGAACTTCCCCAAGCTTTTTTCACACCAGCGTAGAAGCCAAATATGGATCCAGACACCCCTGCTTGTTGTTGTAGAGATTGTTGATACTCTTCCCGACTGTAAAACGTCTGCATTGCAGCGCTGGTATCGTAGACGCCATGGACATTCATTGTATCAGGGACATCAAAGTCGTCATACCTAACAAACAAGATATTGGAAAAAGAAAAGCCTTGTATTGTTTAAAATTACTTACACTCTCATTGGTCGCTTTTCCTTAAGGTCAACTCAGTGCTAGTCAAGATATGCAGTCGCGTCTGGCAACTGCAACTGTTGACCGTTTATACCTATGTCTATTTGGAGACGGGTCAAATAGATAGTTAAAGGAAACATGTTACTGTGTATAAAGTGCTTTTTGTTTAAGATACAAAATTCAGGAACACCCAACGATGAAATTCGGTCAAAAATCTTGGAATGTCGTTGTATGGGCCATTTAAAGGGGTATTTGTGTAAACTAACACATACAATCATTTTATAGCTGAATATTAAAGCGGCGGAAACGTTTAGGGAACAAAATCTCAAGATGCAAACAAGATGCAGTTTTTAGCAATAAATGATACCTACGTGGCACGTCCTGAACAGTCTCTCTGTATAATGCTCATCTTACGCGACTCTGAGCTGTAATCACCACGAAGATCAAAGCCAACTCCTATGAAGGCCGCACCGTCAATTAAGTTCTTGTAACAGAAAAAATTGACAATTTTAAGACCAACATTAACGAAAGGATCTTAATAGCAAAGCGCGCGAGTGACGTCATGACTCAGACAAAACTTTGACAAACAAACCGGAATGGCGAACAATTTTCCTAAAACACTTTCTAAAACAGCCGGCGTTCCTAAAACTTGAAAAATTAAGGCTAAACTTTTCAAGTTGATTCCGAACGTCTTCAAAAAATTAATATTTTTAGCCTTAGTTTGATTTCTATCCGCAAATTAAGGTCATACCTTCCTTTAGATGTTCAAAGATAATGTTTTTCTTGGGTTAAGTTGCCACTAATTTCAGAACAGTTTAGATCAGAAATCTGCAAAATCCCCGTGACAGAGCTCCTTTAACTTGGAAATGTGAAGTTGTACTAACATGTTTGTAAAAGCTAGATCACACGTATCGCTCTATTTGTCGGAATATACAATATAAAATTTCAACGCCCACCAATATGGAATTTCATTCAAGAAGATATCAAATTTTCATCATTATCTTTGTTTAAAAAGAAATTAAATGAAACACAACTATATTGAAGATTATTAGTTTTCTGTACCTTGCTCTTCTTTGATAGAAATGCTGTTTTCTACGAATTATTGATTGCATAAATCTACTGGTGGTTAGCTTAGTACTGTTTATTCAAATTTTTTGTTGTTGTGTGAGTTTATGTTTATAAGTGTGTCCGAGCGAAACACATTTATTGACTGGCTGCCTGGCATTTTTACCCTCGGGTTATTTCAGGCAGCAAGTACCTCTATTATTCGAAGCTTTTAAACTGTAAATTCCTTTGTACGTTCTGCGGTACAATAAAATTTGTTTGTTTGCTGATGATATTGTTCTTGACTTACTAGGCAGAGAGTGGTTTTCCATCGTGCTTCATAGCAGGGATCCCCTGGTTGGTAGTTTGTTCCAAAGCAACCGTTCATGAATAGGCCACCCACCCCCATGGGGTACGTATATGGCTGTTCTCCAGCCTCCCCCTGAGGTTCTTCATCTTCTCCTGTTATCTCTGCGTCAATGTGGAAACCAGCTGGAACAAGCAAATCTTCTGTCTTCCAGCCTTTCTCTGGTTCGACGTTGACTTCCAACTAGCAATTTTAAAATTAGAGTATTAAATTATGTGCCAAAGCTTTGTACAGTCAAAGCATTTGATAGCGACCGTGCGCCCATGCGCCTTGCGTAGGAATTAAAAAACGTAAAACGTTGCGTAATACAAATAAACAATTATTTACTATTATGTAAGGTAAGGTAATGTAAGGTAAGGTAAGGTAAGGTAAGGTAAGGTAAGGTAAGGTAAGGTAAGGTAAGGTAAGGTAAGGTAAGGTAAGGTAAGGTAAGGTAAGGTAAGGTAAGTAAGGTAAGGTAAGGTAAGGTAAGGTAAGGTAAGGTAAGGTAAAGTGAGGTGAGGTGAGGTGAGGTGAGGTGAGGTGAGGTGAGGTGAGGTGAGGTGAGGTGAGGTAAGGCAAGGCAAGGCAAGGCAAGGCAAGGCAAGGCAAGGTAAGGTAAAGTAAGGTAAGGTAAGGTAAAGTAAGGTAAGGTAAGGTAAGGTAAGGTAAGGTAAGGTAAGGTAAGGTAAGGTAAGGTAAGGTAAGGTAAGGTAAGGTAAGGTAAGGTAAGGTGAGGTAAGGTGAGGTGAGGTGAGGTGAGGTCAGGTGAGGTCAGGTAAGGCAACGCAAGGCAAAGTAAGGTAAAGTAAGGTAAGGTAAGGTAAGGTAAGGTAAGGTTAGGTAAGGTAAGGTAAGGTAAGGTAAGGTAAGGTAAGGTAAGGTAAGGTAAGGTAAGGTAAGGTAAGGTGAGGTGAGGTGAGGTGAGGTGAGGTGAGGTGAGGTGAGGTGAGGTGAGGTGAGGTGAGGTGAGGTGAGGTGAGGTGAGGTGAGGTGAGGTGAGGTGAGGTGAGGTGAGGTGAGGCGAGGTAAGACGAGGCGAGGCGAGGCGAGGTGAGGTAGGGTAGTGTAGGGTAGGGTAGGGTAAGGTAAGGTAAGGTAAGGTGAGGCGAGACGAGGCGAGACGGGCGAGGTGAGGTGGGGTGAGGGTAGGGTAGGGTAGGGTAGGGTAGGGTAGGGTAGGGTAGGGTAGGGTAGGGTAGGGTAGGGTAGGGTAGGGTAGGGTAGGGTAGGGTAGGGTAGGGTAGGGTAGGGTAGGGTAGGGTAAGGTAAGGTAAGGTAAGGTGAGGTGAGGTGGGGTGAGGTGGGGTGAGGGTAGGGTAGGGTAGGGTAGGGTAGGGTAGGGTAGGATAGGGTAGGGTAGGGTAGGGTAGGGTAGGGTAGGGTAGGGTAGGGTAGGGTAGGGAAGGGTAGGGTAGGGTAGGGTAGGGTAGGGTAGGGTAGGGTAGGGTAGGGTAGGGTAGGGTAGGGTAAGGTAGGGTAGGGTAGGGTAGGGTAGGGTAGGGTAGGGTAGGGTAACGACTGGTTCGACGTTGACTTCCAACTAGCAATTTTAAAATTAGAGTATTAAATTATGTGCCAAAGCTTTGTACAGTCAAAGCATTTGATAGCGACCGTGCGCCCATGCGCCTTGCGTAGGAATTAAAAAACGTAAAACGTTGCGTAATACAAATAAACAATTATTTACTATTATGTAAGGTAAGGTAAGGTAAGGTAAGGTAAGGTAAGGTAAGGTAAGGTAAGGTAAGGTAAGGTAAGGTAAGGTAAGGTAAGGTAAGGTAAGGTAAGGTAAGGTAAGGTAAGGTAAGGTAAGGTAAGGTAAGGTAAGGTAAGGTAAGGTAAGGTAAGGTAAGGTAAGGTAAGGTAAGGTAAGGTAAGGTAAGGTAAGGTAAGGTAAGGTAAGGTAAGGTAAGGTAAGGTAAGGTAAGGTAAGGTAAGGTAAGGTAAGGTAAGGTAAGGTAAGGTAAGGTAAGGTAAGGTAAGGTAAGGTAAGGTAAGGTAAGGTAAGGTAAGGTAAGGTAAGGTAAGGTAAGGTAAGGTAAGGTAAGGTAAGGTAAGGTAAGGTAAGGTAAGGTAAGGTAAGGTAAGGTAAGGTAAGGTAAGGTAAGGTAAGGTAAGGTATGGTAAGGTAAAGTGAGGTGAGGTGAGGTGAGGTGAGGTGAGGTGAGGCGAGGTAAGACGAGGCGAGGCGAGGTGAGGTGAGGTAGGGTAGTGTAGGGTAGGGTAGGGTAAGGTAAGGTAAGGTAAGGTGAGGCGAGACGAGGCGAGACGGGCGAGGTGAGGTGGGGTGAGGGTAGGGTAGGGTAGGGTAGGGTAGGGTAGGGTAGGGTAGGGTAGGGTAGGGTAGGGTAGGGTAGGGTAGGGTAGGGTAAGGTAAGGTGAGGTGAGGTGGGGTGAGGTGTCGCGAGGTGAGTTGATGTAAGGTAAGGTAAGGTTCAGTGTGGTAAGGAAAGAAAAGGTAAAGAATGAAAAGTATGTTAGGTAAAGAAAAGTAAGCTTGAAATAGGATATAGTTTTATGAAACTGTTGTGACATGTTATTCTGAAAGTCATAATTAACACTTAAGTTCTTGTTTACTCAAAAGTTTCGCATTTGATTGCTTTTGATTTCGAGCTTTGATTGATTCACTGGATTGCCTGTGTCCAGCTTTGTGATTGGCTAGAGTGGTTACTTTGGTTTTGGTTTTACGACACTCAATTGAAAATCGCTGTAAAAGCTGCTAATAATTTGTCTTTAACTCGAAGGCGTGGGCTGCTGGCAGACCAGGGAAAGCTTGATGATGTGAACTCACGCAGAATTAGCAGAGCATGTTCGAATAACTGGGAGTTACATGTAAATGAATAAAGGAGAGTATTGGAGAAATGAAGAAACAGGGGTAAAGCAAAAATAGCCAGAATAAATTATACTTTGAGACATTACCTTTTGATCAATAAATTCCTGTGCTTTTTGTTGCTGCTCTTCCATAATTTCAAACTGTTTTTCCACTGCTTTCTGTCCAACTTCCTTGGCCATGCCTGCCGCCTGAACGAGAAAAAATACATTAAACTGCTTGTTACATGACTGACAAAATTACTTCATTGTGATTGGTCGAGACCAGGCAAATTCATCATTAATTTTAAATTTGAACGGCGTCCGTCCAATTGCTCAAATTACTAAGGGAATGTAGATCGTGGCACTGTGCATAGTATGGAACTTTTGCTTATTTTTGCAACTTACTTCACGTGATAAGCTTCTAAAGGGGCTTTGTCACGGATTTTAACAGACTTTTGAACAGCCAAAATTTCTATTTGTGTCGTAGGAAACCATGAAATAATAGTCCATTTTTATTAACAATTTCTATATTAGAGCACCATAACTGTTAACAAGCGTCTTTTGCTGCAGATGGCTACGATAAAAATGGATTACAACTTGAAAAGTTTAGCTAAACTTTTCAAGTTGTTTCTGCACGTCTACACAAAAAAATCGATATTTATAGCCGTAGTTAGATTTCTATCCACAGATTAAGGTTATTTCTTCCCTTAGATGTTCAAAGATAATGATTTTCATGGGCTAAGTTGTCTACCACTAATTTCAGAACAGTTTAGACCAAAAATCTGTGAAATCCCCGTGACAGAGCTAAGCAATATCTCCACAAAGAAAGTTTCTCCAAAATATATAATTTTTGGTGACAGTATAGTAATTTCATTTGTACTGGTTGCCTTACTAATGCAAATTTAACAAGGCTTTTGAGCACTGGGTGCTTATTCTTCATTTAAAATATTCTGAATATTAACATCTCTAACTCAGAAATTGTTCATTTTTATCTGCGTAAATACATCAAAGCGGAATGATATAAAAGATAAATGTTTTTTTTTTTGAAATCCCAAGAGCATGTGTATCTGTGGAAGGTTCAGCATGATTGTGTAAAAAATGTGTAGAATGTATGGTTCAGTATAGAAGACTGCGAAGAAGGTTTATTGTGTTCAATAAATAAAAACATGAAGTAAAATGTTACACAGTGAAATTAACGAAATAAAAAAGGTTAAGCCTGCATACGAACCTAGTGGCACACCAGGCCGGAGCCTATCCCGGTTTCCGTAGCATGAAGCGACTAGGAGTATTTCTACTCCCCCCTGGATGGGATGCTAGTCCATCGCAGGGTTATCCCCAGCAGTAAATTCGCCGGTACCCATTTATACACCTGGGTGGAGAGAAGCGCTATGAGAGTAAAGTGTCTTGTCCAAGAAAACAACGCAGTGCCCCAGTCAGGGCTCGAACCCGGACTGTTTGATCCAGAGTGCAGCGCATTAACCATTAGGCCACCGCGCCTCCCAGAGGTGGTAAATGGTCTTTCAAAAAATTTCTCACAGAATTTTTGTTAAATTTCACAAGTCTCGTCGTCTCGGAGTCTCGAATTATAAATAATTCTCACGTTCACAGAAAAGGTACAAGCCTCGACATCTCACAACGTTTCGGATTTACCATTAGCCAACCCTCGAAGTATCCTTCAAGCTCTCCCAGGAAATATTTTTAAAAAATCTAATACATTACCGCTGCAGCCCTTTTAACGTTAACTGGCTTTGATGACCCATCTTGTTGTTTGTCAGAGCCCTCGCGGTTTGCGTTTTTGCTGCGTTTTCCGACGCCCAAAGCATCACAATTTCGCTCGGACATCAGAAGCAAGGCAAAAATGAAGATTAAAGCTATCTTCAATCCCTTCATTTTGCCCAATTCCTAAAAATAAAAGCAAATCAAACGTTAATTTATGTAACTTCAAAGGCCATTTCACTAAAGAAATTATAGAATTCCGCTTGTCTGGGGAGTTGAATTTTAGCTTGTCTGTTGGTGTCAGAAGAAATCAGTGTAATTTCTTTAGCGACGTTCTCGATGCTGTTACAGTTGCGGCTTGCTTAACTATTTTGCTTCATGCAGACATTTGTCTACCTCATTACTGTTTTCGTTGTTTTAAAAATGGCAAATACAGTCGATCTTACATTAGTTCCTTCAAGAATGATCGATCGCTAACAAATAAAACGATCGATTTTAAAGACAATAAAATTAAAGTATAGCGAGTGAAGATCTTTTAGTAGAAGCAATTTAACATTTTTAACGACGCGCCATTTAATGTTACTTGAAATTGTGGATAAAATTTACGTCAGAATTCGTACTAGTTTACTCCTTCTCACCTTCTTGCAGTCAAAGCCAGATGTGTTCCATGCACCGAGATCAACACCTCTCTGGACACGAAATAAAACTAATATTTTAACGAATGTAGCTAGATACCCAGAGAAACGAAAAGGTATCCATGGTAATGAAATGTGCGCGAATGCGGCAAAAATTTCATTATATATGTATCTTTTAATCATTAGTTTTTCTTCTACCTTCCCTTCCCAATATATCATTTTTTGCTGTATGCGTATCCTCTGTTGCTTGATCTTATTTTTTTACATGTCTTTTTCGATGATACTTTTTTGAACCATAAATAATTTAGAAATGCCCCGAGGTGTGCCGCCCTTATGAATTAATAATTTTAATTTTCAATCATGTCTGAACTGGACTCGAGCCGCCGCATTTTTAACATTATTCATTTTAGCAAACATTATTTTTTTATGACCGTTTGCTGAAACTGAGGAAAATATTTTTTAGAAGGCTGTGGAGTTTTTCGACGCTACTCGCACATTTGTTTTTTTATAATCGCTCTTGTCAGGTAGTAATTAGATTTTTAACAGCAATTAATCATTCAAAACAATAAAATTTGTAACGGATTTTAGATACCTATTAGAAAACGTATTTAAAATGGCTTTCCTCTTTAATAACTCCAGTATCATGTTTGTTTAGGAGGCAGTGTGGTTTAGTGTGGTGGATTTGAAGGCCATTAGTTTTCTTTGAAGGTGTTTGATTCAACTGAATCCGTCATGGCAAGTGTTGGATTGTTCTAGTTTGCAAACAAAACGATTTCGGTCTGTCAACAATTTAAATATCCATCTGGCCAACATCGCATCAGTTTGAATTCCGTTAACAAGTTAATGTTCAACTGCAGCATTTTTTGTTCATTTACTATATCTACTATTAGCAGTGCAAAATTGAAAATTTTTATTTAATTTTTTATTTCATTTTATTCGTATTATTTAGGCTAGCTATCCAGGTTTCAGAAGCACTGCGGGCCATTATGACACACTCAGCAGAACGCGAGTGAAAATGAACACATGAAATGCATAGCCTAAAAAAACGAAAAAGGCAATGCTGCTAATTTCAGCACGTTTCTTCCCCTCAAATTTGATCAATAAACTCGTTTTACTAAAAATCCCGAATCCTGAATATTTAAAAAATAAAGTCTTGCGTAAATTGTCACATATTGGGTTAGCTCAATCCAATGCGCTACATTTCGCACCATAATTAACGGACCGATTTTCAAAACGGTATGATTTCCGACTAACGAAATAACCAGATATCCGTATCTTAGTTTTTCCTCTGTCCGAGTGGCTTGCTTTGTCTAGAGACTTGCATATGAACATTTTTTGACTTAAATAACATAATGCATGTATTTCTACATGAATATTTTGCACGCAAAGCATACCAATTAAGAAATATATTTTCTTACTTACCTTTGCTTCACCTTTTACTGAAACGTTAGTTTTTAAAGAAAAAAGGAAACTGAAAAGTGCAGCTGTGTTTTAAAATACACTGAAACTTATTAATTCAAGATCCTTAGTTTTGTTTTGGTGTCATTGTTACACCCCTCGTGTTATCCAAAGCCGCCAAACAACACCCTTCGTTTTATTTTGCCGCCACTTCAACACCCTTTAATTGTTTTGTACACTTTGGCGCCAATGTAATTATACATTCAATTGCCTTTGAGGCTTTTTACAAACTTGTAGAAAAACCTTTTCTCACGGTTTGCACGCACATAGAAAACAGTCAAAAAGTTCTAATTTTTTGGACCTATAAAGAATGCTTTCCTTCACTATGACTCTCTTATGATGATAACTGAGGCAGTTCTATTTTGTGGGAAAACACTGATAACAAATTCACCCTGAAGGAAACGTGGTACTGGAATCTGTGCTCGTAGTAACCGCTGCAGTAACTTATATCTTTATTCGAAATAAAATTGCATTGGTTGCATTTTTGTTTTCAAATTTTAAGAAACCTAGTCGTTCTGTTATACAAACTAAATGTTTACATCTTTAATTTTGAAGCGAGCCGCTCGGGCAATTGCAAATTGCCATACAAGGGCCTTGTTTTCTCTTGGTTACCATGAAAATGACTTTGTTTGGTGAAGAATTTTCTACAGCGTTCAACTTTTATATGTTTAGCCAGCTTTAATCGGTACAAAGCAAAGGTTCGCAGAGATACGATTCCAGCAAATGCAAGGGTGCCTTTTTTTATTTCGATTGTTTCAAAGTATTTTTGCCAAATACAGTCGCAAATTCTCCAAGAAAAAATGCTGTTATGCTATATTTATTCAAGAAGCATAATCGTAACAACTTTGACCTCCTTCTTTGAATATATCTGTAACTTAATTTCTGAATTCAGAGTATTTGGTTTCAACACAGTTTTGATGTCACGGTTTCGTTTAGTTCGTCAGTTATTTCACTGCCGCATACAGATTTTTTAAATTACAATATGCAATCGTTTGTTTAACAGATCCGCCAGGTTGATTCATCTCCTGTAGTATTAAAGATCGTTCATATACATGCGGCTTTAAGTGAAGCAGCGATCATCAAGTACTTTGCTAATAAATGGAACAAATTTAGTCACCAAACAGCTTTAAAAGGATTATATAGAGTAAAATCATTTTATGAGCAAAAGAACTACTGTTTTCTCCAGTATACCACTAGCATTTGTCGAAAATATGCAAAATATTGCACGAGCAATAAGCAAGTTACAAACGGCGAGGTAAAATATTATCGGTGGTAGCTGTTTAATGCAGTCCTAACCTGTTCGCTTGCACTGCAATATGTATGTTGTTGCTCAATTTTCTCTTTGGTTCAATCTGGTATACTCCTTTGTTTTATCATATACTTTTCCATCCACCAGAACAAGAGAAACACCAAATTGTACTAAGAGTATAATTGGAACACAATCATTTGCGTTTAAAAATTCATCGATCAAGGAGAGCAAAAGTATTTGAGGGGGACATTGGGGGTTGTTGCATTACCGCAAAAAAGGGCAAATATCGCAATACCGAAAAAAAAAATCCAGAAAATACCTCAATTTTATAGTAAGCCTGTATAGCTGGCGAATTCGTTGACGCGAGGGCAAAAATAGAGAGCGGTGGGACCGTGGAAACATCACGGACACGGTCTTAAACTGGTTATTAAAACACAAGGCTGTTTCAGGTTGCTTTCGAAACGACCAGAAACTGCTAAAAATGGTCGGAAAAAGTGAAGGATACGTTTTTATACCAACTATCGTCGAACAAAACGCCAAGAAAACGGATCTCGCAGGTTTGGAGAATACCGCAATTCAAGATTAAAATTACCGAAATACCGCATGAAAAATTGGCGAATACCGCAATACCGCAAACCCCAATGCCCGGAACGAACGAACGAACGAACGAACGAACGAACGAACGAACGAACGAACGAACGAACGAACGAACGAACGAACGAACGAACGAACGAACGAACGAACGAAGAAACGAACGAAGAAACGAACGAACGAACGAACGAACGAACGAACGAACGAACGAACGAACGAAGGAACGAAGGAACGAAGGAACGAAGGAACGAAGGAACGATGGGTCTGAAGTTTTTAGGGCTTTTCTTTGCGTTTTTAGTCCATCGCAGGGTTACCCCCAGCAGTAAATTCGATGGTACCCATTTATACACCTGGGTGGAGAGAGGCACTATGAGAGTACAGTATCTTGTCCAGGAACACAACGCAGTGCCCCGTCCTGGGCTTGAAACCGGACCGCCCGATCCGGAGTCCAGCGCACTAACCATTAGGCCACCGCACCTTCCAAGTGGGTATACGTGGAGAGGAGTAAAAACCCATGTAGCAGTCCATTGTGTTTTGTATGACAGCCCCCTTGGTTTTTCCGAATTCCAGTTGCCGCAGGTCCCCGGTATCCAGAAATAAGTGACGAATTTCTTTCTTACCATTAGCCAAGGGAGGTGCCGGTCAGAGTTAGTTCGCCCCCATGTTGGTTCCATTTTGACGTCAGTCAATACAGTTTAATTTCCATTTCACGTACTAAGAAGGGAAAGGTCTCTTGTCACAACTATCAGTTTCTCGCATGCATTTTCTTATTTGAAGGCCTCACTTGTAAGTTAACCATTTGTCAGTTTTCATGGAGTTAACTAGGCCAAGCCCATAATTAGGTGAGATGCAGATCTGGTCCAGGAGTTTGTCTTCAAGAATGACCAATGACGCTGCGTTATGTTTGTGAGAAAAACATTTTGGACCTGACCCATGCAATGCTGGAGGGAGGTACAAAATACAACAACTTGCAATTGCGAAAACACCGGGAGGCGTAGTTCCGCTATACTAGACAATCTCACTGACATGTACACTTGATAATTATGGTAAGAGAAGTTTTAAGGATTATCATTATTATAAAACAAACGAAAAAGTGTTTGCTTAACAGCTTTACGAATGTCGCGAATTCTCCAACAATATAATAATGGATTAAGGGTCGAATTTATATAGACTATAGTCACGGTTACGTTAAAAAGAACGGGCAGTCGTTCTCCTATCACAAAAAGAGAAATCACAGAACCTAGGTAAGGTGTGTAACAAAACAGAAACAAACAATAAACGTAAAATATGTTCAGCGCGGACTGCTTCAGCCTCTCCATGGCGACGACGTTTTCAGCATTGGAAGATAATTCTTGAGCATGAATTTGCACGCGATGGCGGCGAACAATCCGATAAATTCGAAAATATACAAAAAACGTACCGAAAAGGCATACGAAAATCAAAAGCGCTAAAGCGTTAAAAAAGATATTTTCATTCCACTGTCTTGTGCCTGATAGAAGCCCACAGGCAATCCAGATCGCGACTACGAGAAACCAAGCTCTTGAGCTCGTTACGATATCTTTGTATCTTAAATGCAACTCAAGGGCGAGTAATCGATCGGCGCCCACAGCTGTCACCGAAGCAAAAGAAACACTGCATAACCAGTAAGATAAGATGCTGAAAACGGTCGCTGTAATGTCAACGTACGCCAGATGATGTATCACAAACAGTGGTTGGGCAACACAACCTACGGCAAGATCTGAGGCAGCCAGACAAGCTAGTAAGATATTTGTTGGTGAATGCAAAGTCGGAGTCTTCCAGAAGGCTGTAAGGACGGCAGCGTTTCCCAGGAAGGCCACAAGACCGAAAAGAACGTTTACTGCACAAATTGCAATAACAGTGTCATAGTAAATGGTCTGCATATTTCGACGAATGTTTTTGTTACAGTTGGTTGGCAAGGCGCTTGAGTTTTTGGTCAAAATTCCGGAAAGGTTGAGAGTACGAAAAATTAGAAAAATATCCTAGTTTCCTTACCACAGATGTCAAACGGGGTTTACCCAGCAAAGTTGAAATTAATCTTTCCCGTTGTTTGAAGTTTTTATTTCATCTACAGTGTCTTTTTTATTACAAACTGAATGGTTATGTGACATTAATTTTGTCACCAGGCTTTGAGTTTTTTTTTTAATAATAGTGCTGTTTGTTTAAGTTAAAGTAGAAGCGAGCATTAATTAATTTATAAGACTATGATAAGGATTCTTGACACACAAGGCAGGAAATTAAAAAAAAATGCTTTATAAAGATTGTTTAACTTTTCTTTGTAAATGTGTTATTTTAGTACGGGAGGCAATTGCATCTTTCGTCATTTTTCTCTTTGGGGCTCGGAGACTGAACTGAAACGTTAATGAAATCATAAATGAAAGCACACAAAGATAGCACCCTAATAGTCAAGGTTTTAACAATGGGCAAATAACCGCTCATTTTAATTACAAATACATAACGGGATGTTTCTTTTTTCCTTTTATGGAAGAAAATATTTTTTTCCGTATGGTTAAATTCAAATAGACCCTCCTTTAAGCTTTTAATAAGCACCCCCACCCCTCTCCCCCCTATCTCACGTGTGGCAATAGCCATAACTTCAGACTTAACTTACATACGTTAAGTGATCACATTATTTTACATTGACATTGTACTTTTCAAATTTTTGATCACCTCAGGCCCGCTCTGATTGGTCAACTAGCCGTTTTTCATGAGACAATATAAACATTATAAGGTCACGTATGTTAACAAGTAAAGCAAGAGAAACGTTTTCTGAAACAATACTCTTTGAGCAGCCTAGTCCCTTGGCGCTCTCGGCTCGGTCAAACCTGGACCCTATTGTGAGTCGTGACGTCACCAGTAGCTCCCGCCCCAGACTTCGCACGGACTGCAGGACCCCAGACTTCGCACGGACTGCAGGACAAGAGAGAACGCCTAGGGACTAGGCTGCTCTTTGAGGTACAAACTTGGTGACTTTTCGCTCATCGAACGCGAGAGCGAGTAGTCTAACTGCCCAAAACCTACAATTTTAAATATACAAAAATAAAAGAAAGGCTGAAAATTGCCTTAAGTTACCGAATTTTATCAGTAAACGTTAGCGAGTTGATTAATTTTATTTCTTATCAATTACGACGATGTTTCTGAAAGCAACTGGTATTCTTTTGACTATGTTAACCGATTTTGCACCTCTTATTAAATTTAAAGCAACAAAAAATTGCTTCATGGCTGTTCGTATCTCACGGATTCTCCAGCAAAATAACAACAGGCTTAGAGAAGAACTGAGAAAAAGTAGTGTACCAGTTATGGTATAAGTCACACCTGGGGCAAAAAGATGTCTTTTAAACGAACCTAAAATTGTGTTAATTATACCTGTCCACTTAACTACTTCTTTCAATAAAAAATAGCAAAAAGTATATATTTATAGATTTAATGTTATTTTTAATTATCCAGGCAACCAAAAAGTACAGAGAAATATTATCAACAAGAAAAATACAGGATAATACACGGTTGCGGGCCGAGATATGAAATTTATCGATTTGAACACGAGAAGAGAAATTTCATATCTTCAAGCAACCATGTATTATTTTGTTTATCTTATAAAACATACTAATAACGAGGTTTTTGCCGATTTTCCTAAGATTTTCGACCATTTCCCGAATATTTCCGAAGATTTTCGAAATGTTGTCCGGTGGCCAAAAGAATGTTTTCGAACTTTTCCGAAGGAATCCGAAGAATACCGAAGATTACTGAGGAAGATGTTTCAACTTAATATCGATAAACTTTGGCTCATTCAGCATTGAAACATTGCAAACTCGTCAGGAACCGTGACGAAATCGATATCTTCACATGTGAAAGATAAGATATCTGAAATCTCTCACATGTGACGATATGGTCAATCACTCTGGTTTGTATAATAATATGGCACTGCGTATCCCGAAATAAACAGTACCCTGATCAAGCACGTCTCAGGAGCTTTTAATTAAACAATCACATATGAGGAAGTCATCTACCAGCCAACACGTTTGAGCTTCCTTGACAAAGAAAATCATGTACTCAACAGCTTTCATTTGAATGGTCACACACTAGGTTTTCATCATCCTTGGGGAACCAGGGTCAGTTTAAAGTCGGGGCGAAACGAAGTAAACCCGGCATAAGACGAAGCGGCGAAAGTTATCAAGAATGGCTGAATCTCTCTAGACTATTACCAAACGGCTCTGCGAATGCTGGCTCCTGATTGAGTAAAAAAAAACATTTGTATTATTCTGCCCAATTGATAACTTTCGCCGCTTCGAGTTTTGCCGAGTTTACTTCGTTTCGCTCCGATTAACCGCCCCTGGCCCCTTCATCCACAGACTTTAAAGTTAAAGACGTTAAAAGCACCTCGTACAGCATAATAAACAGTACCACATGAACGTACTACTCAATAGCTTTCATTTGAATGGTCACACACTAGGGTTTCATCCACAGACTTTAAAGGTAGAACCACCTTGTACAGCATAATGAACAGGAATACATGAAAATACTGCTCAATAGCTTTTAATTGAACAATATCACATAAGTAAGTCATCCCCTAGCAGAAGAGTAAGTCCTCATTTAATGACCTAAACAATATCAAGATAATAATCAGCAACAGAAATGATGCTTCATGGCTGTTCGTATCTCACGAATGCGCCAGCAATACAACAATGGGTTTAAAGAAGAGTTTAGAAAAAGTACTGTCGCCGTTATTATATTCACATTTGAGTACGAAAAACCGCCTCCTTCTAATGAAACTATCGCTAAAGAACGAGGCACGTAACAAAAGAGTAGTAAAATAAATACAAGAAACGTGTTCACGGCAGATTTCTTCAGTCGCAAGAAAACGTTGCTTTCGTGGCCTTGGTGCTGTTGTTGTTGATGTGCAATCTGTACTTGATGGCGCCGAACAATAAGGTAGATTTTCAAATAAACACCGAAGTTAGCAACAAGCAAGGAAAAAAGTATCGGAGACAAGGCATTGTAAAATACTTTTGAAATCCACAGTCGTGTGCTTGAAAATAATCCAGAGAACACCCAGATCAAAGCTGCAACCCCAGTGAGGCGAAACGATGTCACTACAGCTTCATACCTCAAATGTAATTGAAGAGCGAGCAAGCGGTCCACTCCAATTGCTGTTGTGGTGAAGAAAGACGCGTTGCACAAAATAAAAGTCAAAATATCAAACACTATTTGAAATGTAGCGCCTAAGTTCCTCTTTAAAAGAACTGTTATATGGAGTGGCTGAACAAGTAGGCCAGTCGCAAGGTCCGACAATGCAAGACTTCCCAGCAAGATATTCGCGGCCGAATGCAAAGAAGGTGTCTTCCAAAGTGTTACTAAAATCGCAGCGTTTCCCAACAGTGCAGTTAAACAGAGCAAAACATTGACTGCTATACATACAGCGATCGTGTGTGGAAGCCTTTGTTCATAATATTGGCTTTTGTCATTGAAGTCTTTGGCAGAGCTGTTGTTGACGGCGTTGTTGAATGATCTAGAAATGTTAATTTCCATTGCTGGTTGTTAAAAGTATAAGTACTGACTAACTCCAGCTATAGGATATATTGTTTCGAGCAAAATACTCATTTCGCACGCTGCGGTCATATCATATCCGTTATGGTCAGTGAAATCTTTGCCAGAACTCTTGTTGGCAGCATTATTAAACCTAAGTCAAGATATGTTAATTTCCAATGTCGGCAAAGGCGTTTTTCGTTCTAAACATCAGACTTGCTATTTGCTTTTTTTAAAATACATTTTAAGAGAAACGCCGTTTGGACCAAATTGCAATTTACTTTCTCACCGCAAATGTCAAAAAGTAGGGAGAAACGTTAAACATTAAAAAAATAATCACTCTTGAAGGTATATGTATTGGGTTTATTCACCTGCTCGTCAATATATTAATACCATACAATAATGACGACTTTAAAAATATTGAAAGACCGTCGAAACTAATTTCGTACGCAAGAAATTAATGTTACCTGTATAGTGCAGTTTATATTTTATCTTTTTTTTTTTTACAAAATACTGATTTCCTTTCCTACGAAGGGACAATCGTTCATTACTTGCCTCTCGGCGAGATATCTGTTTCTGACATTGTCGTTATTAAAGTGCCTATGAAATGAAATTTTCCACCAAAAGTTATTATTTATAATTAAAGTCCACCGTTTGATAAACGTTACACCGTCCTTCTTGATTTCCTTGTGCGCTAAAAGCTTTTTTTTCACTCTCGAAAGTGGCAAAAAGGGATTGTGTTTTTTTGGGGGCGTACTTGCTTCTAACAGTTTCCCATTACAAACCTACATGTAATATTATCGTACACTTTTTGCCAAATTTGAGGGTGAAAAGATAATGAAATACACTGCAAAGACTATGAGAAGAGCGATGTGATGTAATAATTACCAAAAACTCGAGCCCGAGTTTTCTATGAGCGAATGGTCATGGAGCGGCAGTTGAGTTGACTGTTGATTATAGAAAATGAGGGCGAGTAGTCTAAAAGCGAAACAACCAATCAGATTCACGGATTCTCAATAGAGCACGTTTCCATTAATGGTAGTAATAAGAAATAGGGCAAACATTTCATTTCATGAGCACTTATTGGTTGGTAAAACGAACAGGTTATTTATGGTGACAAAGATTTCACTGATCATAGCGGATATTATGGACAATGGGTACCAGAAACCCATGAGTTTCTGTGGGTACATAATCGCAGCATATGAAGTGATTGAATATTTTGCTCTGTTTTAGGCAGTCATAAGACACACTGCAATTCTAATAACACTATGGAAGATTTTGATAACAGGTGGTATTGATATTTTGACTTTTACTTTGTAAAACGAGTCTAGCTTCACCACAACATAAATAATTGCAGTCGACCGCTTGCTCGCCCTTCAGTTATATTTGAGGTATGGTGCTGTAGTGACACATTTTCGCGTTACCTTTGTTGCAATTCTGATCTGGATGTTCTCTGGATTATTTTCAAGCATACGACTGTGGATTTACTTGCTGTTAACATCAGTGTTTATTTGAAAATCAAGTAGAGATTAGACATCAATAACAACAGCACCAAGGGGGACGAAAGAAACGTTTTGTTGAGACTGAAGAAATCTGCCGTAGACGCGTTTCTTGTATTTCTTGTTCTATTCGATTTTTACATGCCTTGTTCTTTAGCGATAGATTTGTTAGAGGGAGGCGGTTGTTCGTCCTCAGATGTGAATGTAATAATATGATTTCTATATTCTTCTCTAAACCCAAAGTTGTATTCCTGGCGAATTTGCTAGACACACACAGCTACATGGAGTATATTTGTTGTCAGTTGATTATTCTTGAAGGCTTTTAGGTAATATCTTGATATTGTTTAAGGTTTAACGTTTCGGCTGTTGAATGATTTAATTAAGGTAGTAGATACCCGCAGATTTGTAAAAAATTGACCATTTCCAAAATAAAGGTTTATGCATGTCAAGACCCTCTCTAATGCTTCTATTTTCTACTTATGGGCTTATTTTTTACTTATTTTAAAATGCGCGCCCTTACAATTGCTTGATTTGAAGGGCTCTCTAATGTTTATTTTTTGTTTATTTTCCGTTTCCATGGTAACCGCGCTTGATTAGCGTTGTTTTTTCGCCGTTTTTTCCACGAAGACAGCACCCCAGAGCCTGCAATGAGCTCTGAATCGCCAGAGAGATGCCTGGCACTTTTTTCATACCGTGGGAGCCTGGTAACTAGTGTCTGGCGAAACAAAAATGCATTTGCGACATTTCGAAACTGCAAAGTTACTTCAGAGCTTGTCTCACGTCTTTACCCGTAATATTTCTTTGTTTCTGGTTGAAACCTTCATTTGAAAATGCCGAGAACTAAATTTAGGTCGCTACGCCGATCTGTTTCGCGTGGAAAGCGTTCAAGGAAGCCCAAAGAAGAACCAGGTTCGAGTGCAGATGTTCCTTCGGCGAAGAAGATCGATGAAAGCGCTTCTCCGGTGACAAGCAAGGAGTCTCTCTCCAATAAAAAGCCGAGTGGATACCGCTTTCAGGATGTCAGCATTCTACGGAAAGTACTTGTGGACTGTGCTGTTTGTAAGGAGTGCTTGAAGGGCAATCTTCAGTTGTTTGAGAGGCCTTCTGGTTGTGGTTTGGCGAGAATGCTTGTTTTGCAATGTGCAAACAATTCATGCCGTGCTCTGACAGAACTTCCCACTTCAGAGAAGATTGTTCATGGAAAAGCCCGATTCTTTGACATTAACAGGAGGTCGGCAATTTGATTTCGCAGATAACAGCTTGCACTAAAATTTATTTCTTTAAATATATAGAAGAAAAACTAATACAAAAAGTCATTTGACAAAATGTTCGGAGCGAAAAACACCTTAGATGATACTGGAACTAACATATCTTGACTTCTAATTCGACAAAACTGGCAATAATAGTTCTCCCTGGTAAAACTTTCACTGATGGTGCGAAAAAATTTGGAAAAAGGGAATATAACACAACCGCTGTAGGCAAAATGAATGAACAGGGCTAAATGTTGCTTTATTATGACTTTTTAACTTAGAACGCTATTCGATCAACACCGCCGTGGCTCGCTTGGAAACTTCTTTTATTGCGCTTATAAGACCCACCTGGGATATAAGCCCCTCCGTTTATAAGCCCACCGAAAACCCATTACGAAATTTTACGGAATTTTACGGTAGCTTACTTCAAAGATAGCCTACTCAAATTTATGAGGGGGCCCATTTTCCGAGAACAATATCAGGGAAAGGTTTCCTATAGCCCCGAAGACATTTTAGTTTCAGGACAATTTGTTTCATGCCCAGTTTTTATGAAGTGGCGCTGTTGATTTCTGCCTGTAAACTTCAGTGCACAAGTTCCTTTGCCACCAAAAATCAACATCCGCTTGAAAGGAAACCACACCTCCGGTTTGACATACACAATTCAAGTGAGCTGAAGTCCGATAGTAATGTTAAAAGAAGGCATACCAAACAATAAGCAATGCGACAAAGTCGTTTACGGCATTGAGAAAGTTGATACTAGGAAGTAGTGGGCAGCGGTCACCCGGATGTGGATGTCACTTGCCGACAGTTCATGATTGTTTCGTACACCGTAATGGCAGCAGGAATGTTACCATTTCTCGTCAAGAAAGGCTAGATTGAGGTAAGAAATAGTTCCACTTATTTAATTAGCTATCTATTATTCTCGATGGTGATATATAAAGTGATATTTTTGTCGCGTGCGTTGTCAGATCTCGCCAAACCGCCAGATGTAATTTAGCAATTCAAATAAATATGTGCTAAACACGTTCGTTAGATGATTGATATTGTCTTTAAAACATGATAAGCGATTTCCCTCGGATATCTGGGAGACTTAACAGACTACCTGACGGGAGATTAGGGCAAAAGTCGGACTTTTCTCGATCAATGTTTGTGATAATGATCGCAGCATGAAAGGTCAAAGTGTCACGTATTTAGCTCAAATGTCATGTTTTCAAGTCGCTCTCAATTTTTTCCGTTTTATTTACCCAAGCTGGTTTTTCGATAAAAGCTAGGATGAGGTGATACATTTACTGCGAAAAATAGTTTTGAGGGATAAATCCATGTACCAGGTTAATTTTTTGGCCCACGAATTTGACCTAAATTTTGACGTGAAATTTTGACATGGTCGAAGTGTATAATTTTGAAAATTTGATGAAAAATCAGGTTCAAATTTCTTTCGGTTTTGACAGCGCTAAACTAATGTTGAAAGATGAAATTTTAATGATATGCATTAGCCTTGCCTGCTGCGGATGTTATTTTGTCTTATTATCCAACACTGCTTCGTAGAGTACAAATAACGCGCGAAACGAGCACAAATATCACACGATATTTATACTCGTCTCATTCCCCTGACCGCGCGAAAGATTAAAAACCTTGCAAGTCAGAATTTTGGGGAAACGAAAACGTTGGATAATAAATCTCTTATTAGACATTTAAGTGTGTAGTATCGCTGTAAATTTTTACTCATCATTTGTATTTTGACTCGTAAAAATATACAGCGATACTACACACTAAAATTTCTGATAAGATATATTTATTCGCATTTGCAAAAAGTGGAATTTCAGGGCCGATCTTGTGACTTCGAGCGGCCAAATACGAAAAGCCGTCTCGTCAAAAAAATAAAAATCGAAGCAACCTCAAAGTTACATTTCTGAAACTAGTTAGTAAAAGCCTTTATCGTGACAAAGGATGAGAAAATCGAATTTTTCTATCCTGCATAGGATTAGGTGATCCTTAGAGCAAGCGAACTTATTAAAATACGTTCGCTTAGCTTAGTCTTTCAAGTAACGTAGTCCTTAAGCCAGCTTGGCTCAGTTCTCTTCCGTGTTGATCTTCCAGGTTCACCGATCTGTTCTGGCACCGGAGTAACAGCGGGTTGTGGTGATGGTTCCATAGCAGGCGCAGTCACTGCTCCTTGTGTTGGGTTTCACCTCGCTCAATGACCACTAAGTCCCCTTTCGTAAGTATAACACTCTATGGGTCTGGATCATACACTGCAGACATCTTGTTTTGTCTCCGCGTCAACAGTGACACCAACACCTTGTCTCCTTCTGCTTTACAATCGGTGACAAGCTCAAATGACTGCAACCCAGATAAGTAGAGATGAAATCTCTCACAGGCCCAGACGACCGCTCGGGACTTCTTCTATGTCTGGCTACTCGACGTTCGACATTACTCAAGCTTCGGCTTGCAAATGCGACTGCTCTCGTCACTCTTGCAGAAGTATAGCCCTAAGTCCGACTGGACTTGCATCAGTAACCACTTCAGTTGATACATCCTTGTCGTAGAAGGCCACCATTGATGCCTCAGCCAACTGGTTTTCCAGAGCCTTAAATGCTTCATTCTCCTCTTTGCCCCAATGCCACTTGGCACCCTGACGTGTCAGCTTCCTAAGTGGTTCCACAGTTGTCGCAAAATCAGGCAGGAACCGTGAGCTGAAACTGTCAAGTCCCAGAAAGCTTCGCATCTATGCAGCATTGGTGGGAGCCTCTGTTTCCCGAATAGCCTTGAGCTTCTCTTCTGTTGGTCCCACACCGTGCTTATTTAAAAGCAGTCCCATGAACACAATCTGACTCATTCCAATCTTGCACTTATCCTTGTTGAGGGCGAGGTTTCTCTCTTGCAATCGGTTTAGCAATGCGACAAGGTTTCTGTCGTGGTCCTCGGTTGTCTTTCCATGCACCACAATGTCGTCAGCGATGTTGGTAGCTCCAGGGCACCCAGCAATCGTTTGTCTAACAATGTTCTGGTATTGCCAAAGCTCAACCTCTTGTAGTGAAACAGTGAATCGCCAGCTGAAAAGGTTCTGATATCCCCGCAACCTTCTTCCAGCTCAATTTCATGGAAGCCCATGTTCATGTCAAGTTTTGAGAAAACGGTGCTCCCATTCAGTTCCTTCAGCACCTCATCAACTGTTGGGGTTGGAAGCTTTTCCCTTCGTATGGCCTCATTAGCACACTTCATATCAACACAAATCCGTACTCCATCCTTGTTTGGTTTGGGAACAAATTCAGCTGGGCTCACCCATGTTGTTGGACCTGAAACCTTCTCAATGATTTCAAGATCAAGAAGCTCATTTATTTTCTTTGTGACCTTCTCTTTCAGAGGGTAAGGAATCCTTCTTGGTTTCTGTGCTACAGGTTTTACCTCCGGATCAATGTGCAGTTTCAGTTGGTAGTCTGACAATTTGCCAAATCTCATACACTTTTGGAAAATGATCTACAATACCATCAATGTCACT
Source organism: Meandrina meandrites (assembly GCA_963693305.1). NCBI lineage: Eukaryota > Metazoa > Cnidaria > Anthozoa > Scleractinia > Meandrinidae > Meandrina > Meandrina meandrites. The sequence goes on from OY855916.1 coordinate 9,183,085, forward strand.
GCCCACAGAATAAAAATTTGCCACACCCCCTAGTTCTGGTCCAACTTTCAACACTTGCAATCGCTTAGCTGCCGGACTACCGAGTAAACACCTTCCTTCTCCTTGCGTCACGAGGATCGTTTCCATAGTTTTCCTTCCATTACGCTCAATACTCGCCTCAAATTTACCAACTACTGGTAAATAACCATTCCCATATACTCGCAAGTGCCTTTCTTCCGGTTGCAGTTTTGTTTTAAGGCCACTCTTTACAAGGTTGTTAAACGGCCTCTCACCAAGTACTGTAGACTGGGCACCCGAGTCAACAAGCATGCTTGTGGTTGTGTTATCAATCTTGACCATAATCACATTATCCCCACAGGCCCTCTCTCCATTAAAGTTTATAGGAAGTGCATAAGGCTCATCCCCACTGTCATATTCAACGTGATTAACTTGCTTGTTCCTTGATTTAAAGTCACGTTTTACATCACAAGAACACTTCCCTCCACGTTCTCTCCCGTCTTTCACTCTACCACCCTTTTTGCTCTCAGTATCACTCTTACAACAAGCTGCCCAGTGCCCTTTCTGACCACACTTTGCACACGTTCTACCCCGAGCTGGACATACCTTATCACGAGCAAAATGTCCCACTTTGCCACATGCATAACAACTCTGGGTTCCAAACCCACTTGACGGTTTCTTGCTGTCGCGGTCCTTCACGTTACTCTGTCCCCCCTCTCCTTCAGCAATATTGCTCGCCTGACGCCGTGCCGTTTCCCACGCCGTTTCTATCGCTGCAGAAGGCTGTATATTTGGCTTCTCAAACAGCTTCGTCCGTAAATCCAAGGAAGAGGCTTTCTCCAACAACTGATCTCTCACTGCGAATTCAAGCTCCTCGGGTCCATATAGCTATTATACAATGCCTTGCTTGTTTACAAAGTCTGAGCACGAATGAGTCGACACCTTCGCCCGGTTCTTGCCGTAGCTGGCGAAGAACATGCCTTTCGTACGCAGCACTTTCTTGCACTCGAAAATAAGCGTTCAGTATTCGAACAGTTTGTTAATAAACATCATCATATTGGCCTTCCGGAGCATTGATGATTGCCAGATTCTCCAAGATATCCTGCACGCCAGAACCAGCTCGATAAAGTAATTCGTCCTCTTTCTCCCTGCGTTTTGAAGATTTGCTTTACCTTCGGCAATATATGTAAACCCTCGCAGCCAAACACGCCATCGCTCACTCAATTCCGATTTCGAGCACGAAATATCCATCGGTTGGATATTTGTTGACGCCATACCGCTAGAAAGGATTATTCTCGCAATCCTTGTCGCCAATGTAATGTCTGCACCCCAGACAAAGTCCTCGATGAAGGCGGATTCTTACTTACAAAACGTACAGCCGTTGTCAAGCCGCCAGGTCCACTTTATTGTGTACCCGCAATGCCTTAGGGCTGGATTACACAGGCAACCCAGCCACAAACACACTACAGTATGCCAGCCCTTCCTCCCATCCCAGAAACTTTATACTTACCATGTACGTAGAGTAATTGTTTATCTTCTATGCTAAAGTGTAACGTTTGATTTGATAAATGAATAAATATTAAATAAACTGTGCTGTTAAGTGCGTTTTTGATTGTATCTTTGACTTTACTTATTTCCCTACCGTGAGTCAGCAAGTTTTGCTGGATATAAAGAATAAGTTGATTCTAACTGAATAATTTTTGTGGTATTGTCTGTAATACTGCACAAGGTGATTCTTTACTTTTAATTTAGTGGATAAAACCCCAGTGAGGTACCATTCAAATGAAAGCTATTGAGCAGTACTTTCATGTGGTACTGTTTTTATGCTGTACAAAGTGGCTCTAATTTTTAAGTTTATGTTTAGTATGCTGTACTTGGAAGGCTGTTATAACTTCAAAAATTATTGGATGAAACCCCAGTTTGTTACCATTGAAATGAACATGGTTGAACTGAAAGAGTACATTCATGACAAAAAGCTCAATAGGAGATTTATTGGCTTGTGAAAGTAATTGTATTTAACTGGTTGGCACATTTCAATAACAAAAAAGATCGAGGACAAACATCTTCCCTAAAATGAAATCAATCAAATTAAAGTTATGTTATGACAGTTATAAAAAAGACTTTTATCTAAAGACTACTTTTATAAGAGCAAAAGCAGACTCAGTGGTCTCGGAGGGAAAAAAGGTACTGTCTTTGTTGCCTATTAAAAATATAAGGTGAATAGAGCTAGATGTGGAGGATTTTCCCTTCTATCTTATCTGCTATTGACATAATTTTAAACGCAAAAATACATCAATAATTAATCATGCATCCGCGGCTTCAAAATTAAAATTCAATCGCAATATTTCTCTGAAAACACAGAAGAGAAACTGAAGCAGCGAGTCAGTTAGTTTTAAGGTGCTCTGAAATAACAACTCTTCGGAAAAAATGGAAATCAACATTTCTGGGCATTTCGAAAATTCTGAAAACCACAGCAGTCCTGGCAACGACTTCACAAATCAGAGTGAAAATTATGATCAAAGGAATTATTACACGATAACCGTGTGTGTGGCAGTGAATGTTTTGCTTTCTTTTACCGCACTGTTCGGAAATTGTGCGATTTTAATAACGCTTTGGAAGACACCATCTTTGCACTCACCGGTGAACATTTTACTGGCCAGTCTTGCAGTGTCGGATCTTACAGTTGGCTTAGTTGTTCAACCACTCTTTATGGCAGCCACTTTAAAACAGGATTCTACAATTCAAGCCATTTATTTAGCTTTGAGTGCATTTTTGTGCAGCGTTTCTTTCTACACCACAACAGCAATTGGAGTGGACCGCTTTCTTGCTCTTCAGTTACATTTGAGATATGATGCTGTAGTGACACCGTTTCGCCTGATCGGAATGGTAATTTTTCTCTGGGTTTTCTCTGGTTTGTATTCAAGTGGGATGCTGTGGATTCCAAATCTATTTTATACCGCGTTAGCTCTAATAACTTTAGCCCTTCTAGCTGTAAATTTTGGAGTATATTTGAAAATCTACTTTATTGTTCGGCGGCATCAGTTTCAGATTGCTCATCAACAACAACAACAACAACAACAGCACCAAGGCCACCAGGGAAACACTTTCTGGAGATTGAAGAAATCTGCCGTAAACACGTTTCTTGTATATATTGTACTTCTTGTTTGTTACACGCCCCTCTGTTTAGTGATTGCTTTTAAATTTCAAGGCGCACATTCGACGTCAGCTTCAGATGCTCAAATCATAACTACTACAATACTTTATCTAAATTCTTCTCTAAACCCTTTGTTATATTGCTGGAGAATTCGTGAAATACGCACAGCAATGAAGAATCATTTCTGCTGCTGATTTAAATTAACTACTGATCTGTATAGATCTGTGCATATTGCAAGAGCCTCTAAGCTACAAACAAGATTGTATGGCAGCCCTCTTTCCAACTCCCTTCACCCCCCATTTACATAAAGTGATTTCTATGCTCTTTACAATAGTATAACGATTGATTAGATAAAAAAATAAGAAATAAACTGTGTTGTCAGGTGCGTTTATAATTATATTGTTATTTATTGTATTTTTAAATGTAATTTTAGGATGTGCTTTAAACAATAGAACTGATGCAACATTAGAATTGGTATCGTATTCAGCTGTCTGGGTGGCAGTTGAGCATAACTTTACTTATATCCCAACTGTGAGTTAGCAAGTCTTGCTCGATATAAAGATTTAGTTGATTCTAATAATTTTTGTGACACTGTTTAAAATGCACCACAAGGTGATTCTTTAATTTTAATTTAGTGGATGAAACCCCAGTGAGTGACCATTGAAATAATTGCTACGGAGCAGTATTTTCATTTGGTACTGTTTATTATGCTATACTATGTGGTTCTAACTTTAAAGGCTGTGGATGAAACCCTAGTATGTGACCATTCAAATGAAAGCTATTGAGCAGTACGTTCATGTGGTTCTGTTTATTATGCTGTACAATGTGGTTCCAACTTTAACGTCTGTGAATGAGACCATAGTGTGTGACCATTTAAATAAAAGCTACTGAGTGGTACTTTCATATGGTAGTGATATTATGCTAAACAATGTGATTCTGTGGATGAAACCCCAGTGAGTGACGATTCTAACGAAAACTATTGTGCTGAAATAGTACATTCATAAAAGAAGGTCAATAGGAGATTTTTTGGCTGGTGAACGGAGATTGATTAGTATGACTTGTTGGCATATTTCAATGAACGAAATCAATCAACTTAAAATCATGTTATAAAAGGTATGAAATAGTACTTTCTCAAGAGCAAAGCAGACTAGATCTTGCTGGGAAAAAAGTGCTCTCTTTTTTGCCCAATAAAAAAAGTAGGGTGGGTATATATTTTTAGTAAAATAGTTGTATACACCGAACTTAAAAATTGGAACTTTTTCTTTTGAAAGTTTGATGACTTTCACTTTGATTGACACAAACATCATTGGCGGAAATTGCATTTCTAATTAATGAAGCTCAGCACAAATTTCTCTTTTATCTCAAACTGAATTGTTTCTTCAACAGATCAAGAAGAGATATATCATAAACTGTTGGTTCTTGCCCATGGTATGGTACCCCAAATGACACAAAGCGTAAGCAGTCATGGCATGGAGAATAAATTAACTCGCTCCTTTTACAATTTTGACAAAAATAACACTGGAAAAGACTTTTCTTAACCATAACAACCGTTTTGAGCTAGAAATACATGTTTATTACACTGAATCGCTCAATGTGTAATTAATTTTATTCTTTGCTGCACTGAGGTGTACGTTTGGAAACTCTGCGATCCTAATAACGATGTGGGAGACACCGTCCTTGCATTCTGCCTCGAATATGTTACTAGCATTTAAATTACAACTATAATTTAAACATTACATAAAGTAATATTCATCACACGACATGAGTGATTTGCACGTAACCTCGTAACCTACATCTGCCCAATTTCCCATAGAAGAACTTTTTTCTAAAAATTAAATATTTTCCGGCTGCTATTGATATTAACTTCGCTGCAGGGGGTAAAAACATAAATAATACAAGTTAGAATTGAGTTTTTGCAAACAAAGAAAGCGACTGCAATAAGAGTCAGCTACAGTAGTCTTGGTGAGAAAGAAAAACACGTCGACCAGTCATGGAACTGATTAACATTTCTCGATATTTCAACGATGCTGGCAACAACAGTTCTGGGAAAAACATTAATGAAAAAAGGGAATACGATGATCAAAGGCTTTATAACACTATCGTGGTGTGTGTAGCGTTGAATATTTTGCTTTCCTTTACTGCACTGTTCGGAAATGTTGCGATTTTAATAACACTTTGGAAGACATCGTCTTTGCACTCACCGGCGAACATTTTACTGGCAAGTCTTGCAGTGTCGGATCTTACTGTTGGCTTAGTTGTTCAACCACTCTTTATAGAAACTACTTTAAAACAGGATACTACAATTCAAATCATTAATGAAAGTTTGAGTATATTTTTGTGCAGCGTTTCTTTTTATACTACAACATCAATTGGAGTGGACCGCTTGCTTGCTCTTCAGTTACATTTGAGGTATGATATCGTAGTGACACCGTTTCGCCTGATCGGAATGGTACTTTTTATCTGGGTTTTTTCTGGTTTGTATTCAAGTGCGATGCTGTGGATTCCTAATCTATTTTATACCGCGTTATCTCTAATAACTTTAGCGTTTCTTGCTATAAATTTTGGAGTATATTTGAAAATCTACTTTATTGTTCGGCGGCATCAGGTTCAGATTGCTCATCAACAACAACAACAACACCAAGGTCACGATGGAAACATTTTCTGGAGATTGAAGAAATCTGCCGTAAACACGTTTCTTGTATATATTGTACTTCTTGTTTGTTACACGCCCCTCTGTTTAGTGATTGCTTTTCAATTTCAAGGCGGAAAATGGACGTCAGCTTCAGTTGCTCCTATCCTAACTACTACAATACTTTATCTCAATTCTTCTCTAAACCCTTTGTTATATTGCTGGAGAATTCGTGAAATACGCACAGCAATGAAGAATCATTTCTGCTGCTGATTTAAATTAACTACTGATCTGTATAGATCTGTGCATATTGCAAGAGCCTCTAAGCTACAAACAAGATTGTATGGCAGCCCTCCTTCCAACTCCCTACACTCCCCCGTACATAAGGTGATTTCTATGTTTTTTGCAATAGTATAACGATTGATTAGATAAATAAATAAATAATTAAATAAATAATAAATAAACTGTGTTGTCAAGTGCGTTTATAATTATATTGTTATTTATTGTATTTTTAAATGTAATTTTAGGATGTGCCTTAAACAATAGAACTGATGCAATATTAGAATTGGTATCGTATTCAGCTGTCTGGGTGGCAGTTGAGCATAACTTTACTTATATCCCAACTGTGAGTCAGCAAGTCTTGCTCGATATAAAGATTTAGTTGATTCTAATAATTTTTGTGGCACTGTTTAAAATGCGCCTCAAGGTGATTCTTTAATTTTAATTTAGTGGATGAAACCCCAGTGAGTGACCATTGAAATAATTGCTACGGAGCAGTATTTTCATTTGGTACTGTTTATTATGCTATACAATGTGGTTCTAACTTTAAAGTCTGTGGACGAAACCCTAGTATGTGACCATTCAAATGAAAGCTATTGAGCAGTACTTTCATGTGGTTCTGTTTATTATGCTATACAATGTGGTTCTAACTTTAACGTATGTGGATGAGACCATAGTGTGTGACCATTCAAATAAAAGCTACTGAGCGGTACTTTCATATGGTAGTGTTTATTATTCTAAACAATGTGATTCTGTGGATGAAACCCCAGTGAGTGACAATTCTAACGAACGCTATTGTGCTAAAATAGTACATTCATAAAAAAGTAGGTCAATAGGGGATTTATTGGCCGGTGAACGGAGATGTATTTAATATGACTTTTTGGCATATTTCAATGACGCAAAAAATCATGAACAAATGTCTTCAATAAAACGAAATCAATCAACTTAATATCATGTTATGAAAGATATGAAATAGATTTCAATCGGAAAAGTACTTTCTCAAGAGTAAAGTAGACTAGATCTTGCTGGGAAAAAAGTGCTCTCTTTTTTGCCCAATAAAAAAGTAGGATGAGTATATATTTTTAGTAAGATAGATGTATACACCGAACTTATAAATTGGAACTTTTTCTTCTGAAAGTTTGATGACTTTCACTTCGATTGACACAAACTGCATTGGCGGAAATTGCATTTCTAATTAATGAAGCTCAGCACAAATTTCTCTTTTATCTCAAACTTAATTGTTTCTTCAACAGATCAAGAAGAGATATATCATAAGCTGTAGGTTCTTGCCTATGGTATGGTACCCCAAATGACACAAAGTGTAAGCAGTCATGGCATGGAGAATAACTTTACTCGCTCCTTTTACAATTTTGTACAAAAATAACACTGGAAAAGACTTTTCTTAACCGTAACAACCGTTTTGAGCTAGAAAGATATGTTTATTACACTGAATCGCTCAATGTGTAATTAATTTTATTCTTTGCTGCACTGAGGTGTTTGGAAACTCTGCGATCCTAATAACGATGTGGGAGACACCGTCCTTGCATTCTGCCTCGAATATGTTACTAGCATTTAAATCACAACTATAATTTAAACATTACATAAAGTAATATTCATCACACGACATGAGTGATTTGCACGTAACCTCGTAACCTACATCTGCCCAATTTCCCATACAAGAACTTTTTTTCTAAAAATTAAATATTTTCCGGCTGCTATTGATATTAACTTCGCTGCAGGGGGTAAAAACATAAATAATAAAAGTTAGAATTGAGTTTTTGCAAACAAAGAAAGTGACTGCAATAAGAGTCAGCTACAGTAGTCTTGGTTAGAAAGAAAAACACGTCGACCAGCCATGGAACTGATTAACATTTCTCTAGATTTCAATTATGCTTGCAACAACAGTTCTGTGAAAAACGTTAATGAAAAAAGGGAATACGATGATCAAAGGCTTTATAACACTATCGTGGTGTGTGTAGCGTTGAATCTGTTGCTTTCCTTTACCGCATTGTTCGGAAATGTTGCGATTATAATTACACTTTGGAAGACACCACCTTTGCACTCACCGGCGAACATTTTACTGGCAAGTCTTGCAGTGTCGGATCTTACTGTTGGCTTAGTTGTTCAACCACTCTTTATAGCAACTACCTTAAAACAGGATACTACAATTCAAATCATTTATGAAAGTTTGAGTATATTTTTGTGCAGCGTTTCTTTTTACACTACAACATCAATTGGAGTGGACCGCTTGCTTGCTCTTCAGTTACATTTGAGGTATGCGGGATTAGTGACACCGTTTCGCGTTACCGGAATGGTAATTTTTATCTGGGTTTTCTCTGGTTTGTATTCAAGCGTGATGCTGTGGATTTCAAAAAACCTATTTTATATAGCCTTATCTGCTATAGCTTTCACCTTTCTAGTTGTAAATTTTGGAGTTTATTTGAAAATCTACCTCATCGTTCGGCGGCATCAGGTACAGATTGCTCATCAACAACAACAACAACAACAACAACAACAGCACCATGAAGGTCACGATGGAAACATTTTCAGGAGATTGAAGAAATCTGCCGTGAACACGTTTCTTGTATATATTGTACTTCTTGTTTGTTACACGCCTGTCTGTTTAGTGATTGCTCTTTTATACACAGACGTTAGCTATTCGCCGTCAGTTACTAATATCATAGTTTCTGATATCATATCTACCACGATACTTTTTCTGAATTCTTCTCTAAACCCACTGTTATACTGCTGGAGAATTCGTGAGATACGATCAGCCATGAAGAATCGTTTCTACTGTTGATTTAACTTTCTATTTCGTGTATGAACCCCTATTCTGTCACCATTCCCCAAATGAAAGCTATTGACTGAGTACTTTCATGTGGTCTGTTTAGCATGCTGTACTTGTAAGGGTGTTTTAATAACAAGAAATATTATAAAAACTTATATTAAAAAATTAAAAGAAATGAATATTAAATGAATATTGAAGTGTAAACCGCATCAATGTTAATGCTACTTTTAATGGGTATTTTCTAAAATGTTACTACAAAAAATCCTCATTTAATAAAAGCCGAATTTGTGCGCATAAAGCTACAAACAACATAGTACGCCAGCCCTCCTTCCCACCACAGGAACTCCCTATACTACCTATGTATATAAATTAATCTAAAAATACTAAAATTGCAGTCAGGGATGGACATCAGAATGTAAAATGTTTGCTTGATACTGACTTTTAAAGTTTTGTCACCGTTGTTTTTACATTCTGATAAATCAATCTGTATGACAGTTTTTTTTGCTATAGTCTACCTTTCATTAGATAAAAAATAAACTCTGCTGCGAAGTGGGTTTTGTTCCTTATTTTTCTTATTGTTATTGTTTTCAATATTTGGTCCTAGCGTTAGTTGTAGGCGAATTTAAAATAAATAAGATGCGCTTAATTATAAACAAGAGGATGCAATTTTGGAATCGTATTCAACTGCCTGGATAGCCAGGTGATAACTTATAATACTCTACAATTAGTCAGCGAGTCTTACTGGAGTCGAATAATAATTTGATTCTAAAAACCATTGTGGCATTGTTTATTATTCTGTCCAAAGTCTGCGGCCATTCAAATAAAAGCTATTGAACTGAAAGAGCATACGTTAATAACAATAGTTCAATAGAAGACCTATTGGTTGGTAAGTAAAGATATATTTAACTAGTCGGCGCATTTCATTACCGAAAAGAATTTTAAGCAAACATGACAATCAATCAACTTAAAATCATTACGAAAGTTGTGAAATAGATTTTAATCAGTGCTTTGTCTCCTATAGCTTTTTCTTACGTGTGAAAATATTGCTTACTTGAAAACATACCTCACTATTCGGCGCCATTAAGTACACTTTGCACATCAAGAACAATTTAAAGCACCAACGCCGCCGATAGAAAGATTTTTCGGAGACATAGATGCAACAAATTTGCTGCAAACAAGTTTCTTGTGTACACTGCACTTCCTGTTTGATTCAAGCCTCATGTATAGCATATAGTATATTCCATATTTGTTGATAATTCTTTAAAAAGTCAAGGGGAGGTGTATATTTTAATAACAAAACTACGAAACATAGATATCAATATATTATGAATCGTGAAAGCGAAATCAATTTCTGGGCAAGCAATTAATCCTCTTTATAATTGTAAAGAAAGCGGAAAGACAATTCATGAAAATATATTTGCCACTCCTCGCAATTAATATATTCACCCACTTCACCTGTCTCTAACTGTAATTAATTGACGGTTACCTTGGTAACCAGACTCAAGTCTATATTTTGGATGCAACGGTACGATTTATGGTTATATTTCTTCATACAGATAGAATGGCGATTAAAATGTTATTATTATTTATTAACACAAGGGTTTTGGCATTGCTAAAAGTAATAAGCTTCAAACGACAAAAGTGAATTGAGGGTCGCAATAATAAAAAAAACTGTTATAAAAATATGTACTGAAAAATAAAAAATGAAATTAATATTAAAATTGTTTCTGCTGTTGACATAATTTTAAAAGGCAAGATTAAATACATCAATAAATAATAAGCTTCAAAATTAATATTCCATCTAAAGAATATTTCTCTAAAAACACAGAAGAGAAAGTGAAGCAGCCAGTTTATTATACGCTACTCTGAAATAACAACACTTCGGAAAAATGGAAATCAACGTTTCTGGTCATTTCGAAAATCCTGAAAACCACAGCAGTCCTGGCAACGACTTTACAAGTCAGAGTGAAAATTATGATGAAAGGAATTATTACACGATCGCCGTGTGTGTGGCAGTGAATGTTTTGCTTTCTTTTACCGCACTGTTCGGAAATTGTGCAATTTTAATAACACTCTGGAAGACACCGTCTTTGCACTCACCAGAGAGCATTTTACTGGCAAGTCTTGCCGTGTCCGACCTTGCTGTTGGCTTAGTCATTCATCCCCTCTATATAACAGCTTTTTTAAAGAATTCGTATATTCAACATAACAGTTTTGAAGTAGTGTTTGACTTTTTGGTCACTTTTTTGTGCAATGCGTCTTTCTTCACCGCAACAGCAATTGGAGTGGACCGCTTGCTCGCTGTTCAGTTACATTTGAGGTATGAAGCTGTAGTGACATCGTTTCGGGTTACCGGTGTTGTCACTTTAATCTGGGCGTTGTCTGGATTATTTTCAAGCACACGACTGTGGATTCCGCGAGTATTTTATAATGGCTTGTCTCCTTTAACTTTTGTCTTGCTAGTTGTAAATTTTGGAGTATATTTGAAAATCTACCTTATCGTTCGGCGGCATCAGATTCAGATTGCTCATCAACAACAACAACAGCACCAAGGTCACGATGGAAACATTTTCTGGAGATTGAAGAAATCTGCCGTAAACACGTTTCTTGTATTTACTGTACTCCTTTTTTGTTACATGCCTTGCTCTTTACTGTTTTTGAAAGGTGATAAACTTGGCTTTTATTCATCATCTGCCGCTGTTGGTATCATATCAACTACAATAACTCTTCTTAACTCTTCTCTTAACCCGTTGTTATATTGCTGGCGAATTCGCGAGATGCGAACAGCCATCAAGGATCGTTTTTGCTGTTAATATTAAATCATTGTTATTTAAGAGTAAAGCGCAGGAATATTAATTCTACTTTTAAAGTTTATTTACTTAATAATGTTAAGCAAAAACCGCTCGTAATTTGATAAAATGGTCGAACTCTGTAAAAAGTGTTTAGCCCGTAAGGAAATTATCACAGTATAGGAACCCTTTTACCGCCACGTGCACTCATTACTACCCTGTTGCTGAAGTATAGTAAAAAATAAAATACTGAAATAATTAACATTTATATCGCGCAAATTTCATGTGAATATGATCAAATGCGCGTTACAAACAAATATGAAAATTCGAGACAAGTAATTCTTTTCTCCATTTTTTCTTGCATTGTGGGTTTCTTTTGCTGTTTTCTTTAATTAAAAAGTGGTAAATTTAGCCTCTAGCTTGGTTGTTTTCTTTTTTTTTCTTACACAATAACCAGCGCAGTTAGAATTAAGTCTTAGCTAAAAAAGTTATTCAATTTAGGTAAAGGTGAAATCATATTATAGAGCTACTGATGTTGCAAGGGTAATGGTAATGTTTATTATACTGTAGAAGCCAGGTGGCTATAAGTTTTAATTTATTATATAAAACACGACAGACAGTGTTTCATCCGGATATCCAAACAACGTTAACAAAGTTGAAAATACTACGTGCAGCGGAGTATTTTTGACGAAGTTCGAGGTGTTAAGATAGCCGATCGAGTATGCAGAGAAATAAAATCGTAAAAGTCTTTGCTAATTAAGACCGGGTATCCAAACCTCCTCTTACGGTTATGATTTTCTTAATTGCTTGAACTTGATGAGTTATTAATAAGTTTGAGAATTGATGGTCGAAGCCCTTATCATCATTATCATAAACCGCGTAAAAATCTTGTTAATAATACGAGGCATAGGTTTATACATTGTAAAGTTGTGCTTTTTGATAAAATGAAAGTAATTAAGCAGACGTTTTTATGCGGCACTGTCTATTATGGTTTTCAAGGCGTTTCTCAACTTTTAATTTAGTAGGTGAGGTCCTGGTGTGTGACCATTGGTGTTTTCTTTTGCATTCTTTTCATTATTTTAACTGATTTCGTTTATTTCTTTTCAATTTATTACGTTGCGGCTTTTCTGAGATGTAATCAGACTCAAATTATGTTACTCCAGTCAAAACCGGATATCCTACTGAACTGTTTCAGTAAATTTCGAAGGCATTGTTATGGACGGGTAAAATAGAAAAAATATATATACGTGGATTTATGAAAATGGGGTCAAAGAAAAGTTTCCCCGGTCTCTTTGTCAATGTACATTTGGGGCTTTAGCAGGCTTAAAAGAGGGCCGAGAAACGAAAAACAGCGCGCGTTAAACAGCGCGAAAGGGTTAATAAGTCAAAGGAGAAGAGTAGAAAAAAAAAAGACATTTATTTTAGTTTTTATATCGTCTACTTTGGAGATAGTTTCTGGCGAGAAAAAAACGTTTACGGCGAATTTCGCACAGAGCGCTGAAAATAATGCTGACCCCGTTTTCATAAAATCAGGCATATATATTTAAAACAAAACCATCGTGGACTACTGAACAGGTCTAAATGTTGCTTTACTATGACTTATTAACTTAAAAACGTATTTCGATCAACACTGCCGTGGCTCGTTTTGAAAGGTTTTTTTATTCCGTTGATAAGCCCTACCTGGATATAAGCCCCTCCGTTTATAATAAGCCCACACAAAACCCCTTACGATATTGTTTAAGCCCAGGGCTTATAACCGGAATTTTACGATATATACGTAAGTGCCGCAGAATAGGGTGTGTCTTTTTAAACAGTCGTTTTAGAAAAGGGTATGCTTCTTTGCCCCTTTTGGCATTGTTTTCCCCCTGTGATACTTCGATAGGGTAAGCTAGCTACACTGCATAATATGGTCTGATAAAACTGAAATACCAGTAAAACGTTCCATGCTACAAAAAATAATATGGACGACCCGCTTAGGTATTATTTCCATCTTAGAATTTTGGCTTCTATTTTTAGATTTGCTTTTGTTGACAAGTCGGTGTTGTGATTTCCTCGAACGATCTTTTTCTTTTCCCTAAACTAATTTACATATCCTTAAAAAGGACAACATTTCCATATAATTTTATTTCAAAGCCTTGCTCTCAAGTAATTCTGAGTTATACAAACAATGAAATATTTGCGATTTCGAGCACTCGCTGGGAATCGAAGTTCAAGTTAATAATCCTGTTATTATTCATTTTTTATTGCCTATTAATATTATACAACAAAAGATGAGAAAGGCATGCTCCCGTATGCAACACGGGCAAGTGGCTATGCCGTGAGAACGACTCGCCGGCTCGCTATGCTCGCCGATTCGTTCTCGCTAATTCGCAGCTTGCACGTATATTTGTCGGCCATTAGAGTGATTTGCCGCTTGTAGGGGGAAATCAGTAGGTTTGTGTTCGTCGTGGATGTGTGTTTTTATTCCTATTTTCCCAAAGGAATTAATTTGGAAATTCCATGAAAAGGGAACAAAATGAAAGGCAAGCTCTCGTTTGCCGTTTGCCTCATAACGTCATGCTGAATCTCTCTCATACTTATAACCGTAATCGTGGCCCTTATTTTGAGTTTTTAATAGGGGTGGGCGCTCATTACAGGTTTGGAGAAATTTGAATAAAAAAAAAATGCCATCACGTTTATTCACTCACCATCTCTTAACAAAAATAAATGAAAATAGTGAATCATGATCACATTTCTGATTTCACGGGATATCTAGAAAAGCTTTATTCGTAATCGATTAACCGTCACAGCGCGCACTACACAGGAAAAATCATATTGATAATAGCACCAGGAACTAAACTTAAGATTTCAAAGCATTTAAGACAACCGAAATCTTCGTTATTCAACTTCTCAAACTCTATATTTTTGTTGAATTTGTAGAAGCGACAATTTTGCCAAAATGTGACTGGTAGCTTGTACTGTATATTGGATTTTAACATTTCGTTTTAAAAATGAAGGCCCCTCTTTTTTGTCGTTCTTGTTTTTTTTTCTTTTTAAATCACTGAAAAATAACCCTTCGCTATAACTAATTTGAAAAAGACAATTTTGAAAATCCTTTCCAATTTGAGGCTCATAGCACGTGAAAACCAGAAACATTTCAGTGGCCGTGGAGACCGGCTGGTCTCCCAGTCCAAAGAAAACTTGGGTACGAAAACAGTTTCAAACCTCAGGTTTAATGGGCGAGATTTATGTATTGTTACAAAATTTATACAAATAATGTATAATTGCTATATTACATGCAAGCTCTGGATAAATATTATATCACGTGAACGATTTATACGCTGGATTCCTCGATACTAATAATTTCTTCATCTTCGAGATGGCGGTATGAAATCAAAACTGGTTCTTGTCTTACTACGGCCATCGAGAAAGCTTCACAAGTGGTAGGTCGAACTTCAGGTCGATAATGTTTTCTTTCCATCATCTCTATTGGCGGCGGACTGTTTATAGGCTGTCTATAATGTAAGATCTCAAGAATAGCGCGGCGTAGCTTCTTCACACGCCAAAAGTAAATAATAGGCTCAAACAGATTCGAAAATAGACCAAGAGTCATGATCCAACTCCACAAAACGCTTAGATAATGTGGTTGTACGATACTATCCGAAGAAGTGACCGCTATACCAAGAATTATTGACGGCATATTGGTTATTAATAAGCCAGCTAGAATGATAGTTAAAGTATTGCTCGCTTTGGTCTCTTTCTTCAATCTTTTAGCTTCTTCCCTTGACATCTGCTGCTGTTCGGTTTGGAGGCGTTTTTTCTGACGTTGTGTTTCTGAGAAAATATAGCAGTAAGTATAGGTGATAACAGCAATGTAAAGTAACGCGAGAATGATCACAATAACTGAAATCACTTTTACAAAACGTAAGTAAAGCTCTGTTCCACAGTCAATTACATCACTAATGAGTTCTGCGAAAGTCACGAGGAGCCCAATACCCCAGACCAAAACAAAACCAGTTTTAATCTGCTTTGTAGTGACAATGGTCCGGTAACTCAATGAATGCTTGATAGAAATATAGCGTTCTATGCTCAATAACACGAGACTACCAGGCGAGAAAGAACCTTGTCCTAACGAAGCTACCGCCAATGCCTTTTCCGAGCTGCAGAATGGTCCGTCGCCAAAGATTCGCTTCAATTCTACCGCGATTTTGATAGGTTGAACGACCAGCCCACCAAGCAAATCTGCCCCCACCAGACACGCCACAAGTATGTTTGATTTGGTTCGGCTTCGCAGTTGGTCTCTTGTTACCACGGCTAAAATGACCAGCGCGTTCAACAGGATAGTCGGAAGGACTGCCAATGAATCAATTACAGCTACAGCGACAAGATTTGCAAACGTGACATCTGTAAGGTATGTCTGTCTCCAGACCGAGCCATCATACAGATAGTGGCATTCTTCATTCTCGGGATCAGACAACTTCGTGGATGGTGAAGGCGACGAGATATTCGTCATACCGCCGGCTGAACTGAGGTAAATGGATAAAAGTGCAAAGGGAGCAAGGCCAGACACGAACAGTTGCGTTGCACGATGGTTGTTATGGATCAGTTTTGCGTTGTCGATGGTTGTAATGGAAAATAAATTTCCTGTCCATTACAGACAATACAAAACTTCATGTCCTCTAATTGGTTGTGAAGACTACTCCCATCGAATAGAATACGCAAAAAAAGAACTATGTAATGGTTATTGTTACATGGCTAAAGCTGTTTTTCAGTCTTATCACGGAATTATAAATGGCGTGGAAAATTGGGCATTCTGATAAGAGCGTTTACGCTGGTTTGAAATAAAATTAGTTGGTGTGTGCATAGAAACCCAAAAGTTCCAAAAATAATTTTCTTTCTTCTATCCCTTCATTAAACCTCTTAAAATTTCACTCAAATTCAGGCAGAAACCCGCCTTAAAACGCTCCAAAAGCGAAATCTATCCAGAGATGCCAAAAAAACCTGTTCTTTGAAATCACCTCGTTGCACTCAAGCACCTGTAAAATTGCTGACGTTGTTGTCGTTAGTGCCTATAGTTTCGGCTTCAGCTGAGTATAAAAGGTCAATAGGTAAAGGAAATTGGTGAACGTGTGAACACATTGTTCGCTTTTATTACCGTCACAAGCAGCGCACGCACGAGCTATTTTATTTCTTTCGCACATCAACTCCTACGCGAGTTCCCAAACCACGCTTGCTCCCACCACCCGCAACCCGTCATATTTACCTTCGCCAAACCACTAATGACTATAATAATAAAAAACATTACCGACTGTTCGCAAGCTGGCAAGTACAAACAGCCCCGAAATCTTACTAGTAATACCAAAGGAAATTTTTCTAAAATTGGTATATTGCATTCTTAATTGTACTGCCAGGGTGATCGCTGTATGACCGCTTTGTTGTACTAAAACCGTTTGCGAAAGTTAGTGTCTCCATGTCATATCACTGAAAAGTAGTTTAATGCCTACTGGTCGTAAGCCTGCGAGAAAACAGTCTTCACGGCCAGGAAATGTGCGTGTACAAAACTAGTGTAAATTAAAAAATTTAAATTATGGTTATTATGGTTCAGTAACTGTTATGTCATGAATAATTTTATAAAAGTTGTAGAACATTTATCGGTAACTCGTTGAAGTCAACATTGCCTACATTTATCGTTCGATGTCACAACAAATGACTATAACCTTTACATCACGATTGCTCTTTAATAATGAACATGCACAGCCAGGTGCCCGGTGCTTCGGGGAATGTTCTTTTGGAATATTGCCACGAAGTCTGAAATCAGAAAAACATTGGGCGGAATTTTTTTTGCTTATACTGCATCGTACTTAATTCGTGTACCATATTGGCCTTTATTCTTTTTAAGCTCCATAGGTAAAATCTGCGTTCGAGCCTAGTGGGCCATCAGGCCGGAACTTATCCCGGTTTCAGTAGCATAAAGCGATTATGAGTTTTTTTCCTCGTCCCTTGGATGGGATGCTGAGTCCATTGCAGGGTTACCCGCAGAATTAAATTCGCCGGTACCCAATTATACACCTTGCTGAAGAGAGGTAATATGAATGTTAAGTGTCTTGCCCAATAACACAACTTATCACATGGCTGTCCCGCGAGCGGGCAAGATGAGGTAAACCTTGTGTTGTGGTTGGCTA
Source organism: Meandrina meandrites (assembly GCA_963693305.1). Lineage (NCBI taxonomy): Eukaryota > Metazoa > Cnidaria > Anthozoa > Scleractinia > Meandrinidae > Meandrina > Meandrina meandrites. The sequence continues at coordinate 9,200,882 of OY855916.1, forward strand.
CCGAAGCGGGCAAGATGAGCCTATATATCTTGACCGCTCGGGATTGCCCGCGATAATGAGAAAGGGTGGCAAAACCATTATAAAAGTGAGATATATTTTAAGAAAAGATTAGGTAGGGTGACAGCTGAAAAAATAAGAAAGAGTAATATTTCACAATTTATATATTTGTGATCTTTTGAAAAACTAGTCGTTCAGTGTTGGGAGATAAAAAAGGCTTAGAACATTCAACATTTTCATAGCACCAAATTCGTTTTTATTTCAATGATCACACACTAGGGTTTAGATACTTAACTGACTTCAAGTTTTATTCTACTAAAGAGTCTCCTTACGTGCAGAGAGTCATTTAAACTGTTTACATTATTAGAGCCTTAATGGGTAGAAGCTTTCCCTAATGGCACGATATTGTGCGACATAGAAACAATATTCTAAATTTTCTTTCCTGAAAAAATTTTAATATTATTTTTTTGGTCACAGAACTCAAAACAACAGTCTAGACAAGGTTGGTAGGTAAAAGATAACGATTACGCAAATAGGAATTCATATAAACATGAGAAGTGGTTAAGCGCCAAATGGATAGAAATTTATTTGTTAAAAATTATTTTGGCGTTCATTTGAAGTATAAGAAATAAATAAATAATGTTTTACTAATGTTTTGAGCTTGACACGTTGGTCTCTTTAACATTTCAAAGGCTTACTGGCTGCAGCTGAGCGTGCGTTTATATAGCTGTTAAAGCATGGTATAAATTCAAAGATAACGCATGGAATGAAACATTGGCGCAATGGGCGTATTTCTTAATAATGAGTTTTTCGTCTTCTTTTAACTTAATATTAACAAATAAATGAAGATGCCAGACTGTAAATCCTGACAAAATTATCGTGTTTTTCAAAAAAAAAAGAAAAAAAAACGTGAAAATATGAAATTCGCAGGTTTTGGGTGCCAATTTATTGTTCGTCAAAGAAAGATCAGTGAAATGTATATGGAAGATTATAAAACTAAACTTCTGCTGGGCTCTACATGTGCTCTGTTTTCAGTAAACAACTCATTCATTGGCTGTGTACAAGACGTAGTGTAGTTATTAGAATTTTTTTTGTGTTGCAAAGCAGTACATATTTGTGAGTCTTGAAGTGTTTTTCAATTGGCATGCCCATAGGGCATGATAAGTAAAATTAAAGTTAAAAGTTAAAATGCAAATGACAAGTTAAATGTACAGCCGGCGACACCGCACACTAAAATGTCTGAAAAGAAATTTTTTTTCTTTGACAACCCTGACTCTCCAACGTTTTTTTATAGTCTTTTGCGCGGTCAGAACTGCACTGAACCTGTTATACGAAACCTGTTAAACCGGTCTTGTAGTTCAAATATCGTGAGAAATGTGCACTTGTTTCGCGAGTTATTTTTGTTGTACTCTACTAAGCGGAATTGGATTGCAAGACGATTTTCTAGATAAATACGACCACTATCGATGTATGCGAACATATACACAAGAACTCCGAGCGACTGATTATACAATGTTGCCGACAAAAATAGCACTTTTCCCGAATCAGCTGTGCGGCTGTTTTACACAGGAATATGCTGGAACAAATTGGAAATTTTTTTGACCAGTTTGAAGGGTTTTTTCGTAACAGAAGCTCATTTAAAATGATAAATTCCCCCTCTTTCACTTTTTCTATTAGCCGACCCGACTTACGATCGCCATGAGAATAGACTGCGAGCAGTCTCTCTTTTGCTGAGAAATCGACGAACTTAATCGACGAACGGTAAGCGGCGAAGCCGCATCGCTACTTACCGTTCGTCGATTTCTCAGCAAAAGAGAGACTGCTCGCAGTCTATCATGAGAATGCTACTAATTTAAATTGGGCATTTCATTGACAAGTTTAAAGAGTTTTTTTCTTCTGTTTTGAAATGATAAAATTTCCCCTCTTCCATTATTTTTATTAGCCGACTCGACCTACGATCGCCATCAGAATGCTGTTAAATCTTAATGTCGAGTTTAATTTTGACATCAAAGCGAGAGCTGCGCGCGTGATAGGAAGCCAGCTTGCAAATCATGATTAGGTTGTTCATCCCCCAGGCTGCTAAACTTTAATAAACCATCTCTTTGATGCCCATTAGCTTGACGCCTGTTGGTCTTTATGGACCAAAATAATTATTCTTCATAATAAATTTTGAGCATGAAAACTGATGAGCTAAACACCAGCTGACTTTCCAAGAGAAAACTTTATTTGCTTAGCTCCCCTTGACATATTTTGCTTTTTATATGCGGTTTGCTGAGTAAATGTGAATAAAATGTTTAATTTATCCTCGCCAGTTTAATACGGGATATTTCGGTTTGATCTACACCGCTTATTTGAGGGTAAGAGAGTCACCTGCCATAAATTAAACAGCAACTTTGCATCATTTCGACCACTAAAGCATGACACGAAACCACTCCATTACTGTATTCGGTTTCCTGCCCACTTTGATCAAACTAAGATTTGAAATATGATTTTCCAATCTTTAGTCGCAACATGCCATATGTCCGATCATAACGACATATTCTTGAATAATTGCCTATTGATCGATGTTAACGATTTCAATTTAACATCTGTTGATAATGATAAAACCTATGATTGGTTAAGGTAATATTTGAATAGAAAGCAGCTTATTCAAGTTCTGTCGTGTTCAATAGAACGTTCGATGACAGCCGACCGTACGATTGTTCAAAACTCCTCAATCAAGCAAACTGATCAGACTTCTGGAAACTCGCTTCTAACTTAAAGGTAAGTTCGACTTTTTACAAACTTTATTTTATTCCAAGTTCTTTTTCTCCTAGTTTAATTCACAGATTTAACAATTCCCAACTTCTTCCACTTATTTCTTCCGCAATGCTGACTAAAACTGATTTATATTCTAAACTAAAAGTTACAAGCTTTTTTGTGAAATTAAAATAAAAATTATATACCGGCATGTCATGCACGAGATAAAGTATGTTGTTCTTGTTGTTGGTTGTATGGGCTATCATAATATTATGTCTTCAAAACAGAATCCCCAACGGGTATTGGCAAGATAGTCTTAAGATCCTTGCCAAGTTCCCCAAGTTCTTTTCGCTTGCGCTCTTAAATCAAACTGTTAGCTGTTGTGTTGGCGAAAATGCTTGATAAACATGACCATCTTGACTACTGCCAAGAGTTTTCAACCGCTGTTTGTAACTTTTTAAAATCTCTTCACACTTCAAACTTACAATATTAATCTTTGTGCCCTCCTTTATTGTTCTGACTGGAACCTTATTCCCAAGAAAACTTTTTCAGTAAAAAATTAAAATAGACGATATTAGCAAAATTATTTTCAAGTGTGATCGATCTTATATATATTCTTCCACATTACAAAATCAGTAGATCGTTAAGGAGATAGGCTAGCGGGATAAAAGAAAATACCAACTTGGGATCGCATTTGAACGGCATTTTGCCTGTGGTTTTCCAACAACCCACTCAAAATAACTTTCTTATCAAAGAAACGGCCTCAGCATGAAAAAAAAAAAAAAGAATACCAGTAAAAAAAAAAATAATAATAAAAAAAAAATAACGGAAATGGCATGACTGCCAATATGCCGAAAAACGCTCTTTATTCAAATTTCCATCACATAAAAGTGATTTTTCTTATTTTTTAATTTCAAACTTCAACTTTCTCAGTACGGAGAAGGAAAAACTTGAGCACGAGTAAAATACGATTACTCGTGACTGTAAATTCCAACAATTCTTATTTTTAACTTACCACATATTAAAAGTGAACGGGGCTAAGCGCAGGTGAAAACAGCGTGATGAGACATTTCCCCACGCATTGTGCATTTACGTCGTGTATATGACTTACAGTGAAGAATAGACAAGATTTGTAGCACGTTTTCCTTCCGTAGCCAGTTTTAGTCTTGATACAAGAATTAATGGCAAATTCAATCCAAAAATATATATTAGCTATAGCAAAACCCCACGAGAGAGGTGCAGTGTACAGAAGGTCTAGTAACTTCGATGAATGTTCCACAGTTTGGGGGAAGTAAAGTGCGTATCGTGCGGTTATATTGCAAGAGATAAGCCGAAACACCTTCACAGTTTGAACTGTGACATGACTTCACATCAAGCCAACAGGTTTCTCAAAACAGCTTGAAGTACTAACTTAAAACCGGCCGGAGTTACTCGTGCGCAAAGATGAATTTTCTCTTTTACAGACTGTCCATGAATTCGCGATCACATTGCTTTTTACGTATTTGATTTCTCGTCTGAAACCCTATGCGAGCTTTATTAACCTCTGTCTTAAATGCCAAGATCGAAATATTTAATCTCCTTGCTCATTGCTTAACATTTCCTTCAACGTCGCTTTTGAGAATTTGGGGCTACATCAAGGCACTACCGCTTTGTGATGATTTGTTTCGTTCTTTGCCATTAAAGAATGTGTTTGGGGGAAATATTCTGCACCCGAGCCTGTAGTGTAATAGACCATATTGGTATTCTCGCTATTGGACTGGAGCTAGCTTGCAATTTAGCTTTCCGAATGGAAATCACATGAAGCTCTCTTATTCCCCCGCGTTAGCCTCCATTGCGCGCTAGTTCCAGTCCAATACCGAGAATACGAATACGGTCTATGTGTATCCCTCACTGCGATCGGGCAGCAAATCACACAACACAAGCACAAATAAACAAGTTTCCTTCAAAAGGTCATTCTATATCCTCATAAACATAACGATGGAACGTTAAAAAGAAATCAGTAGTTGCTCTTTTAAAATAACAATGCTCTACGTGCCCTGATCATCTACAACCGCGCGGTACCACAATGTGCATTGTCACGCGTCACGCATTACATGAAGATCTTTCTGGCGGAAACGTCTCAGTACAGCGAAATCCAGATAGATTTCTCGAACCTTCCGACAACTCAAACCACGGAAAAGGTGCACGTGTTCTCCTCGGATTTGCTTCGATAAGCACGTCGAACACTGCATTATTACCCCGATGTCAAGAACTTCCGATTTCTCGAACAAATTTCTTTTTCCTTGGAGTTTCGAGAAATCGGGATTCCACAATGAAACAAAACTCTATACGTGCTTTCTTAAAGTCCGTCTTAAAACTTAACCCGATTTTTTCGTGCTACAAATCATGTTCACAGAAATGTTCAAGCTCCAAGCTGCGACCTTGCAGTGGCTTTTTTGGGCGGAAAATGCGTAACTTTATTATTAGGTGTTTTTTTTTAATATATATATATTTCCTACGTGACCAGTTTAAAGTTCGTGTGTAGCATGCTTTTTCCCCGCTTCTTAGGCTTCTTAGTTGCGTGGTTTCCGCAGGTGAGGACCTCCGCCCTTGAAAAAGTAGATTTTGTTAGCGCCTGCATCATTTTTGGTCGCCAAAAAGCTTGAATTGAAAAGTTGCTGGTAGACATCGCCACTTCAAGACTAATTTTCATTTAATGGTGCCCACAGACAAGCGGATCTTGAAACCTATCATTTTAACGTGGAAACTGACGCAAACGTCGGAACGTTTTTCGGTATGTACAAAGGCTATGTAATGTATACGGTGTCTAGGCGATTGAACTTGGGGAATTTGTGGCTTTTTAAAATAATTACAGTTCATTTAATGAAAACAGATTAGCCACAACTTTGCAATTAACCTTGAATGAACAGAGAGACGTGTTCGCTTACTAAGATCGACTGAGATAACGAAAATCTTAAAGGAGCTGTGTCGCGGATTTCAGCCAAATTTAGGCATGGGAAATGGCCCTTTAATTCGATGAAATATAAAAATAACCACTTAAAACAGTGAAGGAACATTTCAATAACACGGCAAATACAAAGGAAGGTATGGATGGCCAAAAGTAAAGAAGATCGATTGAAACGGATTACGATATGGGTTTTTGAAATACTGTTGGGCTGAACTGCAGTTTTCAAAGTTAATCGTGCTTGCGTGTGACTTTAAATTATAACGCCCGAGAGACACACTTGGTTGAAATGCAGCTATGTTTTTGTGATTTAGTTCATAGAAATAATTTCTTTACAAACATTAAGTTTCATAGCGAGTGTAATAAACTTAACTCAACCAAAATCGAAGAAATCTAGTAAATAATTGTTTACTTTCTTCTCACTAAAAATAGTAACCTTTTAGGAAAAAGGGTTGGGGTAAATTTTCACAAAAACAAGTTTATTCTGTTTTCACACAATCGTTTCTTATGCACAGGCCCTGCAGTTGGACCAGTTGGTTGCGTTTACAAAGTGAGAAGTTTCGATAAAGTTGATTAAGACAGGAAATCACACTAGCGCTAAAAGTGGCCTTCAGCAATAAAAGGGTATAGCAGTTTCACGAAGTCCAGAGCTTGCCTGCGACTTAAGTATTAATCGAAGCGCAACTGCCAGTTTGTCTAGCAATACAAGAGAATCCCGGTTTCTCGAAACTTCCAATTTCTCGAACTAATTTTCGTTTCCTTTGGATGTAGTACTTCTCTGTAATTTTACCCCTGATTTCTCAAACCTCCCTTTTTCTCGAAGCAACTCTCTGTTTATTTCAAACATTAGCTTTCCTCTGCTCCACCCAGAATTCTTTTTATCTGGATGGACCGCTTCCAAAATTAAAAGTGTATACAATTTAGTCGCTTATATAAAATTCGCTTTGGACTAAATTAGCTTGCAAAATTTTTAAAGAAGTTGACGAGTCACGGCAAGTCCGAATAAGTAGTTTAAAGGAAACTGATCTTATTGGGGAATTCTTACTCTAATATAAGCTGTGTATTTCGACTCAAACCAGCCATTTAAATTCCGATTTCTCCGATTTCTCTAACCTCCAATTTAGTCGCTTATATAAAATTCGCTCTGGACTAATTTGTTTGCCAAATTTTTAAAGAAGTTGATGAGTCAAGGCAAGTCCGAATAAGTAGTTTAAAGGAAACTGATCTTTTTGGGGAATTCTTATTCTAATATAAGCTGTGTATTTCGACTCAAACCAACCATTTAAATTCCGATTTCTCTAACCTCCAAGGGAAAAAAAATTGGGAGGAATCCGAACTTCGAGAAATCGGGCGTAAAATTACAGTATTCGAGTTGTTGAGGCAAGTCCAAGGAACTTGAAACACCTTTTGATTCGAGTTACTGGAAGGTTTGAGAAATTGGGCGGTTGAGAAAAGGAAGTTTCCACTGTATTTCGTCACTGAGAATCCGATCTCCGGTTGTCAGTGCCGGTTGTCAGTGCCAAATCGAAGCACTAAGTAAACGTCACGAAACCGAATCGTCCATCAATCGCGTCACCCTCGTTTTTACGCGTTTTAAGCTCTCAGATGTCTGTCATGTTTAAGGCCCGATAGACACCAGAGAGCGAGAGCACTAGAATTAAATGATAAAAAGTATGATCACCTGCCTGTCAATCTGTGTCAAACGAGCCAGAACTGTCATAGTGGACTCGTATGAACTTTCTTAAGCAGGTTCAAGTTCGGTGAAAGCCCACGCGCATAAAGCTAGGTTTATTTTAAGGGGACTGCGTCACGGCTGAGTTTAGTCCCGATATATTAGGTTTTCCCAAATCATACTCGCTATATGAAACTTGATGTTTAAACGAAGAAGTTGCTTCTATAGATCTATATAGCTTCATTAGAAACAAATATCAGTCTTCCGCAATCTGTTTTGAGCTTGTTCAATTTTTGCCCTTCTTTTGTTATAAGCAATGTTATTGAAATGTTCCTTCTCTGTTTTAAGTGGTTAATTTTGTATTTTAGTTTTTACTCAATCAAGTGGCCATTTTTTATGTCTAAATTTGGCTGAAATCCGTGACACAATAAACAATGAAATGACCAAGTAAGCCTCAAGCGGAGTCTGTAGGTAATGGTAAGTGATGACAGGCCACACAATCTCCACCGGTGTGAAACATTTGAAAACCCTTTATATTTTCGCTCGTTGTTCACACCAGTGGAGATTGTGTGGCCTGTCACCCCTTGCTGTTACCTAATGCTAAACACTGAAATCCCGATTTCACGAACGCTCGATTTTTTCAACTGAAATAAAATCGTTTGCGATAACTCGAATCAAAAGGTGTTTCCCTCTTCAACAAGTCAAACATTGCAAATTTTATCCTCGATTTCTGGAACCAATGTTTGCTACACTTGAAGGTTCGTAAAACGGGATTTTACTGTCTACCATACATTTAAGCCCGGTGATCGCAAAAGATCCTAAGAGTCGAACTGCTAATTATCCCAGCATTTAAGGTCGTGTTAAATTTGTTGAAAGGCGCTTCTAGAGAAGGCCGGAAATTTCTCTAATTTTGAGAGATTGAAAAGTAAACAACACTTTACACCTTGTCTACATTTAACCGCTGGCTTGGGTAAATATCAGTTTTTCGCCGCGGAAACAGAGGCCAATAATTTAACAACAAATTATTAAAATAAGACCTGTACAAAGATAACTAATTTTAAAACCTTTTGGAAAATATTTATGAAACAGTTACTAATCTTTCAAAAGAGATCAAAGACTGAATATATAGTTTTGTTTTAGCGCTGGGATTTTTTATGAGGGCAATTGCTTTTGCCATTGTATTTGTACAGCCAATTTCCCTTGTCTTGTTTAAATTTCCGCTCAAAATTGAAGATCATGCTGTCAGAATAATTTTACTCTGCAAGGGAAGTGACATAATTGTATGTCAACAGACTCCTACATGAATTATCTTATTTTATCCGTAATAGTCCAACACACTTAAATTTGAAGGTGTTTTTTCTTCAAACTGCTTATCAGAAGACTCTTTAGACTAAATAAAGGAAATTAGTTACACTTCCGCGGCAAAAAATTCTTGCCGGTACTACTTCTTTAATCTTAGTTGAAATAGTATTTCTCGCATCAAATACACAATTTCCGTAGACGGAAAATTGAAAATTAATCATGTCGTTCTCTTTTCCTAGGAACCATTTACACTGTATTGACTGAGAGAAACCTCTTCAAAGAAGCTTGGATACTTTCAAATCTCATTGACTACTGCTGGCCAGTTGAAAGACAGAAGTAATCCACGAACAATATGAAGAAATCAACGGCATTGTTCTTAGCAATTCTTACTATAATTCTTGCATCCAGCGCGAAATTTTCTACAGGATTTCCCACAAAATTACCGGGAAAAATATCGAGTGATTTAAAAGAATTCGAAGGTAAGAGTAGAAGATTGCCATTCTTTAAATAATAGGGTAAATTTAAAATGTCGTCTTTCGTAATCCATGTCATCCTCTTGTCGCCTTCCTAGCCTGAGTAGCTCAACGTTTCGATCTCGATTTGAAATCAGTTTTATACATGGCTAGAATGAGAAAATAGAGTGCTATTTCCTTTTTTTTTTTTTCGATGTATATAGTACCCAATGTTATAAAGAGGCACTCTACTATATACTTTCTACCTCGAAACGTTTAGTTGAACTAAAGCCTTGTTTTTGAAGCATATACATTCGCCAGACTGAATCGAGGATTTCTGAGTCCACGCGTGATTGGCATATTGTGAGGTAGACTTGGGCATTAAAACGATCAAGGGAAATACTTACAAAGAATACGCAAGGAGATTGAAATATTTAATGAAATATCTCGAAATGTTTTTTTTTTGTTTTGCATTTGAAAACCAAAAAAAAGGCATTCAGTAGAGGCACCTGTCCACGCTCAACGCCTCAAACCCGCTGTCTTTAATTGAACTTAGATTTTCAGCTGTCTTTGCTTTCTCGTTCTATTATCATTCAAAGGTTTCCTTTATGTCCAGTGGTTTCTTTTCTACACGAAATTCACCTCTATGTACACTTTATTGTTGTGTATTGGTGATGGACTAGTGCAAATTCAAAGTCAGGCTTTCAAATCAGTGACTATTACCAATTTTCCCAAGCGATAAATGTACAATGCATCAAAATATCTAGCGATTTTTGTCTTGTTGGTGATTTGGAAAATGAAAGTGGTACACAATAATTACATTCAAGAGAAAATGATTTTCATTTTTGAATGAGCTGTTTCCTGTCTTTTGTTCACTTTAGTTACTTAGATGCTTACTTTAGTTACTTCACTTTATTGTGACTATGAAGACGTGGTTTAGTTTCATAAGGGACCCCATTGCTTGCATACACCCAAACTACCATAGTTCTCCTGCCTTAGCTTGTTATTACTTTCTTATATGGTCTTTTCATTCATCTTGGCATTCTTGATCTTTTTCTTGTTGTTTTCTCGTTTTTGTTAGAGGTCGTTGTTGTTGTTGTCGTTCCCGTTCCCGTTCCCGTTCCCGTTCCCGTTCCCGTTCCCGTTCCCGTTCCCGTTCCCGTTCCCGTTCCCGTTCCCGTTCCCGTTCCCGTTCCCGTTCCCGTTGTTTGTTGTGGTCATGGCTTCTATTGGGGCTCTGGCATTTCCAGTCTTCTCTTGTTTTTGTTAACGCTTTTTATGCTGTTGTTCTTCTAGCTACAGATGTTGTCGCTTATTGTTTTTTTGCTTCTAGTGGTTGTTGTAACACGTGATTATTCAAACTTTTTAGTTTCCAAAATATTTTTCTTGCCGCCTTGTTAACTGATCTTCACTTTCTACAGATATGAGATCTCTTCCGTGTGAAGATGAAGAGGACCAGTATTTCTGTATGTATGAGATCGCAATCGAAGAATCCTGTGACTTCAAGCCATTTGTCATGATGAAACAATGCAGATATTCATGCAACTTCTGTAGTAAGTAGTAAGTAATCACGCAATTTTAACTTTTCTGTAATTAAATGATGAACTGCACTCGGAAAGATTCCAAGGAGTGAACAAAGACTGTTGGTTCAGTTTTGCATTCGCCTGAGGCAATTCTCTCGTGGGTTCAAACTTTACAACTGCTAAAACATTTGACAGTTTGATGATCAAACGTTATAATTTAAGGTATGCCAAGTTTTATTCACGAAACTTAGACGTTTGCATAGTAACGCCACTGATACCAATAATCAGGCATATGTAATGGCAATGATAATAGCCCCCCCCCCCCCCCCCCCCCCCACCCACGGAGTCGTTTTCAGAAATTGTGCCTAAAAACGATTACGTGGGAGGCTATAATGGTAAAGACTTTGATGACAATTTTTTTTTTTAATTTTCTTTTTCCTTTGCTTCAGAAGAGTAAAATCACGTGATGGTCAGATTGAAGTGACGTTTACACATCGTTTTTGAAAGGCTGAAGTCCGCGGAAATCATCTGTATAATTTATTATAATTTAAAGCACATATATTAAGCTATTTGCTTCATTCAGTTTAATAAATTAGCAAAGAAAGCTCCAAAAAACCCAGTTGTAAACATGATTTATCAATATTCCTTTGAAGGACCTAAAAACAATTCGATCGGTGCTCCGTTTAAAACGCTTTCCACTATTTAAATTAAGAACTGTTAAAATTAGCTAAACATAAATATGAAATATGTCCGTGTTAACGTTAATTAAGAATAATTTTTTCAAAAAATAAATAAAAATATTTATTGTTTACTGGTGGTTTCTCTTATTTTGAAAGAAGTAATGTCTGCATTGGGCCAGAGTCTTGTAGGCGCCGGAGCCTCTCCGTGTTACTTCATCATGGCAAAACGGGAGGGTTGGGGCGAGGAGGGGGAGTTGGGACTGAACAGTTAGCACTAACAAGAAATGCGAACTTTTCAATGGCCGATAATTTTACAGAGACTTAAGTGAGATTTATGAACCACATCAGTAAAACTTGCATGTTATATCATCGTATCAATCTGACTCCTTTAGTGGAAGATGAAAAGTCTTACCTGGCGAAATGCTTCCGACGCGGTATTTGAAAACAGCACACATTGTCATCAGAATTCAAAATGGCGGTCTTTTCTGGAAGCGTAAACCTTGAGCCAAAATATTCTCGTAGCAGGACAGAGAATACCACGAGTGTCAATCTCGTTCGGGGCCTGCAAAACATGTACTTTAAGATCAGAATATCTCGGATATGAACTGGTTTACATCCAGCACGGTATTCAGTATACAACATTACCATTCTAACTCCCTGCAGGGGACGAAATATGACTCAAAGCGAGGAAAATGCTACGAAATGTGCTTCAAATCTTGTCTGCAAGCGAAGTCTTCTTCGCCATTTTGTTTATGGCATTTGTAACCTCTCCTGTAAGCCCCAGGCTGCCTCATTAACCATCAACCAATGGAGGGCGGAAAATTATTTTTTATTTAGTTTAATGCGCTTATGAGACCGGTTTGAATTGTTGGACAATCCGGCAGGGTCCGACTCGAGAGAATGCATAAGGCAGATATATACCAGCTATCGAGAAAAGAACAACCGCTTCATCGCTTTCTGACCGCCTTGGATCGTCCTTGCCATGAGGGTTACACTACGCCATTTAATCTTTACCGGTTCCAGGGTGACACTGGGAGCGAGACATCTTTATTCAATGTTAACACCTTGGGCTCTTTTTGCTCGCCTACTAAGGAAGGTCTGGGCATACCCAGTACCCGTCAAAGCGCGAGGGAAAACTTTGGGCACGGTTGGCAGGGATAACCTGCCAACCTCATAAAACCTCATATAAACGCTTCGTGAAAGAAGGCTCGTGGGAGAGGTTAACCCTCTCTCCCAGGGAAAACGTTTCTTTGTATAAGCAGGGCTGAAGGTATGGGGTACACCCGATTTTGAGTGGAATTTTAAAAGGTTTAACGAAAGGATAGAAGAAAGAAAATAATTTTTGGAAAACCACCAGACAGTTGATTCCCACGCAAGAGCACCCCAGGTTGTCAAGGGACTGTTTGGGTGTCCATCTACTCAGAATTTTTAATTTTGAAATTACATTAAATCTTTAATATTTCTTATATCTCCATCTCCAAATTTTAATAAACCTTTCAGAAAAACTATCTCTTCCCAAACATTCCCAAAAATCACCCAAAAATTTACAAAACCCCGCTAAACATAGCTTTGTGACATGAGCATAGAGTTTCTAGGGGATTACTTGAAACGCGGACGAGATATTTGCATTAAACCCACAGCGGTGGAAAAACCGGCTTCAGGTGTACCCCCGCCGCCTTAATCGAAGAAAAACGTGTTATTCACGTATCTCTCGAAGCTATGTAGACTGATGCATCGCCCCTTTTGCGATCCCCTTGGGCTTCGCCCACGAGACTCGCCCAAAGTGAATAACACTTGCACATTTGTAGACTGTTCACAGCCCTCTATTTTTTCGTGTTTTTTTTTTTCGATCAATGAGCGCGCGGTGAGAACGACTAGAAAACTGGACGCCAGCGCAAAACGGAAGAAGCAAGGGGGTGGGGGGCGGGGGGCGAAAAAAATAGAGGGGCTGTAGACATCTTTGAAAATATTGAATTTCCCGTTTCTCCAGAAACGGAAAATTCCCATTGGTTGAAAGGCGGCAAAAATGTCATGACCTTGACAACGGCCGATCATGATTGCTTGCAGGCGCGTCTTGCGGTTCGCTCGAGTTGTCATTGCTGTGTTTTGCGATGGATCGATAATTTATTGGAACGCGCTCGTTGGCCGGAGAGATTTCCAAACGTTTCGTCTCTCAAAGACAAGCAGAAAGAGGCCATTCGACACCTTCTTTGTTCGAAGGACGTAGTTGGAATTTTACCGACTGGTGCCGGATGTTATGACAAAACAAATGCAAGAAGATGGGAATGTTGTTGTTCTTGTTGTAGCGGTACAACAGTCAAAAGAAATGAACCTTCTTGCTTGAGGCTGCTTTGACGGGTTTTGCTTGCGTTGTTCAGGATTCTTTGGCGAATCACTTTGCTGGCATAACTTTTGCTTCGCCGAAGACGTGTGAGGCGAATGTGACATATTTCTTTTGAATCGCTCGTCACGATCAACTTTCCTTTTAGGAGATTCTACGCCATCTTTCGGTCGCGCTAGAGATTTCTATATAAATTCAATATTGCTTGCTGCACTTCTAGATGTAGATGCACAAAATGAACACACTCTACTAGAACGAAATTCGTCTGCTTGCACTGCAATTCCCAAATCGACCAACACGTCTGCCAACTTTCGCCGTAAAACACCTTCGCGTTTTGGCCTCAAATAAATTTTCCGTAGAGATGTGCGAGTCTTACCGAAGTTCCCCAAACGAATTGCGAAGGAACACCCGCATATTCTGCAGAAATCGGAAGGACCGCTTGATTTGGCTTTCTGCCTCTTTTTGTAGGAATTTAAATTTATAAACAAGCACTTTACCGCTCAATTTCATTGGTCCGAGTTAATTGAAAGGTCAAGAGGAGGAGCTGTAAATTACAAGGCGATGACAAGGGGAGGGGTCTAAAACTTGCACTTTTATTCAAAGATGTCTACAGCCTCTCTATTTTTCTTTCGCTCGCTTCGCTCGCTTCCCGCCTCCTCCCTCGGCGCGCTCGCGCTTCGCGCTCGCTTCGTTTGCTTTTTTGCGTTGAAAAATCGAGAGGCTGTGGACAGTCTAGCACATTTGCCATGATCTATGATAAGTAGGAAAGAGAAGAAAAAGCTTGCGTGTGCTGTAACTGGTTAAACGTTATTTACCTTATCTCTATGGAAACATGGAATATTAAAAATTTCCAAAATTTACTTTATTACAAGAAATAGAAAGCAGTATCTCCATTTCGAATTCTTGCCTTGAGTCTCAGTCTGGTTTATTAATTTCTTATTCAGAGTCGTCAACGATAAACTATTACAATTCGAGCGATTCCTAAAACAACTGAAAATCTCTATATACAATAGCTGCCCCTCTTTAATTTCAGAAAAGCTGTCAAGATAAGATTTACTGACAAAAACCCCTCTTTTTTTAAACGTGATTAACTTCAAGTAATACTGTACAATATTGTGTTTCCTCTCCAAAGTAATTAAGTTTTATCCATAACATCCTCACTGTCAGGTATATTTATGAAAAAATAAACAGCATTGTATTGCCGCATATTGCACGAAACTGTTAAAATTAATTTAAATGTTAATTTTGATGCATTTTATCATTTATCTGCTATATACAGCTATAAACATTTTTGAATTAAAAAAACATAATTCAAACGCTTATTTTTACTATGCGAGGTTTGCTAACAACAGTCCTTGAAAAATGTCTACGCTACTTTTAACGGCAAAAAATTTGTTTCAAGGCTGTGGAAATCTCGCGAACTCGCCAGCAATATAATACAGGATTAAGAGATGAATTGAGTAAAACTATTGTTGTAATTCCGTGGCGAACATTAACTGAAATGGTTACTCCTGCGAAAAAACTTTGGACGATAGCAACACAGCAGTAAGATATACAACAGAAATGTGTTCAGAGCGGATCTCTTGAATCTCTGTATGCTGAAAATGCTCCTATTGTGCGAACAGCCTAGGGGTTGACTTTGAATCTGTGCCAGATGTCCTCGAACAATGAGGTAGATTTTTAAATAAACAACAGAGTTTCCAACAAGCAAAGTGAAAATTATAGGAGATAAGGCATTGAACGATAGGCCTGTAGCCCACAACCGAATCGTTGAAAAAATCCCTGAGACCACCCAGGTAAAAATTACCACCCATATTACACGAAACGGTGTCACAAGAGCTTCATACCTGAAATGCAATTCAAGTGCAAGCAAACGGTCGACTCCGATTGCTGTTATGGTAAAAAATGATGCACCACAAAGGAAGGAAATTAAAGTGTTAAAGGCTACCCAAAGCCCTAGAGACAAAGTTCGGTTATATATTCGTATAAGCAAAGCTACTATGAAGAGCGGGTGACCCGCCAAGCCAACAGTAAGGTCCGACACAGCAAGGTTTGCCAGTAAAATATTCGCTGCTGAGTGCAAAGAAGATGTCTTCCAGATTGTTATTAAAACTAAAACGTTCCCAATCACTGCAGTGAGGCTAAGGCAAATATTTGCTGCGCAGAGTGCGATCGTGTAGAATAGTTCTTCTTCAGGATATCCAAAGTCCTGTCCGGAGTTGTTTTTGCCCAAGTCATGGTGAAACTGTGATTGCTGCGGAGTGTTGTTGACTTCCATGGCTGATCGATTCCACACACTCTTTTCTCTACTCAAGCTGGTTGAAAATATAGAGGAATCTCCGATCCACTTCAGTGCTTTATCAATATATCTTAATTATCTGGCAAAGCAATAATCAGCAATGAAAACAATACAAACTCTGCCGATGCTCAATAGATGACGTTTCTCATACTCCCCACGAGCGAGTGCAATCCGATCTCCCCTAAAAACGACTGCGTGGGAGGCGACATGTTCCGTAGCCAGTACAGTTCGTTTCAAATGACTGCCAGCTAGCAAATTCAATTACATTTAATTGCAACAAAATTTATCTTTCATATTTACTTCTCAAAGGCATTAATAATTCATCTAGTTAAAACAAAGGAAATCAGAACCGTGACGGAGTTTGGAAATCTGATCTTAATTAGCATAGATTTTGACGATTTTATTTTTCTGTTTTCTCCGTAGTTTTAGTTTCGATTGAGAAGATATATCAAACACTCGACAGAGTGTTTCATCACATTTCAAAACACCTCGAAGTTCGTCAAACATACTCCGCTGCGCGTCGTATTTTCAACTCTCTTCTCGGTGTTTGGAAATGTGATGAAAAACGCTGTCTCGTGTTTGATATATTACTTGAGATTTGTTAGATGCATCTGTTGTCGGCCGTATAATCACTTTCAGTCAATTGGCATTCAAACTGAGTTCCTCGTTTAAATCTTTGTTAGAGACTACGATGTTAGGAGGCCTCTTTTCGGAAAAAAGTGCGACCGTGGTGAACTTTGAACCGACGCAATCTTCTTCAATCACAAAGCTGTTTGTACAGACGCCATGCACCTGCTCTTAGACAAACGCATTAGAAAGTAGGCTCCGGTGTACTAGATTATTTCTGATACAGATTGATCACAACTCGATCGTTTAAGACAATGTTCCTTTTATTTGCCTTCCGGCTGAACACGAGTCAGTTAGGCCGCCATTAAAAGCCACGTTCCGTGCTAAATTAACGTAATAGTTGTTTTATACAACAAAAGAGTTACAGCGCGCTTTGTGATTGGTTGATGCCTGTCGTCTATTTGAGTACAGACACACAGATGACGTCACTGCGTGGTGTGACTCGCGCGCGTGATCAGAGTTCATAGTCCAAGTCAGTCTTCTCGGCAATTTTTTCAAAACTTGCAGCGAAAACAAAAAGAGAAAGTTCAGCTTAATTATAAATCTACATAGAAGAACAAACTGCTAAATACTCTATACCTTTCGAGACATGTAACTGGGCTAAACAAGCTCGAAGCTAGTTGACAGCGACTGATTTGAAAAATTATCGAAAGCTGGCATTTTATTTTCCCTTCATACTGCGTATTTTAAAATCGGTTGAACAGTGCTTCGTGATTACGGAAAACTATCTCGAAATGAAAACAACCAAGGCTCACTGGTAGCGGCGTTTTAGCGGTACTGAAGTGTACAGAAGTCTTGTTATTGTATAAAACAAACAGATTCCATTTTGCGGTGCGTCTGTTCAGTTATATATCACAGGAGACGTCAAAATGTGGTAAGAACATCAGTGACCCACTCGCCTAGCGGCTCGTGGGCCACTTTTTTGTTCTTACCACATTTTGACGTCATCTGTGATCTATAACTGAACAGACGTACGGCAAAATGGAATTTATTTGTTAAGTTTTTATATAGATGATACCGGATCTTTGTAGGAATTCTCCTGGTCTTTATGCCAGAGAGCTTACAAAAATATCCCAATAAATGACAATACCATGAAAATGACATGTCAAATGACAGCGACAAGAAATAGAAAAATTATCATTGAGGGACAACACACCCACGATGTAGTCACTTGTGATGTAAATTGCGACGTTTCTTTCGTCTGCATACTGCAAGTCTTCATCAGGCGATAAGGTCGACTGGTTCACGTAACCTTATAAAGCACAATAATCCGTTGCGATTGGCTAGCTTTGAACGACTGTGATTGGTGCATTTCGATCCTCGCTGTGCCAGTGGATTGTTGTTCCCTCGGTGGTCTGCTGTCGTACATTTCTCATGATGTTCTGTTTTTTGATCGTGGGCATCCATGCTTCTGGAATTTCATTTCCACTACCATCTCCTGTTGATATGAAATATGTCAAAATCTGGTGCTTCGTGCTTCATCACGGGTTCCAGACACCGAGAAACAGATGAAAAAGTTGGCCTAGTGCTTTCATCTGTTTTGAAGAAATTATTCAGTAACATTATTTTTTTCTCTCGTGTTAAATTGTTTCCGTGACTTGTGATAATCAATAAAACATCTCAACAAAATGCATGTGTTTGATTTCAGGTGAAAAACATGTTTCATCTTAGATGAAAAACGGGTGGTGTTTTATCTGGTGTTTCACTATAGGTATCAGCCGTGATGATCACGATCAATAAACTTAACCTCATTCCAAAGCGGGTAGTAGGTGTTGTAGGAGAGCTCTGAAAACGCGGAACAACCACGATGAACAACCACAACCTTTTTTGCGTTCATTTTTTTTTAATAATCTGATTTTATTAAAATGATGTTATTAAATCAGCACGCAATCAGGCATCCAGGGTACTCAATTTCATATAGTTTACAGTTTATTAAAATTGTTTTATTTACTTTATTTATTTATTTTTTGATAATGCAAGTTGCTATTACTTCTGGCACAAAATAATCTACCGTAAAATTCCGGTTATGAGCCCTCCCGCTTATAGCCCCATCTAACTGGAAACAAAAAAATTTATCCGGTTATAAGCACCCCCCCCCCCCCCCCCCCCCGGATATAAGCCCCCCTCTGCTGGATGGCAGTACTGAACAGGGTTAATGTTGCTTTATTTTGACTTTTTAACTCAAAAACGTATTTCGATGAACACTACCGTGGCTCGTTTCGGACCATTTTTTTTTTTTAATTCCGCTTACAAGGCCCCCCGGATATAAGCCCCTCCGCTTAAAAGCCCACCCAAAACCCCTTACGAAGTTGTATAAGCCAAGGGCTTATAACCGGAATTTTACGGTATTATACATATATACTTTATACATATACTTTATTTAAACACGGTAAAAACATCAGTTACAAGTTAAGAATGATTACATCACATTAAAAAAATAAAACTGATTTACATGTTTGCCGTGTGGGAGCACGAGGGAGACATCAGGCAATTGATAAGTCTTTTAAAGTGGCTAAAGGATCTAGCAGCTCTGGCATCGTGGGGAAGGCTATTCCACAACTGTGCCCCACTGTAACAGAAACTTCGTTTTAAAAAATCAGTACGGGGCTTAGGTAGAGCTAACTTATTTGCCTTGTCTCTAAGATTATATCCTGTGCTGAATGGTTTAAATAGGTCTTGTAAGTACTCCGGAGCTTGTTTATTTATGGTTTTAAACATTAGTTTCGCTTTATGCTTTTTCCTTCTGGTATAGAGGGAATCCCATCCTAACTTTAATCGAAGGGCGGTAGCACTAGAATAGAAATCCGACTTCGTAATGATCCTAATGGCGCGATTCTGTAACTTTTGTAATTTATCAGTCAGTTCATTGCTGAGACCATCCCACACAGGACAGCAATAGTCGAAATACGGTTCAATGAGAGCTCTATATAGCAAAATAGCTGAATCTTCGCAAATGAATGGCCTCAGCCTTTTAAGAGCACCTATACCAGAGGAAACTACCCTAGCAATGTCATTGACATGTCTGGTCCATGACAAATGTTGGTCAATGTGGATTCCCAGGGATCTAGTGTGGCAGACTCTATTAATCGGTTGGCCTTCAATATGAATGTTTATTGAATGGTTGGCGATATTTGAAAGCCTCTGACACGAGCCAATAAACATAAGCTCGGTTTTAGCAATATTTAAACTTAATTTATTTACCGTCAGCCATTCGTGAAGGTTAACAAGTTCGTCATTTATTGAATGTTCTAGTTCGGGTAAGCTATTGGCGGCAATGCTAATGCTGGTATCATCAGCGTACATCCGAGGGGAGGCTTTACTCAGACAATTCGGCAGATCGTTGATATATATCAAGAAAAGGAGAGGCCCAATTAAGCTTCCCTGTGGGACGCCACAGGTGACAGGGCGTGCGCCAGATAGCTCACCATTAACTAGACACTTTTGTTGTCGGTCACTAAGATAAGAGTCAAACCACCTTAGGGACTTTTGATCAACTCCATAGCAAGCTAACTTTCGCAAAAGAATCGTGTGGTCTATTGTGTCAAAGGCCTTTTTCAAATCTATAAATACCATACCATTAATAAAACCGTTATCTATATTAACAGACCAGCTGTTAGTAGCTTCAAGCAAGGATGTAAGGGTGCTATGTATGGATCTAAAGCCGGATTGACAGTTAGCTAGAAGATCGTTAACGTTAAGATACTCATAAAGTTGATTGTATATTATTCTTTCAAAAATCTTAGCAACAGCAGGAATGATCGAAATCGGTCGGTAATTATTGACATCCTGTCTAGCTCCCTTTTTAAAAATTGGCGTAACCCTAGCTAATTTCTATTCAGTTGGAACAATACCAGTGGAGATCGATTGATTGAACATAAATGTTAGGGATGGTGCAAGAATATTGGCCGCTAATTTGAGAAACTTGGATGGTAAATTGTCCAGGCCAGTCGCCTTATTAACTTCTAGCTTTTCAAGTAATTTCAGGACTTCACTCGTGCAGCAACTGCCGAAAGAAAAGGTCTTGTCAGCAGAGATGAAAAAGCTTTCTGGTTGGGTATTTACCAGAGGTATTTCACTTGCCAAATCATGACCAGTTTTCGCGAAGTGATGATTAAAGGCCTCTGCCATGTCAGCTGCAGAACTTATCTTGTTATCACCAATTTCGATACGAGCAATAGTTTTCCTCTTGTGATGACGAGAATTTAGTTCATTGATAAGTTGCCAAGTCTTTCGGGGATCCTTTTTATTAGCAGCAAGGTTTTCATTAAAATATGTGCGTTTAGCATACTTAATAGAATTGTTTACATGATTTCTGGCGGCTTTGAAATCCGCCCAGTAAGACTGATGTAACTTTTTGTATTGATACTACAATAATAAATTACCTACAATATACAAGAGTAAGCATTTTATCATTTAATAATCTTAAAATTACATTTCTAAGTTCGACCCTGCATTTGTAATTCTATAACTGTTGATTGCGTAAAACGTTGGCTTTGGAATAACCATGAAGCATTTAAAAAGGCAGAAACATAGTCAAATTAAAATGAAATACCATAATTTAAAAGAAGACTTGCTGGCGGCACTCCTCAAAGCTTAAGGATGGAAGTTTGATAACTCATCAGCTTTTCGTGCATGACCATTTGCCTTTCACTTACCACCCCCTCACCGCCCCCTCCCCTCCCCTCCCCTCCCCTCCCCTCCCCTCACCCCAATTGACACGTTAATAAAGTTTAATCTTATGTTATCAACTCCGAAATTTAAAAAAAGCCGTAATTTTGCATCGGTTCGCCTGGTGCACCAAAACACGATCGCCTATCGAGATAGGAGGCGATTGTTTTATTTCTGTTTCTAATTAATTTCCTAAACAAAGGTGGGTGTTCATTATGAACTTGTTCATTTCCAGCCAGCAGATCGACATAATTTCCAAGTGTCTTTTATTTTCGCCAGTTCTTTAGTGAGAAATCTCGCAAAATGAAAATGTTTTACTTTCGCGGGAGAAATATTTATCAATTCTTCGTGAGGATAAGGTTTTGCGCGTCCAATTTTCTTGCAAATATTTAGCGAACGGCGAAATTAACGAATCAGTAGCGAAAAATCAAAGGCATAAGAGCTTTGAGTGAAACTGCGTATAAAAAGATCTAAATATTGGTAAAATCATGCTCAAATGACAGGTGCAAATTCCCCGGAAAAGAAAAGTTTGCGCAGTGGGAAGATTCACGAAAAATTATATACCAGACCTTTTCTTTATAGAAAAAAGCTCGATGCATGTTTAGTTTTCTTGCGTATCTCTCTCCCATCTGAGATAAAGAAACTCAATCCTTGGCAAAAGATGAGGCGTTAAAGTAGTGAAAATGCATATATATATCAAACCCTCAGTAGCTGGATATTGATATATATTACAGTGGTTTAATTAACAACACCAGGGCCGTAGCTAGCAATAGACCCAAAATAATCTCCAGTTGAACGAGATTGATTTTCTTAAAAAAATAGCATTTCAGAGCCTTCGGCAATCGCAGATCTTCCCTCGTCCATGGCAAAAGTCTGGTTACGTCCCTGAACACAACTGAGTAAAAACATTTTTCACTGCAAAACGTATTTCACGAACTCGCCAGCAGTATAACAAAGGGTTTATGGTAGAATTAAGAAAAACTATAGTCGAGGTAAAATCCACAACAATGGAAAACCACCATCTCTCCTCCATAAACGAGACAACTGTGAAAGAAACGTGCGGAGTGTAGCACAAAAAGAAAATGCAATAAACATAAAAGGTATTCCAAATAGATTTCTTCAGCCGTGACAATATCTTTTGCTGCCGTTTTCCATGCTCTTGCAATTCTTGGCAGTGAATCAGTGCTTGATGTCTTCGAACTACACGGAATATGTGCAAGTAAGCGGCGAAAGAACCCACAAGGCAACATACAGTCGTGACGGCCACCGTAGGGTAAAAAGCCTTCGTGTTCCATAATCGCATGCTAGCAATGCATCCATGCACTGTCCAGATAGCAGCTACAACCAGGCCAGCTCTTGAGTGTGTCACAGCGACGTGATACCTCAGATGCAGCTTAAGGGCAAGGAAGCGATCAGCCGTTATTGCAGAGACTGTAAGAAAGGAAACTCCACACAGATACCAAACAGTAAATGGATATAAAATCGAAATTGTTTCTTGGAACGCTTTCCAACCAGCATATCTTGCAATTCGGAGAGATATGAACAATGGTTGGACCACTAAACCAACAGCAAAGTCTGTTAAAGCAAGGCTGGCAAGCAAGAGGTGCTCGGGAAAGTGAAGTGAAGGCGTCTTCCAAATGGCTGTCAAAACAGCAGCGTTTCCGAATAGTGCTGCTAGACACATTGGAACGTTAACTGCGCAAACAAAGTAACCAACCGATGATTCTGTCGTAGCTGCTTTATAGGAATCGTTGAATTCCTTGTTACCTTCGCTGTGAGTCATTTTATTTCTTTCCGAGTCTATATGATCGTTGCGGTTAGATTGCGTAATTAATCGACCCTCAGTGGTACAAGGAGAAAAACCGCTTTAGAGTGGAATTGAAAATGTTCTCGCTGCTTTGCTAGCAGATCGAGATGCTACTGATGAAGGGAATCGAATAACCGTTTACGATGACCACGCTTCGGATGGTAATTAAGCTCTCCTTTCGCGATTAAAGCCACGGCGGTTACTTCTCGTTTAAGAACTGTAAGAGTCTAAAATATTCTGACAATAAAATTCATATCATGTAGAGATGCTTACAGTTCAACATAAATAAAAACTAGTGTATAATAACCAATTTGTGATTGGTGATTGCGAAAAAGGAACTGCGTTATTAAAAGTAAATATTTCAATACAGAGAACTGAAAAGAAAAATACAATTTCTGTGTTATTAAAATAAAATATTTAAATAAGGAGAAGCTCACCAGGAGGATACAAATTTTATCATGTTCCTATTGTTTCACTTGGTCCTCGCTTGCCGAGAGATTCGGGCATTTCACAGCACATTTAAGTTTTCAACCTTATTGACATTTTAACTTCCTTGGTTATACTTTTAGAACGTTATACTACATGAATGTTTTCACACTGTTTTTAGCACAACAGAGAACCAGATAGAAATTATAGCAACATCGCCTTAAGACTTTTTTTTTAATTTCGACAATTAATATATTTTCCAAATGTATTGTCTGTTCTTTGTCATACTAAATAAAATCAAGAATAGTTTAAATATATGTTTTCTAAATACAATATTTTTAGACTGAATGCAAACTGGATGAAAATAATTAGAGCCATCAGAGTATTTCAAATACGGTTTGCACAATTATCGCCCAAACAAGGAATGCATGTATATTGAGCTGTAATATTTAAAATTATAAGTTTGAAAATCTGACTTTTTCCAGTAAGTTATGGAACGTCAAAATTTAAAAGATTTCGAGGCAGGCTAGGTTGAGCGAATTGTCAAAAGTAATTAAAAATTTTTTAAATACAGTGAAATTATTTTTTTATTATTAAAAAATATATATATTTGATTAGATTTTTTTACTTTATCAACCCCTCAATTGGCAAAAGTATGAATTTTGTAAACAAAATCCCAAAACGGAACATTCTTTTTACAATTTTAGATCTCATTTGGCGGATGTATTGTTTTCAAAATATATTTGATCCAACGCGAATATAAGAAAATTGAAATTAATATATCAGTGTCCAGTAAGACAGACAAACCGTTTCTTAATAAGATTGTGTACTACCAAATTTTACTGAAAACATAATAGTTGGCCTTTCTATGTTTTAATAAAAATAGATTGTAGAATTTAATAAGGTTTGCTTCTTTTCTTTAAAAAAATAATAATGAAAAAAAAAACAAAACAAATGACAAGTACAGTTTAATCAAAATACCATGTTTCATTCGTTACTTATAATAGTTCAGTTAGATTGATTCCGAGGAAGGGAGTGGGTTGGGGATAAACCTTTTCGATACGTTATACATGCAGGTTGCTGCACGGACATATTTTTTTTTTCATATTATAATCTTGAAAACAGGAATCATTCTAATTTTATCCAGAACAGGTTATTAAGTTGTTTGTCTTTTTTGCAATTCGAACAGAGACAAGTCATTTTTTTAGCCTTTCATATGGTGCAGAACTTTTAAAGCCTTGAAGTAAATGTAGCAGCTGATAAACATTTTCTGAAGCATCAAACTTAGAAGCGTCTCAAAATGAGATATCGCTTTACTACAACAAATCTGGGCTGGATTCGAAATATTGGTTTACAGGTATTTCGAGAAAGATTGTCGGAAAAAGGTTTCCAAGTGCACGCGACAAGACCGAAAGACGGTCTGGATATAAAAGATAATTTTGCATATTGGCCTAGAGGAAATGAACAAGTTTGTATTTTTGCACTGCAAGAATTTGTTTTTCCTTTCAGGAGGCTTGTATCTGTTGCTTTACTTTAACTGTCGCATGTCTTTGAGTTAAGAACATTCTACTAAAATTCAGCGTCGCTAAATGCACCTTGTTTCCACCTGTCTGAGGAAAAGGAAAACATGCAAGTTCGCGTTTATCTTGCCGTTATATCTTATAAGTGTTCAGCACTTGCAGTAGCTATATACTTCGAACCATACTACCTTTCGGTCTTGTCGCGTGCACTTTTTACCGACAACCTTTCTCGAAATAGCTGTATAGGAAGTAAAGTTTCTAAGAGTACCCTTAACTCAACTCTCTTAGCCCAACGTACATGGCTCGAAATAATGGTTCATTCGGGGATTTTCAGACTCTAAGGGTAAAAAAGTGACTAATATTACGAAAAATAAATCCTGTCGTTACGTCGCTACGTCACGGGAATTTTGCGGATTTTTGGTCTAAACTATTCTGAAACTAGTGGTAGGCAACTTAATCCATGAAAAACATTATCTTTGAGCATCTAAAGGAAGATTTAACCTTACTTTGCGGAAAGAAATCAACCCACGACTACAAATAATAATTTTTGGAACACGCATGGAAACAACTTGAAAAGTTTGGCCTTAATTTTTCAAGTTGCAATCTATTTCCATTCAAGCCATCCGCAGCCAAAGTAACTTGTTGACAGTTTCAGTGCTCTAATATAGCAATTGTTAATAAAAATTGACAATTCGTTTTTGGTTTCCTACGACACAAATACATATAATGACTGTTAAAAAATGTGTTCGAATCCGATAATTGATAATTGATAAGTATTAGCTGATAAATTTAATGGCTAGCATAAGTTAAATACACCTTATTCGATGGTTTAACATATAATACACGCGAATATTTTGCGAGTTGCGTAGTATTTTTCCGAGGCCCGTAGGGGCGAGGAAAAATATGAGCACCATTCCACCATTCCTTCATTTTCTAGTATTTTGGCCTTTAGTTTTCGAAATAAATCGCGCGAAAGACATAAACAACATGCGGCATGGTCGCAGTAGAGGTAGCATCGGCAGCAGTAAAAGTGAACTGGCAATTGTTAAAAACAGCTCCAGAGAACACATTTTTTCCTCCAGTTTCATTTTGCTGTGGAATAACTCTTGGCGACAGTACTTGGCTTTCAGCGGCGAGTGATTCATTGGGTGCTTCTCGCGCTTGGATGTAGTTGCTGAGTTTCAAGGACATGCTTTCTTGCTGCTCTGTCGAGGTACTGGAATAGCTTTCCAGGGACTTCATGTTTCTTTGTCCAGCAAGTGCAATGATATCTAAAGGCTACACGTTTTCTTTTCTCAGCGTTGAAATCATGGTTCTTCGCACCGAGTGGTTCGTGTGCTTGCCTGTCAAGCCGGCGGCTTCGCTCATGGATTTCATGAATGAACCGAGGGAATTTTTGACAAGTGGCTGCTTCTTGAACCAGAGTTATGATGTAGGCGAGAGAATCGCCACTAAATAAAATGGGGAATCTGGAAGAGACATTTCAGGTGGTCGTCTGGCGAGATATTCTTTAACGATGTGAACAGGGCAACATGGTCCGACAGTAGCGTACATTTTTGGATTGAACGAACGGTCAGCGACAAAGTCGTGTTCGCCAGTGCGAGTCTTGCTTCCCCGCTCGGTTATCCATTCATCGCACTCTTTTCCTTGTGGCCCGTCTTCGCACTTGATTTGGAAATCTCCAAACTTGATTCGATGATGCTCGTCACGGGCTCGCCAACCAAAGAAAAGGGTATTGTTGAACCAAGCGGTGCACAGCAGACTGTGTGGTGTTTCATAGCCAAGTTGCTTCTCGTCCCACAACATCTGAATCTGAGTTTCGGTCAAACCAAGAGCTTTATTGGGCTTTTGTCCTTTGCCTACACGGCGAAGCTGCTTACGTTTTGAAGATAGAGCTTCTCTGGCCTTTGTAAACTGTCTGTCGGTGAGTAAATTGTATTGTTTATCTTGTCGCAAAACGCGGTCAACTGAGTGAGTGTGTCAGGTTCATATTCGTCTCCGTTTTGTTTTCGTACTTTAAAAAAAAAAATGAGCTACTACTTTGTCAAGGTCACTTTGCGTCTTCTTCGTCGTGTTTTTGTTTCTGTTTTCGACAATAAAATTGTCGACGTCTTGGTCGTCCAGCTGCTGTCCGTTTATTTCTGTTTGTTCTCTTTCCTCTGTGATTACAGCAACATTAACTGTTTCCGAAGTTTCTGTCTGTTCTGTTAAAAAGTCCATTTCAGTAAAAAGTTCGTCTGTTTGAAAGTCAAGGTCATACAAGGCAAAGTTCAGTTCGTTTTGTGGACCTTGGGTGGCCATTTTGTCGCTCGTGTTCAGTCTGTATTTTTGCCCTGTTCTACAGTGTAATAACGTGGCATATTTTGCGCGTTCTTTTGCCCTAATATGGTAAAATGGCACAATGGTGGAATAATAAATATTAATAATTGAAGTTAAAAATGAACAAAGGTTAGTCGGTTTCACTGTCTTTTCAGTTTTCTACATATGTGTCCGTAGTGGACAATTTTTTGGCGAGGAGTTTCATGCTTTTCACAACAATTCCACAAAACGCATTTGCACACTGAAAGATTTCAAGCGCACATTAAAAATTCACATGCAATATCGCCTGCATGTAATTAGCCGTTTAATTTTCGACTGTAATAATTTGGTCAGAAAATTTAAGAGGGACTTTTAGGAAAAACCGACCTTTTAGCGGAAGAAGTTGAAAAATCAATTTCTTTCCACGATTTTTTGGTCATTAATAGCTTTAGGTAGATAAGAAACTTAATGTAAATTGCTTCCCGGAAAAGTGCTTTAATTTCGTAGTTTTTCTCAAAATAAAAGGGCTTTTGACGAAAACAACTAAATTAGGTTTGTTTTCTACCTAATAGCTTTAAATGAACAAAAAAAAAATCAAGGAAATCGATTTTTCAACTTCTGCCAAGATTTCAAGATTTCGTTCGGTTTTTCCTGAAAGTCTCTCCTATATAATTTCTTTGCACATTTGCATTTTCTACAAGTTTAATGTCCTAAACTTAACTTTTTACAGAAGACACTTCAAATCCATTAGCGCCGTAAGACAGCCAAATGGAAAATAAAAACATGCTTTCTAATTAATTCACGTTGACTTTTCAGCAGACATTATCGTACCAAATGCAAAGTCTTTGTGTTTAATGTTGCTAAGAAGGTCCTTAGCTTGATACATCATTCAATTTACAGCTTCTTCCTTAATGCATCATTGCTACGCAACATTTTAATGACGCTCATCGATCCAAGTTAATCGTTTTGATATAGAGTTGATGTTGGTTTTGTGTTTCTTATTTTTTTTTAACTTGGGTGTAGTTTTCGAACCAGATTTTTCGTAATATACTACTAATGTCCTTAAAGGGACAAGTTGACGTTAAATTGTTTGAAATAATTCCTAATTTCCAACTTTTACAAGACAAGGGAAAAATAACTTCCAAATAACTTCCAAACAATAGCAGGAGCCATAACACGTCATAAAATCCAAAATGGCGGCGCGCTGGAAATTTAAAAGCTATAAACCTTTCCATTTATTGTTATTATTAAATGTTATTTCTCCCTTGACCTGTAAAATTTGGAATTTTGGCATCATTTCAAACATTTCAGCGTCAACTTATTGTACGAGTGGAGGTTTCCTTTAACACAGATGAAAACATCAACGCATTTGTTTCTCGTTTTCCGATCAAAACAATTTTAAATTTGAAAAAAAGCCAACCCTGCTTTTTAAAACGAATAATTGCCTCATAGGCTTCTGCGAAACAAAATAGGCATTTAACATACAAATTACCAGCCGTGTCTTGCTAAAATTTCGATTCTTACTTTCTAAAAATTAGAATTTTCTCGGAGGGGCATGCTCCACCCTTCTTTTTATGCATCAAATCAACCCATTAACTACTTAGTGACAACTACAGTCGCCCCCCCCCCCCCCCCTCCCCTTCTAACAGAAATGTCGCATCGATAAAAAGTGATCACCGTCTACCTTAATATCTGTGTATGCTTATCACTGTTAACACTGTTTTCTGTTATGAGATGATTCAGACACGGGTATTGCTTTGAGAAGTTTAAAAATATAACTAGTTCATGGACAGTTAAACAATACTTGTCTTGATTTGTACAACACTAGAGCGGATACAGTATTCTCAAGTTACAAGGGCCCATTAGATGACTTGCAATGGCCAGAATAGAAATGGATTGACTTAATTATTGCCAACATAAAATTTGGACTTACTCAAACCGAATTCTCGAGTTTTCAAATTATCAAAATATGATAAGGGCAAATATTAATTTTAGTTTTTACAAAGTTTTTCAGTATGCCATAAATTGCGATAGCATCCGTAAGTCATTGCTTTGAGGCTCGAACAAATATAGGTACTTCAGATCAGTATAGCGAGCTTCCGGGATTCAGGTGTCGGAAGCAATATAGCATACAATACGTCATAAGAAGTTGTTCCAAATAACTTTGGGCTTCACGGAGATACAATGGAAAAGAAGCGAATAATATGAAACACTTATACAAAAGCATTAGCTAGGAAATTGCCTATAAATGATGCCGAGTAACCAGAAAGTATACATTGAAATAGCTTGGGTGACTGCCGACGTTAGTTCCACCAGATTGAAACAGGATCGATTATGAACGGAAAAAGCGTTACACTTGTCTTTATAATAGTCTTCATCCCGTTGGAATCTTACAGCGAGGCTTTCAGCGGCCCCTTTGGACATGGAAAGCGGGAACTTAACAGAAAGGTAATTTTTACTTTATATTTAACATAAGAAGTAGTCTTTTAGGTATGTGTTGTATTGATATGGCAGTCTTTTAGGAATTTCTATTTTTTGTTTGGTTTAGTTTTGCAATTCTTGATCGATTGAAAACGTTTCTCCTGATGTCGGACAAGACCAGAAGCAATACCAAGGGTTATTTGTAGCACCCGACTCCCGCGCTTTTCACCGAATGTTAGTCTTTGCAGTGATTTCTTCTTGGTTTTTCTGGTGAAATTAACTTTGTGAAATTGCTTCGATTTTGATTTTTTTCAAACAGTTGCATATTACGCTAGCTATTACACTGAACTTTAACGACATCTTACCACAAAAAGTCAATAACTGTTAAAAAAGTATGTCATAAGCAAATTATACCGGGACGTGTCGATAATTATGGGATATGACTCACTTAGATCGAATAAATTAAGTAATACGCCTTGTTAAGTTATGGTTTACATGAAGAGTACCTGTAAAATTTTCGAGGAACTTCAAGGAATATTTATTTCAGTGCCTATTTACTTGTGTTCGGCTTGTGGTACGTTTTTATTTGGTAGATTAGATCTTTTTAAATGACAGTCAATTTTCATTTTCATGCCTGGTTTCACTCAAAGTGTATTGTGAAAGTATCGTCTTTTTATATATCAACAGAAATGCTTCAGTATTTTGAATCAGTGTACACTTTGCAAACAGAAAAAATTAAAATAGAGTAGATAAAATTATGATCCATTAACAAACTCTCGGTTTATTTTAATCAGACTAAATTTCGTTGCATATAGAAACTCAGCGTGGTTAAGTTTGTAAACACTGAATAATTGTTTTCGGGAAGCGAAACTTAGTTCAAACTAACCAATTATCCGCATTGACTAGCGTTCCTCCCGTCTTTAAACTACAAAGGGTCACAAGCTTAAAAATGCAAAGTTTGAGTTTTTAGATACAAACGAGATAATGGAGGCTTAAATAGGCAGCACTGGCCTCTTAGGCGCAGATCATAAATTTAACTTTTCTTTCGCGGATCGTCTCCTACTGCAGGTGCTTTTCTAGTGCCATTCTCTCTGAGTGTTTAATGGTTCAATTACCAGTCAGCTGTCAGTTGGCAGCATTTCTTTTAAGCGTCCAACGCGAAACAATTAAAGCGCATCGATTAATTTCATAAGAGAAATAGAAACCATCCTACTCAAAATAAATGTCCTTTCTCGCACGAAATCTTATTTTCTCCCTTTGGTAGTTGGGTTCTTTTTTAGCTTTTGGCAATTTCATTTCAAAATCGACTGCCAAAAATCATAGCTGATAGTCATTGTCGTAGTTTAAAGCTCTATAGAAAAAATGACAAATAACAAACTAATTTACAAATTATTAAATTTGTACTACACCAAATAAGAATAAAAATAGTTAGAATAAATTTACCATTATTAGATGTGGCTAAGAAGCCTAAAAAGAAATCACTGATAAAGTTAGTTGAAGGTATTAACAACCAGTGCGTGAAAATTAAATTTAACAAAAACAAAAATTTTGAATTAAGTGCGGAGCAGCGCGAAGGCGATGAAAATGATGTTTATAGATATCGCCCATTGCTCCATTAATGCCTCATATAACATATCACGAAACTGCGTCCATTAGTTCAACAACAGGTACTTATGAAATAGCTTCTATCCACTCCACAGTGCCATGACTATCTTGAGAGACTTTGTTTGAGTGAAAGGAACATCAACTGCGACTTCGTGATTTCCAGAAGCAGTCAGCTAAAGGAAAGCGCCCTTAACAGCAAGTTGGAGAGCAAAGTGTACAAGACCAAGTCTGTTTCGCTCGAAGCTGACCATCGTAAAAACAGTTGGCCATTGAAATATCGTCAATAGACGCAAACTGAATGTAATGTGTTATCCTAGTTTTACCTGGACAGGATTTGATGTTGTAAAACTCTTATACATATGTAGAACATGAATAAAAACAAAGAATGCAAAAAAAAATACTGTTTTGTGACAATGTAGATGGAATCACTTTGCAATATTCTTTATAAAATTAAAATTAATTCAATATTCAACCACAAACTTGGCTCTTCTTAATATTTTAATAATTTAAACTATGATTTCATTCCAGGGGAAGAGTAAAACATTAATTTTATTTAGCGGAAAACAGCAGAGAAATATATTTCCAACAAATTATGAAAATCGTCACTTTTATACTATTGGCCATATAGACAACATCATAAATTGCAAATAAAATTTACGTAAACATCAGGACCATAGCATCGACATTGAACAATGTACAGGTTAACGATTTCGAATGGGAAAAAAAAAAAAATAAAATAGCGCACTGAATTTCTACTCAAAAACAAACGTGCACCGTGATATTTACAAAGGTCAATAAATATTGTCTTGCCATAAAAGTAAGTTTTACTCTTTACTATTCGCACCGCTCATAGACAAAACTTATTTCCGATAATGCGCATTGAGTATGGGGACTGACAAGAGCTATTTTGACAGTATTATATGCCGAGGACGTTCTAAATCAAAATGCAGAGGGAAAATTCCAAAAAAAAAAAAACGATTTATACTGATTATTTTGAAATCCAGGAGTCAAATAACTACACTCTGTCCCAAATGATGATAAAATTTTTTACAATAAAGCCGTCAGTAAATCCCGACAAATCCTTGCATAATTCAAACATTATTCGTGACAAAACTTGCATAATTCTCGAAACAACTACCATTCCCCACATCATTTCCAGTTATTATTTTTCTCTTTATTATGTATTTAGCTTACTTCTGCCATTTAACATTGGATTAGCATTTCTCAATACGTCGGCTCTGAGCTGGGACCCATAACGAATTAAAACAGTTCACTACTTCTCTTTAACTATACTTAAATGAAAGGAGAAGCTTTATGAGGCCATTATCACGAGATATTAATGTCTTCTTTCAAAATGGAGTTTTATGTATCTTAAGCAAATAAAATATGCGTTTCTTTCCGTAAAGAACATGACGAAAAAGTCAACAATTCATCACTAACTTCGGTTTTCTCAAATACGTGGTGAACAATATATTTTTTTAAAATTCTTGTTCGAACGCGTTTATCAACAGATAACAGCTAAGATCTACAATAGATCCATGGCAAATACATGACAATTTACATAGCTATTGATAACACTTTCAACACTGAATAATTGCAGCTTGAAAAGTATTTAGTTGTATGTAATTGATGACATATTGGGCCCTGCAATTGCAAGTGATGTTGAAAGATTCATAAATACTAACAAGTCCTCATTGAACTACTCTGGAATGACCACTACATTGGCCATCGACTTTGGAAAACTGACGTCATCGTAAAGTTAAAGTTTGAGCAAAGTTACCATCAGGCTGGCCAGGCGTCCCAAGCATTTAATTCGCTGCTACCTATTTATACACCAGGACCCAGTTTTTCAAAGGGTAGATAACTCTATCCACCGGAAAAACCAATATCTAGTGGATAACATAGTTTGTTTCGTCGACACGTATCCACTGGATAGCGCAGTATCCGGTAGATAGCATATCTACCCTTTGAACACTGGACCAGACCCAGGGTGGAGAGAGACACGGTGAGAGAAAAGAGTCTTGCCGAAGAGCACAACACAATGACCTCGGCCTGGACTCGAACATGAACCGTTCGATTCGAAGTCTAACTAATAGCCGGACAACTGCGCCTTCTACAGATTCAGATGAGCATACAGTCAAGTAAAGGAATTAATCAACTTAAGCAGACGGGGAATTCGCCAAATTCTCAACACTTCAGAAATGCTTTGCAATCATAAGGATAAATATACTTTCAATTGGAGCCTTCGCTTGTACTTCACGGTTTGAAAAGGAATATTCAGTATGGAATTACTGTTCTTTTGTTTTTCTTAGTTTATTTAACTCTGCCCACGACCACTTACCTTTATTTGCTTTTTGTTTTTATCCATAAATGCAACTTTAAACCGTAAATTATTGGCGAATCTTTTACATTTATCACCACCTATCTAATGCTTCAGATAACCTCCTGTTGGCACATGTTTGCCCGCAGCGAAAATAGCGGATTAGTATATTACACCCACTGTGTATTTATTTTTATTCAACATGATTAATTCCAGTGACCTAAAGCTCTTTAACTTATCAATTGTATATTAATTTTCTTTAGAAAGCTGACACTTTAATTTAAACTTGACATTCGAAATAAAACCATATTAATCCAGAGGAAATTGCGTGGAAGATTGAGTGATAACAAACACAGAAGTCAATAAAACGGCTTGTCAAAAGAAAATTCGCAGCGTTTCTGATTCTCACGCAGGAGCCGCAGCTGGTTAGTCTGGTTCAGTGTTAGAAAGGAGGACATCAGAGATTTCTTCGAAGAAAATGTCTTTGGATGCTGAGTGCTTTGTTCTACCAGATCCAGCTAACCAAGAAGTGATGGCTCGCCATGCGTCGAACCTTATAACAGCCACAATCAACGCCTTGAGTTCACCTTTCGCCGTTTTAGCCAATTTCCTTGTGGTTTTTGTCATCACACGGAACACTGCGCTTCATACGCCTTCAAACGTTCTTCTGGCGAGCCTAGCATTCTCCGACCTCATGGTGGGTATGGTGGTACAACCTTGTTACGTTGTGTTCCGTCTATACGAAAACATCTTGCATCTGGTGCCGCCTTGCCTGTTGAGGATCATCTACTCGGAGAGTTTCTGGGTATGCTACGGCGTTTCGTTCCTGACGCTGAGCGCAATCAGCATTGAAAGGTACATTGCCTTGCGCCTGCACCTTCGCTACAAGGAACTGGTGACAACACGGCGCGTCCTATGGGTGGCTATCATCATCTGGGTGTTGGATATTTCCCTTACGTTCATGGAATGGATCGCTCAAACCAAGCTTCTGCGAAATTGCCATGCGGCGCTCTTACTTTTTTGTCTCTTGATTACATTCGGTACTCATATTAAGATATTCTGGATTCTTCGTCGACATCAGCGTCAGATAAACAGCATCAGCCGCATGCCGTCGAAAAGGAGAAATTTCCAACGCCAAACCAGACTCGCTGTGAGCGTTTCATACATTGTAGTCATCTACATCACGTGTAACATCCCTGTGCTTTCCGTTATGTTGTTCACCTTTGCGGGCGGCCGCTTGGATAGCCTTAATGTGTTTAGCTGGACCGAGACCATAGCTTTCTTAAATTCTCTGATTAATCCTGTTATCTGTTGTTGGAGGAACAGAGGAATCCGCCGAGCTGTTTTCAACCTTTTAGCGAAGGTCGTTTGTTTGAACAGAGCCTTGACACAGATGGAGCTAGGCAATACATCCGTTGTGATGAGAGGCAATAACCGAATGTCAACTCTGGACTACGACAGGAAATAGACTTGGATAACTCAATAAACTAAATTGAGAGATATTGCGGACAGCATTAAAATAAATTGACAAGACAAGGCGTGATTCAAGATTGATGTCGAGAATGACAAGCAGAAGCAAACAAAAGAACATGCACCTTTCGGTCAATAACTTGCAACATCAATTCCTCTAGCTGATTGGCTGGCATTTGTCCTAATGTTAGTTTTGAGATTTCGGTTGCATGTCAAGACTTGTATTGATTTATGTAAGGAAAATTAATGTTGATCAATTAACCGTGTTAAGGGACAGGGACCGTGGGCCGTCTTCGACTTTCAGAAATTTTCATTAGCAAAACTGGAAATAATATGATCAATTTTTTTTTTTTGTATTTGCATTGATTCTGATAATTATTTCACACTACACTCGAGCTTTGTTACCTTTATAAATTGAAGCAAATTTTAAATAAGAAATGTAGTAACTGTATAAATTTTCCTGATAAAAGGCGAGTGCAACTGAGTTACGATGTCACTGTAGCATAAACTGTAGTTGGACCATTTTTCACCCTTTATAAATGTTGCCGTGATATTAAGAGGAATTCAATAAGGTAGCATCACCGCAAAGTATTGCTGATCAATATTTTCGCCAATTAGCCAATCAATTGAAAGCGATACTACTGAAGAATCAGTCTTTCACTAAATTTTGCAAAAAGCGTCGTGTACAGGATAATAAACAGTAGAATAAATAAAACCAGCAGGATGGTCACACACTAGTTAGAGTTTCATCCCTAGAACTTAGTAAAAAGTAAGAACAACTTTGTACACTACATGAACGAGCTGCCCAATAGCTATAATAGATTATCAGGGTTTCATCCACAGAACCACCTTGTCCAGCATAGTACACAGCATCACAATGAAAGTGCTGGTCAATAGCATTCACTTTTTGAGTTTCCTCCCCCAAATTATCCAAAATTTTAAAAAACTTTATAAAGCATGCTGTACCACATGTCGAACATACTTCTCAAACTAAAAGCGCTCATTTAAAGAGGTTTAACCACAGACTCCAAAGTTAGAATTAATTACATTACGGGACGTACGTTTTAACTTCAAAAGGAGAAGACTGTCGAATGTAATTGTTATTGCCTTTTCAGTTCTACATGTACACTAAAAAAACAAAAAAATAAATTAAAGTTAATGTAGCACATATTTTCAAGAAACAAAATGAGATAAAATTCGCTGATTTCAACGAAATGGCAGGCGTTTCTGTTCCATAGGATGAAGAAATCTGAAGCGAATTACCGTGCGAATTGGGATATGAAATGTAGAAGAAGTCAATAAATGGAGATATTTTATTAGATTTAGTTTATTTGAGCCTATAAATAACATAACAAATTAGTGAGTATTGTGAATTAAGTGCAGATTGAAAGATTGTAGAAGCTATATAGCCGGATTGGATTCCGAGAAATTAAGCTCAAACTTTAATCCTTTTACAAAAAGTACAACAATAAATTTGAATCAATTGAATGAAACTCGGTTTGTGATTTTTAATTACATTTCTACTCTACGTAGAAATTCATAATATGGCTCTAAACACATGTCTATTTGTTTTATTCCGTGGTATTCAATTAAGCTGTTGATTAAAAGAAACAGCATATGTTAATATTGCTTGACCTGTCGAATACTATCGTATCGCGAATTTTAACTTTGACATAATATTCACTTGAAGTTGATGGACACATTTTAAAAGCTCTATGTTATTGATGTATTGCGACATTTTGCCCACACTCCAAATGGTGCTTAGTGTCAAGGGCGATTTTAAACGCGGGAAAAAATATTCGTAGCAAAGCGGCTAGTTTTCGCTTTAAGGATCTAGACTTACGTGGATGGTCATAGTACATAATGGATGTGAATCAATCGGAGGAGTGCTTTTTCCTAGTGAATCCAGACTTTGACAAAGTTCATTACCGTTACACGACGAACTTTGTAACAGGTGTAATAAATGGCATATTTTCTCCCGTTGCAGTTATTGGAAATATCGCGGTTCTCTTCATAATCTATCGAACAGCTTGGCTTCGAGAGCCGTCGAACCTCCTTCTTGGATGCTTAGGTGTTTGCGACTTGCTAGTCGGTGTCATCGTTCAGCCCAGTTACGTTTCGTTTCGACTGAGTGAGAACCGAGATCATTTTGTACATTGCTCTGTGCGAATGATCTACTCGACGTCATTTTTTGTCTGTTATGGAGTATCCTTCCTAATTTTGAACGCAATATGTTACGAGAGGTACTTGGCATTGGCGCTTCACCTACGTTACAAAGCCTTAGTTACGAAGCGACGTATTCTAATGCTGGCAGCTTTAATATGGATATTAAACACATTTTTGACCTGTCTTCAATTTGCTGGGATCAACACAACTGTACGAGCAATTCATCTTACATTTTGGTTCGTATGCCTGGTAACATCGGGTCTGCTTCAGTTTAAAATTGTCGGCATCGTTCGTCGGCATCACGAGGAGATACGACGCCAGGAAATTCAGTTGAACTCGCACGCACACAGTTACCGACGTCAACTTAAACTGGCCGTCAATATCGCTTACATTGTGGGCATTTATGTTTTCTTTAACCTACCTGTACTTATCGTGACCACTTACCATCAAATAGTGCGTGGAAATTTGAGTAGTTATAATTACCACAGCTGGGCAGAAACGGCTGCCCTGTTGAATTCTTCACTGAATCCTATAGTTTGTTGCTGGCGAAGCCGGAACATACGAAAAGCAATATTTAAACCCATTGCAGCGTGGATAACTTGTAATATTTTGAACGGAAATGAAGATGCTAAATCTAATGTTGTCAATTCGAGACGGTATGATATTCACTGTCAGATGCAAATGAAGTCTCTTCGATTTTAAGAACTTAAATTTGAATGGGAAAATACACTCAAATAAACTCACAGCGACGTTTTCAAGGAAATCGTAACGCGGAGCGATTGTAATTACTTAAAGCAATAACAAGTTTGCTGGTTTTGTACATTTTACAAAGGCTACGATATCAAAATAAACACTTGCTCTTTTTTTATTTTACTTTGCCTTTATGCACTGAAAGAGTGTTTGTTTTTGGATTTGTCGTTGTTAGTCTCTGACGTCGTCTCAAAGGAAATTATTTTTGGCTTTTTAGCACGCCAAAAGAAAGAGCGCTCTTAACTAAGTATTCTGGAAAAGATATCCACAATAAGCCAGGATAGCCGCCATGTTTGTTTTCACGTTTCAATGCAAATCACTCACGTGATTTGTGAGGGGGCAAACAAGCTTATAAATCGATCAATTTCAGCTGGTATTATATTATGTCTAACAAAACACTGCATACAAATACATTAATTTTGTTGCTGCTTCTCTTTGAATCTGTCGTACACATAACCAGCTTTGGCTATCGTAGGCGTCACAACAGTAGTTTTGAGTTGTTTTCTGTGACTGACATAGCATAGACATTCTACTGAAGGTACATAAAGCAATGGAACTAAAAGTACTTGAAGGGTGACAAACGGTTTACAACGACCGAGAGAATTCTCGCGCGCTCATTGGTTGAAAAGTACGGTACATGAGAGTAAAATGACGTAACCTGTAACGCAACGTAAGGGAAATTTTGGAAAACTTAACAAATTGGCGTGACTTTTTCAGACAACAGAACGGCGAATTGTTGAAAGTCAGCTGAAACATTAAGGACGAAATGTTTTAACATTCGTTTGCCCCAAGTGGAAAAAAAGCGAACTTACGAGTCGTCACGCGCGCGCGATTCCCGGCTGATTTTCCGCCTAATTCGCCGATGAATTTTCTGTGCTATTCTATAGAGGATAAAATGAAGCCATAGAAAGGGCAAACCTTTGCGGTTGAACTCCATGTAAAGATACAAATTTTTGTAGAGCTTATAAAAGTTATACGAAGCCGTTTCAGAGCCACCTTTAATTAGAAGTACCGACCCATCAAAGTAAACAGCTAGAAAATGCTGGAAATCCCTACTATCCACCTAAATTTACCCTAGACTTTTATTAAGTTTTGCCAAATACTTGCTGTGAAACTTCTAGTAATTTTCAAGTGAAGAAGTTACTTCTATGAATCTAAATGAAAACCATAGCTTCATTACAAACAATGATCAGTCACCAGGGCGTTATTGCAGCTAAGCGAGTGCAGCGAGTTGAGCAGCAGTTCATAATCAGGATTTAAAATTAATGTAGGCAAAATCGAGATTGTGCCAGCGTTGTTAACCTCGTTCTCAGCGGAACATAATGCTCTGCGCTGTGGCAAAGCCTCGCTTTCATGGGACCATAATGCTCTTCGCTGTCCCATAGCCTCGCTTTCAGCGTCCCAAAATACTCTGCGCTGTGGCAGTGCCTCGTTTTCAGTGGACCAAAATACACTGCGCATTGAAAATGCCAATACACGAAGCCAATTTTAAAGCCGCCGAGGTGTGAAATCCAGCAAGAAGCACATGGTAGCTGCTGCACAACAACCACAAGTATGAAATGACATCTCTATCAGAAAACGCACGTGCAGAAAAAAAATATAAAATTTTTGTGCGGAAGGAGCGGATTGTAGTATACCCGGCCCACTTCAATGACACAAATGTACTGCTCAAACAAAATTATGCAATTTTGTGGCATGGGTCATCCGAAATCTAGCTGTGCAGCGATTGACGTTGAAACCCGTGCTACTGCTACGAATGTAGATTAATACATAAGAGCCTGTCAAAACCACCGAGGTGCGAAATCCAGCAAGAAACACAGGGCAACTGTTGCACATGTATAAAATATCAAAACCATCTGAAAATCCGTTTGAAGGCTTACATTTACATTTTTACGTTTATTGTTTAATTAGAGTTTATCAATTCATTTGTGACTTGTAAAATAATTACGATTGAGTTGTTTAATTTCACTCACTAGATGCTTCAAGTTGAATTCTTTCTAAGTTTCTATAAGCCTAGCTAGACCTACTCTCTTTATTTGTTCCTTTATAATGAGCAACCCATTTTGTAAAATGCAAAATAGACTAAAATAACCGCATCAATTTCATAGCTTGGGCCACACTAGTAATAATGATATTTATTTCTAGAAATAAATGATTTTATGTAGCTTGTGATGTATTCATCTCCCAGCTTCCGGTTTGGGGAACTGGCTCTCATCTGGGATATTCTTCATGTGTTCTTGATAGAATTGAGGCAAGCCTATTCAATCCTCTTTCGCTCTTTGCCTCCAATAAGCGAAGATAAATTTCCCTTCCCTCCACAACCTGTATTCTATTATACTTAGTGAGTGGTATGGCGGTTTTTCCTCACCTTTGCTGGGATAATACTTTGTATGTTTTTGTAGTGTTATCTTTCGTTGTTTGTTATGAAAATAAACGGCAACAACCGTTGCCAAAAAGATCCCAAAATGGGAAGTTCTGTTTTGTGCCAAAGAAAGCTCAGCCAAAGCAAAGCAACGCACATTGGTATTTTGATCAAGTTGTGATTAATTTAGAAGGAGCAAGATACATTAAAAAAGAGTTGGAATAAGCGAAAGTAACTTTGAAAACTGTTCAACACGACAGTTTTTCAAAATCGTATATCGCAATCTGTTTTAAACTTCAGTTTTTCTATCCGAACCTTCTTTTGTATTTGCTATTGCAATTGTATGTTATTAAAATATTTCTTCACTGTTTGAAGTGGTTATTTTTGTATTTCCCTTAATTTACCGGTCATTCTCTTATTGTCTTAATTTCACTTGGCTAAAATCAATGAACCAGTTCCTTTAAGACGAAGGAAACAGCGCCTTGTGTAGACGCAATTGAAGACGTCCATTTAGTCGTTAACTGCAACGTTTTTCCATTTTAAAGAGCAAAGTGAAAATCCCACCCTGCAGCTTCACAGGTACATTATTGAAATATTTTTAGTACTAACACAACAAATAATTGTCAAAAAAGGACTCTACGTATACCTCTACGTGGTTAACAATACAACAAATCTTATGGTTTAGTTAGACCATTTTACACTTGAGTGGTGAATTCGCATTTAGCTTGGGTCTACATTACCACAATAAGAGACTGGTTTACAAAACTCGCTCCAATTTCTCAAACCAAAAAACCAACCGTGACCCCGAACACAAATTTTCCCGCCCTTCGCGTTGACGAGGCTTCACGTATCTGCTTCGAGTTTTGATTGGTTCACGGAATTGCCTGCGTCCTTTGTAATTAGCAAGAGTAATAACTTTGGTTCTGGTTCCACGACAAATAAAAACCACTCTAAGAAGGAAAACAATTTAAATATCTTCAACATAAAGCGCAATTAAAAAGTGAAATTTAATGAGTAATTTATTCTTTATTTAGTAATAATTAGCACTCTAAAAAGACATTTTTAAGATGAGAAAAAGATAAATATCACATAAGCAAATAGTAGAACTCATCGTTAGCTATGGACGACTCACGGAATAGACAGTTTCTTATCTCAAGATATCTTTTTGGATCTTCCAGTTTCGATTGAAAGAACTAAAGTGAGAGGGAATCCGAACTTTGGTTACCACAATTCTTTGATAAAGATTTTTTATTTATCGTGAGAGAGGGTTCGAACCTAATTTCATTTTATTTGACTGGGTTTGTTGACAAGTAAATAAATCAAATTTATTCTTGTTTGGTAGGAGATGCCACTGACAAGATTTACTTCTCCTATAACGC
Organism: Meandrina meandrites; assembly: GCA_963693305.1. NCBI lineage: Eukaryota > Metazoa > Cnidaria > Anthozoa > Scleractinia > Meandrinidae > Meandrina > Meandrina meandrites. Next base: position 9,242,650 of record OY855916.1, read on the forward strand.
GTCGGTGGTAACGATGGAAGAATTTGGGATGACCAAATGAGGTTCTTGGTGGCATCTAAACCTCACTAACTCAACTTCGTTATCTGGTATTTCCAAGGATGAGAAATATCCAAGCACTTTTCTGCCATTTCCCACACAAGGACAAAGCTCCCGAATTGCTCTCCGAATTGCCCTCACTCTCCAGAGACAAATGAGTGGATTGGCTGATGAATTGAAAAAGGCGACCGTTTCCGCCCAGCTGTACATATTGTAGGTGTTTATATCAATGTGAATTATTTGATGAAACGCTGTAATAAGAAGTACTGGAAGGTTAAATGCTAGATATACTGCCACAATGCATGCGATATTCGCTGCAAACTTGATTTGCATTTGACTGTGGTTGCTTATACTTCTTTCACCAGGTCGGCCACTCAAATGAAGTTTCTTGATTTGTTTCTGGTGACGGCGAATTATCGGGAGGATTCTTAACTGGCTTACAAGAGCGGTCAGCAACAAAGCTAGCCACGACATAAGATGAATACCTCTGGCTACTTCGTTATGGGCCCACTGGAGAACCGTTAAAAGGATGTTTACAAGCCAGATGATAATAACCAGCTTAATGACCCTTGAATAGCGTATAAGGTGCGTGTACTTCAGAGGGAAAAGCAACGCCAGAAACCGTTCACAGCTTATAGCGCACAACGTCACCAACGAGACACCATAACACATGAAAAACCCCGTGGAATAGAACAGTCTTAGTGGACAAGGAACAAACATGTGCTTGTTCTCTAGAAGTCTAAAAGCCACGTAACTCGGCTGAACAACCAAACCGACGAGGAAATCTGACACAGCCAGACAGCCCAGCAGTATGTTCAAAGGCGTTCGAAGCGAAACGTTCCTGATGATCACCAAAACGATTAGAAAATTGGCCACCACACCAAACGGCGACAAGACAGCGTTTAAAACACCTGTTAGCAAGTTGGTGTCATATCGATCCGCGGCTTTATGGAATTCAGGATCGGGCAAAATCAAGAAGCATAAGTCGTTCTCGTGAGGCGAGCGATTGGAAAGTGCTGTTGTCGATAAAGCGTCTGTAAGGTTGACCATACTCAGTTTGCTTCGCACCTCCTCGAAAGCGTTTTTCTAAAAAGTAAAGCAGCTGAACTTGCAAACCTTAGTCCTCTAATGTATTTATGTTAGACTTGCTTATGGTAATTTCCAAGCAGCTATGTTAAACATGTCAGAATCGGTGCTAAATGATTTTTGTGTTTAAAATGAGCTGGCTGACACTACAATAGAGACTGTATGTTATATTAATTTATTTAAATTGTCAGCGAGTTTCAAAAGAATAAAATTTGTTTTTTTTTTAATCAGAGTCCGAACCTTAATATCGAAGCTTTCTAACCTAAGATCTCAGTGTTGGTGATATTTTCAAATTAAATTAGAAGGAGAATTTCTTATCAAGCTTGACAAGTGATATTAGCGATAATGACAAGAGCAATATTATTCCTTGTTATGATAAAACTAACGAAAATTAAAACAGATGGCGAAAACCTACGCTATTTGAATAATTTTGCTTCGCAAAAAACAAAACCTAATGTCCCAGCAGGAAATGGAGAGTGTTTTTAATTTAGTGGTGATTTAGGCTTCCGTTTGGTATTGAGACCCGCTTTACACCCTCGAGGTTCAAATTGATTAACATTATCAAACTTGGTCTTAGCTGGAGGGAAAAAATACCATACGATTAAAGGCTATCTATTTCAACCAGCGACACACGCTTCAGATTTATGCATGAGCACGGTCTTAGCGTTTCAACTCGGTATTGAAATATTGAGTCTACGCTATTCAGTTCAACGCATGGAAGTTAGCCAGGATTCATTAATATTTGTTGAAGTCAAAGGAGGGCTGATTTGAAAATGTCAGGGTACTCCATTCATCTGTGTGTTGATTCTATTTTTAGCGCTCCCTGAACACACAAACCCTTATAATTTTGAAGGTATAGCCAGATCAATCTTCAAAGCAAGCAAATTCAAGAGGATCTCCCACCTTTTGCTTGGAAAGTTAGATCAACTTTCAACTTCTTTATTAACCTGTAGCGTCCGCTGCCAGAAAGGAACCAATATTACAGTCATCGGATGTCTCCGTTCTGTATGGCTTTCTGCTTCCTCATGCAATGTCCCTCAGTTTCTGTTTCTAACTGACTTTGTTTCGAATTGGAGCGGAAGGCTTATAGAAAATTCACTGAGCCCCCATAATATAACACAATTTTAACAACATATGACAGATCGCAACGCTTAAAAGGGGTTTTCTTGTTATCGAAAAATTTCAGGTTGCTAAGGTATAATAATTAGCTGCCAAATGAAAAACTAAAAATTGGAGGTCTGATTATAGACTTTCAAAAAAAACCCGACATCTTTATAGGATATTTTTAATTTATTCTCGCATATATTGTATCCATCAAGCGACCGCCGACGTTTAATTAAATGGGAACTCGTTCCTTGGTCGTGACTTTCAGTATTGCGGGCATGCATGGGTAATAAATATTGTGCAAGATGAGAGCAACACGCCTCGCCGCTGCATGGAGCTGATTGATTTCCCGGTTTCCTTAACATGAAGTGGTTAGAAGATTTGCCGGATGGGATACCAGTTCACCATATGTTTGCTCCAGCAAATTTCAAATGGAATCTCATTTTGCTGTGGAAATTAAAACTACCTATCGATATTTCTTATTAATTCTCTATGCGTTAGGGCTTTAACGTTTTACATTTAATTGTTTTAGACTGCAGGCTTGCAATTAACATTAAACTCCAACCTTTTACAAAAACAAAATAAATTCCATTTTTCCTTTTGTAACACTTTTCCTGTTATTTCCACAAAATTGAAAAAGGCGTAAATTTTTTATCTTATTTTTTTATCTTAAGGGCTTTGTCTTTTAAATTTGTTTAAGCTGGCAGGTCGCAACTACCTGATCGTATTTAAAATTAAAATTTCAAGTTTTATAAAAACAACTTTGAGTCCCCGTTTTCTTACAGTTTCTTCTTGAAACACTTTTCCGGTCATTTCCACAAAATTGAAAACGTCCTGATAATTTTTTTCACCTGAAATTAAGGGTTTTTCCCTTTACATTTATTAGCAACGGTTCATTAAAACAAACTATTGGTTAAGTCAGCACTTCGCGCGGCCAGCTCTTCGCAGTGAAAATTAAAACTTAACAAAAGCAGTTACGAGTTTCATTTTCCAGACCCCTCCCCCTGCCTCTTCCCCACTCCACCCGAATAAAAAAAATCAACTGATACCTCTTTCAAAATTGAAGTGAAAATGCCCTTACGCAACGCGTCGCTCTATGGGTACGGTGGATTCGCTTCATTAAATGATCTACCGGTTGAAAATTTAAAAAAAAAGTCGGCGTGAGATATACACACGCAAAAACCATAGCAACAGTACGATTTTTCGACTACCGGAGAAATACGGTTAGTTGCCATCCAGTAGCCCAGACCACATAGTAAATATTACATCATTTAAATGCATCATTTACAGTAGCTTTTGACCCGTTTACTTTTGATCTTCTTCCTGTAAACAATTTAGTCAGCAAAACCGCCATCTTTTATGTAATATTCAAATGCTAAGTTGTCTTAACTTAGGACATACTGTCAGATCGATCTATATTTAATGCAGACACTGGTTTCTTTTGAAAGAAGCATATAAAATTTCAACAAACGTAATAATAACTTTATTGTAGCTAAGGCCGGTTTTAAACCTAATAATACTATGACTTTTCACACATAGAACTCACTTCATCTTAGAAGACTTTGTTCCAACTTCAGGCTCAAAACACCTTGATTACGAAACGTGATCTGTTACGAAACTGATGTCTATCGAAATTACTTTATTCTAGAAAATGTTCCTTATTGAAATAATGTAGTAGCCTTGACAACCCCTGCCACCTCCAAAATGGTTTGTTGTTACAAGATAACGTCTCAAGATAACTATCAGGAGTAGGGAAGATCAAACATAGCATTTATTAGATTCACTTTTGAATACTATGTCAGACAGTCTGCGCAGCCCCTTCCCACGCACAGATGTATGAAATCCTTGTTTTGCGGGTTATGCTGCTGCAAGTAATTCTGACACGGAGCCATATGTTGTACTAAACGACGTTATCAACGTAATTTGGTATCAGTAACTTTGGCAGCTTTTGTGGTATATTGTATTATTAAGTAGGACTGTCTTTGGTATAACAAAGTCTGGACAGATGGAAAATAAGACGTGTGTTCAGTGACGCATTAATGGAATATTCTGACGGTTACTTTGCCCTCGTGACATTTTCGTTCCCTGGCTGAACTATAATCCATTAAGTGTTAAAGAAGGTAATAAATTTATTCAAACATCCGATAATTTCTGTGTTGACACATCCGTGCTAACGCGAGAGCAAAACTTTAAAAAAATTGTCAGTGGCTTCTACAAAAACTCAGTGACATGAGCTACTTTGACGCAACAAATTTCACCAATCCGACAGTGACTTCGACAGCCTCAATTACTTCTTCCAAAAGCAGCAGTTGTTTTTATCTTCCAGACCCAAAATTTGACGACGCTTACCAGCGTAGAACTACCAACCTTGTGACAGGTGTTGTAAACGCTGTTTTATCGCCGTTCGCTGTTGCAGCAAATTTCCTTATCATTTTCGTAATTTGCAGAAACTCTTCGCTGCAGACGCCTTCGAATTTGCTTCTCGGTTGCCTTGCAATTTCAGATGCCCTCGTTGGTTTGGTTGTCCAACCAAGTTACGTCGCTTACAGACTCTTGGAAAACCAGAACGGTTTCGTCCCATGCGCTGTCAGAAAGTTGTTCTCTACAGGGTTTTACGTGTGCTACGGTGTTTCTTTTATGACGCTGTGCACCATAAGCTGCGAAAGATTACAAGCGTTGCTTTACCACTTGCGATATCATGATATTGTCACTCGCAAACGCGTAATAAAAACCGTGCTGTTCATTTGGTTGGTCAATATGCTATTTACGTTTCTCCAATGGGCTCATAATGGCACTTTCAGGGGCATCCATTTAAGCTTGTGGCTTGCTTCTCTTATCACCGCTGTTGCCACTCAGTGCAGAATTCTGCCCATAATTCGGCGTCACCAGCGGCAAATTCGACAGTTTCGCTCCAATTCGTCCGCTCGTCACATGCAAATCAAGCTTGCAGTAAACATCGCATCCATAATAGCGATATATTTTGCATTTAACCTGCCCGTTCTTGTTATCACCCTATCTCACCAAATTGTGACTGGGCATATCGAAAGCTACAACTTCTACAGCTGGGCCGAAACTGCAGCGTTCGTGACTTCTTCAGTTAACCCGCTGGTGTGTTTCTGGAGAGTGCGAAGCATTCGAAATGTGATCACAGGCTTCATACCAAAACCAAGAAGAACCGGACTGGCAAAGGACAAGAAATTGAGTGAACTGCCAGTTGATAGTGATGTTGCCTTGGTCAGATTTCGACAAATTACGCCCTCGTAGTCTGGACACAATCCAATCTTTAAGGAAACAATCAGCAACGATTGTGCTATAATAAAAAAACAAAACGAAAATAAGAAACGCAAAAAAACGAAGACTAGCGCTGAGCTCATAAAATAGTGCATGTAATTAGCATTCGCTCTCTGATCTGTAGCAAGTTACACCATCGAAAATGTCGCTTGAAGTTATCGAGAAATAGTTGACTTATAAAACTGGAATATCACTAATGACTTCCTTGGCTCGAAGGTGTTGTGCATTTTAACGATGATAATCTAGAGATTCATGTAAAATAGCAGAGTTTCAGAAATGAAAAGTCGCTTGGTCCATAGTTGCATGCAACTCTGGTCTCAGCCATCCAAATACCAGAAAGAAACGGTTTTATTAACCGCGCGGCCATGGGCCGAGCGCGGTTCTTGCTCTGCACGGGATTTATTTTTTGTTTTGTTTTTTTTTTTGTCGGTGACCAGACCCGAACCTCCACTCGGCCAAATCGTGATCGTGACTTTTAATCACGCAATGTGTGATGTTTATTCGCCAAAAGCTGTTGAAACATGAATGTACGGAAAATGTTGCGGATATTGTTTTCTTTATTGTGTCTAAAGTATATTTTCTTTTGGTTTTATCGAAGCGTTCGATTCAAAGCGAATGTTGAATACACTGAAAAAGGTATTACGTCAGCCATGGAATGCGCTGATGTTGCAGGTTTCACTTTCGTTACGTGACAAATAACATTGTGTTTCATTTGCATGTTTATGTCGGCAGAAGCGACGGTCATTAATTTAATTTGTTTCCTCTTCTGCGAGTATTTCTTGTGGGTTTAGGCAATCGAAGTGAATTCTTTGGCTATTTCCTTGAAGTGAAATTTGAAAGGAAATGAAATATTTGCTTAAGTAAACAATTGAGCTTGCCCGAACGTGCAGGGGTTACGTCATTAGAAGGGAAAAACCCCCAAACTAAAGATAGCCGGGGATAACGTAAACCTCGGATTGTGTGACTCGCGTGACTACTTTGCTAGTCCTTTACTCATATTATGCAAACAGATTAAATTTAACTGTGACTTTTGAGAAAGAAAGCTGTTAATTAGCCAAAAATATAAGCGCGGTTTTAAGTTGCTATAGCAACCTCTTGTTAAATATCATTTGTAATGATATATGTAGTTTCTGCTCGCTCTTTCACCTTTTTCATGCTACGGAGGTACGGGACCGAATAGTTGAAGCTTTTACAGTACTATTGAATCTTCTTGAATATTCTGGCTTAATTAAACCTTTCTAATTTCTAAAAGAAACCGTTTAATTCTTGGCAAACTGTTTTATCCAGTCTCGCACTACATTTGGAAGTTTACAGAAAAAGCGAAGCGCTCGAAGTTTGAAAATAAAATGCCAATGGTTACAAACCCCCCCCCCCCCCCCCCCCCCCCCGCATTTTGATATTAAACCAGGATTATAATTTTTCTTGAAAAGTATTCCAAAATGTACGAAATAGCGTTAGATCGTGTCTAGACTTTCAAAATTTTCCCAGGGAAGGATGCCCCCGGAACCCCTACGGAAATGGACCTCCCGCCCATTTTAATAAATCACAATCAGTAGTAACTTTTGTCCCCCTCGCATCAGAATTCGCCTTTACGCGCCTGACAGGTATATTCATAACACAATTTTCCACTATAAGTGAACAGTAATCAAAAGTATTTTGTCATGAAATAAACTTTAAAATGGAAAGTAACGTTCAAATGCAAGCTTTGTATTCAATAAAACAAAGTAACATTGTTTTTAATTGATTCAATAGCAAATTGTGCATGAAGCAGATTTAGCAATTTAGTTTCCTCTTCTCTTAAGTTACTTTTACAGCATTTCTTTGGCGATAGAAACGCAAGCTTTGCGATGGCTGTAGAAACACCAACCCACGGCCTGGCGTACCTTGCGCATGCCTACAACTATATCACCTAATCACTGGCAGCCACACTCTCGTCCCCAGATGCTGCGATCCTTCTGGTCTGCGCCAGGAATCGAGACCTCTGACCGCCTCCAACACCGGAAGTCCGCGATTCACGGACTCATTGTCAAATCTGGCAAATCTTATTAGCCGAAAAATAAAGAGCGGGTACTCTGCGCATGCTCAGAAATTGGGAGCGGTGCAGACCAGAAGGATCGCGCACTCTGTGTACGAGAATGTGGCAGCCATGGACAAGTTTCGTTCTTGCTAGGATTAAAGTTGTATCCGAAATTCCGACGTATTTGCGTATTTGTCCAGCTCCACACAACACATCTGGGAGCTTTTGGCTGGGAACCGGACGGCAGTTCTCCCACGGCATGCTGATACCTGTTACCTGTCCATAAGGCCTCCGAACTCTGTATCTCTGTCTCCACGCTGCCCTGTCGATGGCTGCGGCGGGCAGCTCATCCATTTTTTCCATTCTCCAGCCTGTTCCCCCTTCACAACAGTTCGTCTCTGTGTGGTTTTTGGCCTTCCACGTTTCCTTCTCCCCTCGGGGGCCCAGTCAGTGCTGTCAGGCAATCGTTGTTAGTCTCTTTCCCAAGAATATGGCTGATTTTCTCACGGCATGCGCAGCTGGGAATTTGGACCAGCTTTAATTGCCGATCGATATGTCAGTAAATGCAAAAACCACTTCACAGCGTAACAGTTGGAGATGCAGGTTCACATATTCACTGTATCGGGTTCTTAGTTTGATGCATCTGGACTCGGGACCAGGAATAACTGTTTCTTTCTTGATAATGAAAGTTGTTCCGTGCGGTTCACTCAGTTTAAACGATCAAGGCTTATTGCTCATGATATATTGGTTTTTAACGATTGAACTGAAATATATTTATTAGAGCGAAGGGTTCGACTTTACTAAATTTCACGATCCAGCCAATGGCCGCCGAGGCCACCAGGAGGTGTGAAAAGTTTGCATCCAGATTTCATTAAGAAAATATTTTTTCTCCAATTTAATTTCATATTAAAAGAAACTAGTGGAGGGATTATGAGCGAATTCTATTTCTTGAGCCAAATTGACTTTGTGGATCTTAGGGAGACAGCCTTTTCAATTACATATAAAATATAGTTTCAATTAACAGCAATACAAAATCAGAAAAAAAGTGAAATTTCTTAAAGAGCAAAAAAATTTTATATAAATAGTGGCCAAATGAGCAGAAGCTTTCGAATTGGTCACTACCACAATAAAATAACTGAGGAAGACAATAGAATATGTAAGAAGTATAGCAGGTGTACATGTTATAATCCAAAGACAGATTTATTCCTTTTGATGGCTTTCTAATGCCAGTTTAAATGAGAGCTATCATTTGGTCAATCTACGGTTTAATGTATTGTTTAAAACTGTGAAAATTTAACGAAATGCGTTGGTGTATTCAATTCTGATCTGAATGAAATGCTAAAGGAAGCAAAACATCCTCAAACATTCAGCTTTAAATTTGAAGGATATAAAAAAGTTTGAAAAAAAAAAATAAACACGCCAGTTATATTCTGTGGTAAATTGCGACTGCTGACATTTTCAAGTATTTTACCGTTCATTCCTTTTTAACAAAACAATGATCGTGTTGGCTGTGTTCTACGGCCTGGACACAATCCTGGCCTTCGTTGGAAATTTTGTCGTTTTACTCGTCGTTATTACGCAGCGCAGATTTCACAATATGAGATATTTTCTACTGGCCAGTTTGGCGCTTTCAGATTTTCTGTTCGCGGTATTGATTTCAAGCAATCGTACCGTAACCACTGCTCTAGAGGAGTGGATCTCTCGTAGACCTTGGTGCCATGGCGCAGCATTCCTCATCACAGTGCTCCACCTCAGTGCTCCATTTGTGTGTTGTGTCTTGCGAGCGATATAACGCCATCGTTCAAAAACCTTTAACTTACAATGACCATATCATAAAGAAGAAGACCTTTCTTAACATTATGCTGCTGTGGATTGCACCAGCCATTATCGGCCTCGGCCCGTTTATCGGTTGGTTACACTACGTGTACAACCCAGATATATTCGTATGCGAGCAGAAATGGGACAAGCAAACAACCTTTCCGTTTTTGATTATTTCCTTTCTTGTGCCACTTGGAGTAATCTTCTTCCTAAACTACAAAGTGCTTAAAGTCGTCGGTCAACTCCAACGCAGTGTTAAAAACTTCCAGCCCGACAAGATGCAAGATCACCAAAACCAACAACAATTCGTCAACGAGGACCAGGACACCAATGGCAGTAAACGAAACCAGCAGCAACAGAACGAACAGATCAAGGGATTGGGAATGGCGAGCACGAAGCCTCCCACCACAAATCGCAATGAAATTCAATGTAATTGTTACGAAAATTCAGCTGCTTGCTATGAAGAGGCCGCTGAAATGCCTGAAGTCATTCGCCAAGAAGATTTTGCTGGAGAGGGAGGAGGGATCGAAAATGTTCTCAAATACCAGTCGTTTGGTCTGGCTAATACGCTCAATAACCGGTCTTGACTACTGCCAACACAAATTACAACAACTCAATCGAGAATAACAAGAAAACTACGAAAAAAGAATTCTCAAAGGCAAAGAGATGTCTTTCTCAGGAGGAAAAACAACCCACTCGACCAGAAACGGTGGCTCGTTATCAACCAAACATTTTGGCCAAAATGGAACTACAGATCCACATTATAGAAGACCATGTGTCGCCTTATCAAAGCCAGGACAGAACCCTCGAAGGTGGTAATAAAGGTTCTGACAGGGAAAACGCTTGTGAGGCGCAAACACAGGAAAGAAATCCTGGAGCAGGAACTAGTTTCATTCCACAATTCTCCCACGAAATCTGCATGGAAAATGCAAACGATTGTCAAGGCGACGGGCACCATCGAATAAAAAACCGGAAGCGAAATCCAGGCGGAGAAGGGAAAGTTAACCCAGAAAATGAGATCCGAACCACCAAGCTTGCCAAAACTGAAACAAGGCCGGAACATAAATCTCAACTTAAACGAAGACATTGCATGAAAAGGCGTCAAAATCTTTGGCACGCTGTTCACGTTTAAAGCTGAATGAAACACGCGAAGAAAGCTGCTGGAGAACATAGATCTTCGTGGATATTTCTTGCTCTATTTACCAATCTACATCATGGAAACTTATTCCAAATCATTTAGGACAACTTTGTAACGGGAAGATCCGAAGTAAATTGCGGACTTGAACATGATATATCGGACTACAAGTCAAAAAAGCGATGTCCAGGGTTCGACGTGCGGCTGAACAAGGCTGAAAATCACTGAATTGAGCTCAAATAAAAGTGAACTCAAAGCCGATCAAGTTCACTGAAGTGAAGGATAAAAGACTGTTTAAAAAGGCTACACCGATGGAAAGAGAGAAATTGATCTTCGTTGATAATTCATATAATGTATACGTCGGTGGTGTTGGAGAAAGCTTACAACGAAATTGCCGTGTTCGTCTCCGATATTATTGGGCTGCTTTGAAAGCTTTGCCTTGCAGAATATACAAGCCTTCTTCAATAATGAGGTAACAAACGTAAATGTATGCACTAAGCATAAGCCTAATTTTATATTGAGAGAAGTTGTGTCGCTTTTCAGATCTTCCAGTAAATATTTATCAAACCTGTTCGTGTTTGTACATTTTATACAGACATTGTTTATTAAATATTTCGTTTAGACTAGTGATGTTCACTGTTGGATTTTGAAAACAAATTATTTAGCTTCACGGATCAAAATCACAATTTCGGCTCGCTTGCATTTGTTTTGCTTCTCTTCTCCCTGCTTATCAGTGAGTGTGTTGAAATATCTTCGATGCGTAAACGAGTATTTCGCCGGTTTCATTGCGAGTTACCTGTGCTTGGCTGTGTGAGTTCAGACTTTACCTACCGCATATTTATACTTACAAGAAATGAAGAAAATTCATTCAGTTCTCTACATACTTAGCACCGCGTACGATAAAACAGGATTAGTTAATCATCTCACTAAACCGCAACGAAAAGAAGATGGTTCAAACAGTCAAAACAACATTGTAAGCTCATTCTAAGTTAGCGTGCACTACTTCCCAAATAACAAACTGCCACAATTCTTACACAAAAACTGCTTTTAAATGACTTACATAACCGGCACCATCAATTTTCAGAGTTTGTTTTGCCGCCGCGATTTTCTCATTTTGCCGTGGCGTGAGTTCATTTTCTTTACTGTGTTTAGCAGCGAGTTTACTTTGTTTTTCTGTATTTTGGTTTCTTGCCCTGACAGTTTTGTAGTAAATCAAACCAAGGTCAAGATTCTTTTTACATTGAAAATATCATAGAGGTCCTGGAGGTGTATTAATTAGTGTATGTTATAAGAAGTTTAACTAAGATTTGTTTTGCGCCGACGTGCGTACTTGAGGAACCCAATAAAATGCACTCGTCAATTTCAATTTTAGAACCTGTCAGTAACAGGCTGTCACAGGAAAGAAAATTCAGACGGGACCACAAAATATATTGACGTCGCTTTCGTCAACAAAACCATGATAGGGTTTTAACCGTGAGGGATTAAAATTTATTTTGTACCTATATGGGCCACTGTATAAGCTTAGAAATATAGTGTGGCTACTAATTTAGTATTAAAATTAATAAATGGGAGCTCCGCCTTTAGGCCTGCCTAAATCTATATATTAAATTTATTTAAACATCCGATAATTTCTGTGTTGACACATCCGTGCTAAAGCGTGAGCAAAACTTAAAGATTGTCAGTGGCTTCTACAAAAACTCAGTGACATGAACTACTTCGACGCAACAAATTTCACCAATCCGACCGTGACTGCCTCAATTACTTCATCCAAAAGCAGCAGTTGTTTTCATCTTCCAGACCCAGAATTTGACGACGCTTACCAGCGTAGAACCACCAACCTTGTGACAGGTGTTGTAAACGCTGTTTTATCGCCGTTCGCTGTTGCAGCAAATTTCCTTATCATTTTCGTAATTTGCAGAAACACTGCGCTGCAGACGCCTTCGAATTTGCTTCTCGGCTGCCTTGCAATTTCAGATGTCCTCGTTGGTTTGGTTGTCCAACCAAGTTACGTCGCTTACAGACTCTTGGAAAACCAGAACGGTTTTGTCCCATGCGCTGTCAGAAAGTTTTTCTCCACAGGGTTTTATGTGTGCTACGGTGTTTCTTTCATGACGCTGTGCACCATAAGCTGCGAAAGATTACAAGCGTTGCTTTACCACTTGCGATATCATGATATTGTCACTAGCAAACGCGTAATGAAAACCGTGCTGTTCATTTGGTTGGTCAATATACTATTTACGTTTCTCCAATGGGCTCATAATTACACTTTCAGAGGCATCCATCTAAGCTTGTGGCTTGCTTCTCTTATCACCGCTGTTGCCACTCAGTGCAGAATTCTGCCCATAATTCGGCGTCACCAGCGGCAAATTCGACAGTTTCGCTCCAATTCGTCCGCTCGTCACATGCAAATCAAGCTTGCAGTAAACATTGCATCCATAATAGCGATATATTTTGCATTTAACCTGCCCATTCTTGTTATCACTCTGACTCACCAAATCGTGACTGGGCATATCGAAAGCTACAACTTCTACAGCTGGGCCGCAACTGCAGCGTTCGTGACTTCTTCAGTTAACCCGCTGGTGTGTTTCTGGAGAGTGCGAAGCATTCGAAATGCGATCACAGGCTTCATACCAAAACCAAGAAGAACCGGACTGGTAAAAGACAAGAAATTGAGTGAACTGCCAGTTGATAGCGATGTTGCCTTGGTCAGATTTCGACAAATTACGCCCTCGTAGACTAGACACAATCCAATCCTTAAGGAAACAATCAGGAACGATTGTACTATAAGGCCATCCCTTTTTTTCTCTGTTTAGCGTCGTCCGACCGACCAGATTTTCGCGTTTTCAAAAAAAAAAAAAAAAGGCTATGCAGGAGGCAATGACACATTATTTCATTATTTTATTATTTCAATTTTTACAAAATGCGTTGGTGTATTCAATTCTGATCTGAATGAAATGCTAAAAAAAGCAAAATATCCGCAAACAATTTGCTTTAAATTTGAAGGATATAAACAGGTTTGGAAAAAAAAAAACATAAAACACGCCAGTTATATTCTGTGGTAAATTGCGACTGTTGACATTTTCAAGTATTTTACCGTTCATTTCTTTTTAACAAAACAACGATCGTGTTGGCTGTGTTCTACGGCCTGGACACAATCCTGGCCTTCGTTGGAAATTTTGTCGTTTTACTCGTCGTTATTACGAAGCGCAGATTTCACAATATGAGATATTTTCTACTGGCCAGTTTGGCGCTTTCAGATTTTCTGTTCGCGGTATTGATTTCAAGCAATCGTACCGTAGCCACTGCTCTAGAGGAATGGATCTTTGGTAGACCTTGGTGCCATGGCGCAGCATACGTCGTCAGAGTGCTCCACCTCAGCACAGTGCTCCATTTGTGTGTTTTGTCTTACGAGCGATATAACTCCATCGTTCAAAAACCTTTAACTTACGATGACCATATCACAAAGAAGAAGACCTTTCTAAACATTTTGCTGCTGTGGATTGTACCAGCCGTTATCGGTCTCGGCCCGTTTATCGGTTGGGGACACTACGTGTACAACCCAGATATATTCGTATGCGAGCAGAAATGGGACAAGCAAACAACCTTTCCGTTTTTGATCATTTACTTTCTTATGCCACTTGGAGTAATCTTCTTCCTAAACTACAAAGCGCTTAAAGTCGTCGGTCAACTCCAACGCAGTGTTAAAAACTTCCAGCCCGACAAGATGCAAGATCACCAAAACCAACAACAATTCGTCAACGAAGACCAGGACACCAATGGCAGTAAACGAAACCAGCAGCAACAGAACGAACAGATCAAGGGATTGGGAATGGAGAGCACGAAGCCTCCCACCACAAATCGCAATGAAATTCAATGTTACAAAAATTCAGCTGCTTGCTATGAAGAGGCCGATGATATGCTTGAAGTAATTTGCCAGGAAGATTTCGGTGGAGAGGGAGGAGGGATCGAAAATGTTCCCAAATACCAGTCATTTGGTCTGGCTAATATGCTCAATAACCGGTCTACTGCCAGCACAAATTACAACAACTCAATCAAGAATAACAAGAAAACTACGAAAAAAGAATTCTCAAAGGCAAAGAGATGTCTTTATCAGGAGGAAAAGCAACCCACTCGACCAGAAACGGTGGCTCGTTATCAACCAAACATTTTGGCCAAAATGGAACTACAGATCCACATTGTAGAAGACCATGTGTCGCCTTATCAAAGCCAGGACAGAACCCTCGAAGGTGGTAAAGGTTCTGACAGGGAAAACGCTTGTGAGGCGCAAACACAGGAAAGAAATCCTGGAGCAGGAACTAGTTTCATTCCACAACTGTCCTACGAAATCTGCTTGGAAAATGCAATCGATTGTCAAGGCGACGCGCAACGTCGAGTGGAAAACCAGAAGCGAAATCCAGGCGGGAAAGGGAAAGTAAACCCAGAAAATGAGATCCGAACCACCGAGCTTGCCAAAACTGAAACAGGGACGCCGGAACATAAATCTCAATTCACTGAGCACAATCTCCCAGGTAATAATTTGGATCCGATGGCAAACCATGGACGATGGAAAAGACAACCGCCAGGCAAAAACCCGATGAGACTTGGCATGTTGCTAAAAGAGGGCAAAGCTGCGAGAGATGTCATGTTTATAATCGGTGTGTTTCTTCTGTGTTACCTTCCGCTGTGGATAATGGCTCTCTACCGTTCTTTGGGGAAAGTACCTTCTGCAGAGGCCATAATAGCAACCCACTGTGTATATTGCTCCACCATGGTTTGGAATCCTGTTATTTATTCCGTACGAAAGAGGGAATTCAGGAAAGCTCTAAAAAAGTTACTGAAACTGTAGATTATTAATATATTTTACGTACAAATTCCTAGGGTTGTGCGATTTTTCTTTCGACATCTTTTAATTCAAGCTTAGAATTGCCTTACAGAAATCCGAATTCATCGCCGGAACTCTACCCTTTGCACATGTCCTATTGTTGTGAGTACCATATCTAAAAAATAACTTAAAACGTAGTTGAAAGGCAATTTAAACCGCCAACAAGATAGAAAAGTAAATCGCATTTTCCGATGTATTAAACATGTAAAAATTCCAGTCATTAATTCTTAATTTTTAGCTACCGTATAGCGTATAGCGACATAATTCATGCAATAATTTATTTTTAAATGCGGATTTTGTGGTAAAACAAAAACGAAAACATCACAAAACAGGCGTATTTTATATTTTGGCGATAGAAACTGGTCCAGGAAACATTTGGTGTTTGCTCTGCCGTTGAATTGAAGCGGTTTAGTCAAGCCGAGCTTCTCCTCGTTTCCACGCTGGGAGTTTGAAAACGTGGCTTTCGATTATTGTTCATTTCAGCATTGAGTGCTTCCACTAGTTTTAGTTACAATAAACGAGCAGTGAGCTTTTGCGAGAAACAGAAGTAATATATAGATTTAGGCAGGCCTAAAAGCGGAGCTCCCATTTATTAATTTTAATACTAAATAAGTAGCCACACTATATTTCTAAGCTTATACAGTGGCCCATATAGGGTACAAAATAAATTTTAATCGCTCATGGTTAAGAACCTCTCATGGTTTTGTTGACGAAAGCGACGTCAATATATTTCGTGGTCCCGTCTGAATTTTCTTTCCTGACAGCCTGTTACTGACAGGTTCTAAAACTGAAATTGACGAGTGTATTTTATTGGGTTCCTCACATACGCACGTACGCACGTCGCGCAAAACAAATCTTAGTTAAACTTTTTATAACGTTTTCTGTACACTAATTAATACACCTCCAGGACCTCTATGAGTTTTTTAACGTAAAAAGAATCTTGACCTTGATTGATTTACAGTAAAACTGTCAGGGCAAGAAAATCAACTCAAGGCAAAACCAAAATACGGAAAAACAAAGTGAACTCGCTGCTAAACACAGTCAGGGCGCACAATAAACAAAATGAACTCACGCCACGGGAAACTGAGAAAATCGCAGCGGCAAAACAAACTTTGAAAATTGATGGTGCCGGTTATGTAAGTCATTTTAAAGCAGTTTTTTGTATAAGAATTGTGGCAGTTTGTGATTTGGGAAGTAGTGCACGCTAACTTAGAATCAGGTTTAGAATGAGCTTACAATGTTTTGTTTGACTGTTTGCAGCTGTTTGAACCATCTCTTTTCGTTGCGGTTTAGCGGAATGATTTAACTAATTCTGTTTTATCGTACGCGCTGCTAAGTATCTAAGAGAATTTTATAAAGAGAATCGAATGAATTTTCTTCATTTCTGGTAAGTATAAATATGCGGTAGGTAAAGTCCGAACTCATTCTGCCAAGCACAGGTATTAAACTCGCAACGAAACCAAACTGATAAGCAGGGACAAGAGAAACAAAACAAATGCAAGCGAGCCGAAATTGTGACTTTGATCCGTGAAGCTAAATAATTTGTTTTCAAAATCCAATTGTGAACATCACTAGTCTAAACGAAATACTTATTTAATAAACAATGTCTGTATAAAATGTACAAACACGAACAGGTTTAATAAATATTTAAGTTACGGGAAGATCTGAAAAGCGACACAATTTCAAATTTGTTCATATCTGAAGTAAATTCTCACAATATGAAATTAGGCTTATGCTTAGTGCATACATTTACGTTTGTTACCTCATTATTGAAGAAGGCTTGTATATTCTGCAGGGCAAAGCCTTCAAACCAGCCCAATACTATCGGAGACGAACGCGGCAATTTCGTTGTAAGCTTTCTCCAACACCACCGACGTATACATTATATGAATTATCAACGAAGATCAATTTCTCTCTTTCCATCGGTGTAGCCTTTAACAGTCTTTTATCCTTTACTTCAGTGAACTTGATCGATTTTGAGTTCACTTTTATTTGAGCTCAATTCAGTGATTTTCAGCCTTGCTCAGACGCAGATCGACCCTGGACATCGCTCTTTTGACTTGTAGTCCGATATATCATGTTCAAGTCCGCAATTACTTCGGATCTTCCCGTTACAAGGTTGTCCTAAATGATTTGGAATAAGTTTCTATGATGTAGATGGGTAAACGGAGCGAGAAATATCCACGAAGATCTATGTTCTTCCGCAGCTTTCTTCGCGTGTTTCATTTGAACAGCTTTAAACGTGAACAGCGTGCCAAAGATTTTGGCGCCTTTTCATGCAATGGCTTCGTTTAAGTTGATCTGAAATGTCCAGATCATTTTTATGATGTGAGAAAAAATCTCTGAAGTGATGGGGTGAAAAATAATAACGAAGAAAAATTTTCTGCTGCTCCCTTTCTTCACAAGCTTTCATTCCCGCGGTTGAGCAACCGCCA
Organism: Meandrina meandrites; assembly: GCA_963693305.1. NCBI lineage: Eukaryota > Metazoa > Cnidaria > Anthozoa > Scleractinia > Meandrinidae > Meandrina > Meandrina meandrites. Next base: position 9,260,454 of record OY855916.1, read on the forward strand.
AAGATTTTGTCGCTATTTCACGCAATCGATTCGTGTAGGCGAAATGAAATATCCCTAGTCGATTTTCAACATGATTTAAAACAAATTTTGCAGTGTCCTACAAACTTCTACGATAGGTAACTTTTAATGAAAGGTGGATGGTTAACATCAACACGTAAGATGTCCAGGCCAAGCTTTTTCTGGAGTATGGCCGCCATTTTGGGCGACGTCGTCGTCGTCGCTAGGCGCACGCGCCCGCGAGCCATGCCGCTAGCCACGATGACCATGAAAACTCAAACGCATGGTTTTCTTAATGTCTATCCTTACACGATAGTTATGGGGCTCCGCTTTTCGGCCCTTCGGGCCGCTGGAGAGCTCCGCTAATAGAATTGTTCCGCTAATCAGTAGCTAATAGTTTGAACTTTGAAAACGGAATACGATGTCGAACATTATAAAAAGATTGATTCCCACTTCATAATGAAGAAGCTAAAACAAAAGTACACAATGGAAACAACATCTGCATTTATTTTCTACCCAAAATGATTTCATTGCTAAAGGAACCTAGGACGAAAGTGTTACTGCTAAGAGTCCAAACTCAATAAATTATGAGGGAATATTTGAAGCTATTTTCTGCTTGGCGGTGTGAACGAAACGTCAGTTTTCAAGTAGAATGCACATGATTTGTGAGGTTGGTTCATTTGCTGCGCTATTCAATCGTCTTTGGTGATATTCTTCACATTCATCTTTTAATGAGCTTTTGTCGTAGCAGGAAGGCTGTTTGTTTCCTGTGAAGTATCCATAAATAGTGTAAATTCGGACGAAAAGGACCCAAATGGACTGTCTAACCTGCCGAATTTAGACAGATGCTACTTTGAACCAATGCTCCTTATGTGATTATATATTTTTTACTTATCGGTTATATGTGTGGTGAAAGCAGGAGACTTCGCGCCCCCATCGGGGGTGGGGGGGGGGGGGTAATTTTCGTGACAGATGTGTGCTGCGAAGGTTCTTAAATCCTCACCCCCTGGTCTTTTTAAAATAACGTCTTTGACTTTCTTAGAATAAGGGAACTCATGTTTACAGCTCTCTTATGTCAGAGAGAGAGAGACTTTCACGCAATTTTTAATACTTGCAGGCATCATCAGAAAGACTGACGAGCGTGTTTTCTCGCGAACGACGAAAATCCTATTTTCTGCTCGGAAACATTTTATACGTCGTTCAGGAAATCTTCGGAATGGTCGGAAATCGCTCGGTCCAACTGCCACGATCTCGGGCCAATATTCCCTAATAACTATACGTCTCTCGCGCTCGGTTGTCAATTTCATTATTTTAAGCGATTTTGCTTTCATTCTCGTTACGTTAATAAACAGGATCGTTAGTTTTCTACAACATTATAACAGCATATTTTCAAGGCAATCGGGCTTGTTGAGTTGCCATTGTTGTTGCTATGATAACAACGGCCGTATGGCCATATGTCACGTGGTATGATTCTAAGAGAATGGAGGTTATGACAAAATGGTATTGAAATGGTAGCATAACAAAAACCAAAAGTTGCCTTCCAAGGCTGCATTCATTATGTATACCGCAGCGGGTGAGGAGCTGCTGAATATTTGATGTGCGTGTGCATGTTTTCTTGTAAGCAAGCTGTAAAGTTTCGATATCTTTCCTTTGTCCACTATTAAGTTGTTTAATATATCTGTGCACCTGTTGTGTGACCTCTCGTCTAATTGTTTCTTTTCTGTTTTTTTCTCTTCTTCTTTTGATACGTGAAGTTTCTTTGCTGATTGTCCAGGCTGTGCTCATAATCTTAACAACACAGGATATGAATGGTTTAAATCGCCACGCACTAATAACAGCCCTTTCAACTGCGCTAGTTTTCCAGTTGAGTCAGTAAGGTATCAATGTTCCCTCCCACAACCTTTTTATACTGGAGAAGCTATTGGCATCTATCAGCCATCAATCGATACTTGGAGATACCACTTGCCGGATCGTTGTACAAACTTGTAGATTTGGATAGCTTCTCTAGCAGCACACGGACATTCCAACTAAATAAATGCTATTGACTGATTTATATAAACGACTTGAAAACGGGTCAAAGAGTCCTTTCGCTCGGTGCTTGGGAGATCACGCTCGTGACACGAAGAATGTTGGATGGGCCTTGTCGAAACTGGTGGTGAAGAGGTTGAAGTTGTAGTTGAATGGAGCTACGCCACGGAGATATTGCGTATTTACCGGTCTGAACTACCTTATTTTTACTTATTTTCTTGGGAACTTAATTTCGCGAAAATGGAACGGGCATATTTCGCGGGACTTAAATTTCGCGATTTGGCCAAAAAATATGTTAAAAGGAACTGAATATTGCGAAAATCATCAAAATACTGATCTCCAGTAGTAAACTGTTAGTCTTAGGAGTGGCAAAACTGATTTAATTTTCCGTAGCAATAGTTTCCAATGACATTGAACAAAACCATATAACAAAAAGAACTGAAAACTGTTTGGCTTGTTCCTCGACGACTCAGTGCATCATGGATATCTTACAAGAACTGCAGAATGATGATACTGATTCACAAGAAGAGAGCTCGAACTCCAAAACTTAAATAGAGAACATGGACAATGATAGTTATTTAGTAAACTCACGTTGCTTAAATAATTATATAATAGGGTATTAAATTTCGCGAGGTTAATTTTCGCGAGAACCTTTTTTCGGGGTGTTTAAGGTCGCGCAGGACCCTTGCTCTCATTATGTATGCATTTATTTCAAGAGTATGCACGAACTGCAACGACAGAAGACGACAACAAACGAAACATTCATCAATACTTATTTGTAAAGCTCTTTGTATTAGTAATTACCCGTTATTGTTTTCAACTTTGAATCCCGTGCGCTGGAACATAGCGAATTATCATAATTAGATTCACGGCTTTGAATGTTGTAAATAGTGACTTGGAAGGTCTTCGGAAGCCTTAAAACCTGCAATTTTGTGTTCAAGTTTTCTCCGCCGATAAAGAATTTCAGGACTTGATTATATTCGCGAGGAACGTAAACATGGAGTACTCTTTTGTGCCCTGACAGAAACGAATTTAAAAAACTCCCTTTGAAAAGGAAAAGGAAGATGTCACATTTCAAAGTTAAGATTTCACATTTTTACTTTCTTAGAAGTCAATGACTTCTAGGAATTTATGAATTTGAGAAATCTCTTTCTGTCAGGGCACAAAAAAGGTTATGATTTATCACTTGGTTATATAGTCATTTAACTTGGTGCGCTATTCTAGCAGAAAACTTGGACATAAAATCACATAATCTGCAGTTTAGCCTTGAGAGCTTGAAACATCACCGCAACCGGCGAGCTGCCAGTAAAACTACAACCATGATGTAATTACATCATCCCCTAATATCCATGATAAGATTTAGAGAAAGCGATGTTCAAAATTCGGAGAATTAGAGCTTTACAAGATAACATCCCTCAAGAAATTTGGCTAATGAATTTATTAATGAGCAAGTGTCCTGCGCGACCTTAATTTCGCGATTTTTTAAAAATCGCGAAAATTAAGTTCCGCGAAAATAAGTAACAATAAGGTATTCTGAAATTAGTAATAGGCAACTTAATCCATTATGTTTGAACATCTAAAGGAAGATATAAACTCAATTTGCGGAGAGAAACCAAACCACGGCTATAAATATCGACTTTTCGAAGACAAGGGAAACAACTTAAAAGTTTAGCTTACATTTTTCAAGTTGTAACCCACCTCCATCCTAGCCACCGAAGCACTGATACGGTACCAAAATTTGCATAGAGCTTAATGTATTCTAGATCAAGATTATGTGAAAAGAATAGCTTTGTAGGATGAACAGTTTATAAATATATTTTTAATGTTGTTTACATCAGATGAAAAACCATCAATTCAAACGAATTTCCGAGTGCTGTTTAGTATTGACTATATGAGCTGATTGTTACGTGGTATAATATGCCACCAGCTGTCCCACTAGTCAGTCACATGGTCTGAAGCAATGCTATCAAATGATTTTCAAACGATCATCTCGATAGAGGATATAAGATTAACTTTGCGAGAACAGGTCCGACCAGTTGTCAAAAGAAGAAGCTTTAAAATGATCAGTACTTGTTCAGTGCTTAAGAAATTAGATTTACTGAAGTTTGGATTCACTCGTTTAATCTAAGCGGCGAACCGTATTGTACAATTCGGCGTTTTTAAAAGAACAGTTAAATCCCGATCTCTAAAACCCTCGATCTCTTAGCCTCCCGATAATTCGAACCACAGTCCTGATTTTCCTTAAATTTGTTTGACTTGTCGAACACTTCAATTTTCCCCCTGATTTTTCGAATTCCATATTTCTCGATCCACTTTGCGTTTACCTTAAGAGAGGCTTAAGAAACTAGGATTATACTGAGGCAAATTTAACCTGCTGACGCAGTGATTATATAGATGGCCAAAATGTAGGAGCTCGAGCGCGACAGAACTTTCAATTTAAAAAAAAGTCGTTTAAGAAAACAAGTTATTTCTATGTCGTTGGTTCAGTGTTTTCAGCTGGAATGATCTTTTCACATAGTCCATGCCTGAGCATTTTCTTTATAGCCTTCCGGATGTCTTGCCGTCTCCAGCAACAGACCAATGGATTTACGAACGAGTTTAAAAAAGCCACAGTTTCACTCCAGCTGTAGAAGTCGTAGGTGGTTATGTGCCCACTCACGATTTGGTGATAGGTTGTCACAACCAGTACGGGAAGATTAAAAAGAAAGTAAATTCCCACAATGTAAGCAACGCTTACCGCTAGCTTAACCTGCATTCGAAAGTTTTGATTATTGTTGGAATTGATCCACTGTTGCTGCTGGATTTGATGACAATGGCGCCGCACGATAAGATGGATCCTAAACTGTGAAATCGCCGCAATGAACAACGAGACAAACCAGAAAAACAAGTGTGCCCCTCGAGCGATTGTATTGATGCGAGCCCACTGAAGAAACGTTAACGCGATGTTGAGCAACCAAATAAACACTACCACTAGTAGTATTCGATTCACTGTTACTAGTCCTTTGTAGCGAAGGTGTAGTCTAAGTGCAATATACCGTTCAAAGCTTATTGCGCTAAGAGTCGTGAACGATACCCCGTAACAGATGTAGAATACTTTAGCGTAGAGGAGCCTTATGGCACAATTGACATAGCCGTAGTGGTTCTCGTTAAATCGATATGCGACGTATGAGGGCTGGACGATGACACTGACAAGAAAATCTGACAAGGCAAGGCAAGCTATCAACAGACACGACGGTGCGGAACGGAGTGAAGGATTCAACAATATCGCAAAAAACACCAGGAAGTTCGCCACCACTGAAAACGGCGCGAAGATGGCGTTGATCACACCAGTAATTAAATTGCTTAGGTATCGGTGTTGCGCTTGTTGAAAGTAAGGGTCTGGCAAGTGAAAGCAAGAGTGGAATAGGTTGTTATTATCGATAGAGACGTTAGCAGCCATTTTCGAGCATTTCTCCTTGAAATGCGATGAGTTTCGAACGAGAGAATGAACCTTCTTGTCGAAGCCCTGTGTTTACTCGTATTTGCCTGCTTAAAAGGACTTGCCTTTGCCTATGTAAATACATTTATTCTTACTTTCATCTCTAGCGGATGATTGTTAAAATTATTGACGGTATTCCGAATAAAAATGACAATTTCAATTTTATGCAAAAACAAAGTTAACGAAAATGTTAAACGAAAATTCCAAATTTAAAAGGAAAGATTTTGACCAAAAAACTCGATATTTAAAACTTTACATCACAAAAATGTAAATCACAAACAAACATGTTTTTAACTACACTCGCCATGGCAAGCGCCTCTGCTTAAATTATGCTTTTATCGTGTAAATTGTTCTAAGTACAACCTGTCATGAAGGCCAAAATTGTCACCTTGACATATTCCGTCCTGCGAGAGAAGCTTACAGGATTAAATTACATTTCTCCTGTCAGTTTGTTTAAACAGCTGACTATGCCAAAATCTTACAAATTGCTTTTTTCAGTTCCCTTTCACCGACATCAGGTGATGATCTTCACGATTGCAAACAACCAACGAACGGTGGTCAAAGAACATTGTATACGCGTGAATTAAAGTACCTCGATTTTTTGGGGCCTCTTCAAATGAGCCCGATTGACCGGACTGACCTGGTTTCCAAGATCTCGCCACACCACTAAATCCTTTGTAAAAAAACCCCGATATGTTCATTTGAGAGGGTGTGCTGATTTGTTTGCCGAGATCTCGGTTTTTCTAACCGGGATCTCGGTAACAGAGCTTGAAATGTTTCCCTATGAGCACGCCCAGTGATTAGGCGTTTTTTTTTTTAATCTCAGGTTACTCAGTTACCGGGATGACAATTTCTTTTCGAATACACAAGCTTTTCTGTGAAAGGACAACCTGAATTTTAAATTATGGCACATTTCCACGATTTTCTTGACCAGAATGACTTCTAAAAGTCGTTCATGAGTTTTCAGATAAACAGCTACGAGAAATATGATTGACACTTACAGAAGGCTAAATACTTGTTCATTAAATTTACGCCTATAAGAACCCCGTCATCATCTTTTCATCTCGGTGACCGGGCTGAAAATTCCCATATGAACAGAAGGCAAAATTTGTCCCGCCACAGGCTTACCATCCTATGTTAGTGAGGTCACAGCATGCCCCATATAAATATTCAAATTTTCTCGGTAATCGCTATTGTAAAGGCTTTTACGGCTGTCCATTTGCAATAAAATGAATTAGAAATATTTTCGCTGTTTAAGTTCGTTTTTATGCAGTTTTTTGACGATTTGAAGTGTACGACTACAGTTTTTTCTGGACAATACCTAACATTTTCAATTGGCCGTTTAGGAGACTTCCCGGACACGGATCGATGTGAAATTTACACCATCTATTGGAATTGGTATGAAGTTTGATATAATATATATATTGTTTTTAGGAAAATCGATATTTCCATGGCAACGATAAAGAGAAAAACATGAAATCAGCTAAACGTGAATTCTACGCGAATCAGAAATGATGTAAAAAAGCTAACACCAGTATCTGAAACTATGGTGTACTGCGCATGAAATATACAAGAATAAAAAAATTCTGTATGTTTGATTTCGAATAAATCGCAAAAATATATCAAAGCATGCTTTTTGGACCGAGATGCAGGCATTGCGTTGACGAAATTAAATCAAAATAACGCGAAAATGTGTATTTTAATAACCTACCTTTCGTTGCGGTGAAAGTTTTGTTGACTTTGTTTTAATCGCGATCCCGAGAATTATCTGATTTCGTGTTTTACCCTTAATCGTTGCCATGGAAATATCGATTTTCCTAAAAAATATATTATATCAAACTTCCAATAGGTGGTGTAAATTTTACATCGACTCAAGTCCGGAAAGTCTGGTAAACGGCCAATTGAAAATGCTAGGTATGGTCCAGAAAAACTGTAGTGAGACACTTTTAAAAGTTTTCGACTCGGCGATGGACAGCACAAGGAAGCCCGCCTCCTCGCTGAGTACAGGGTGAAAGGCAAGACAGGGTTTTTGTTCTCCTTATTAGAGTGTTTAGGACGGAACGCTTAATCTTTTTAACAGTCAAGGTCTCATTCAAGTTTCCACTTGAAGAAATTAAAAACGCCGTCATCTGGACTGTCAGGCATAAGAGTCAGGGGAAAAAAGCTTGCTTCACACCAAAGATAATCTTTTTCCTGGGTTCACTTCTGTGTTTGCTGTAACTACTGTTGCTGACCAAATTATTCCGAAGATTACCGAACACTTAACCGAGAATTTCCGAAGATTCAGAAGTTGACCCGAAGACTTCCGAAGATTTCTAGGTATCAGCCTTGAAGCTATCCAATAATAACTCCACGAGTACTAGCGAAGATTTTCGAACGTTAGGGAGGCCATTACCGAAGATTACCGAAGACCAGCCGATGTATTTTACACATTAATTTTGCCCTTTATGATATCAAGAAGTAATCGCATTTTTGCTTACGAAATTAACGAGTAATGTAATTTGTGTTGATAATTTACAAATGGTCCTGTTTGCAACTACAACTCGGACAATTTTTAGGTATTTAATGTATATAGTATCGTGCGACTGCCCATACGCACGGCCATGCGTCACGACTGATGGTAAAATAAATAGATTTTTTCTCCTTTAGTATTTTCGCAGTGGGTAGAAAAACTAATAACATTTTTACAGCAAGGGAACTCACTATCCGGCTAACTAGAATCTCATTTTCACTTCGGGTCTTTCCAGTTGAAAGGTGCCGCCTATTTTTCTTTCATCTTGCCGACAGCAAGGAGTAACTTGAATGGAGTTGCGCAAGGCATTCAAATTGGTTCAGATCCGTTAGTGGAAACTCTAGCCAATATATTGTCTCGTGCGAGATTAATTTTAACAAGTTAAGTGAATGTGGAAGGGCAGTTTAAAATGGGATCGTCCTGTGTCAAGTTCAACGTACACCCAGCCAGTGATAATTTCCACGCTGCAAATCAAACAGAGCCGAATTTTGGAATTTCAAGCGAGGATCGTGAAATGAACCAAATGGCAATGAGTGGACAGTTTAACGCGGCGACTGATGCAACGGAGAGAGACAAACCAACGACGGACACCACAAGTCAAAAGCTGACTGGACAAGGCGAACAGTCGAAGGCAAAAGCACAAATATTCGCAAGGAACGCTTTGAAATACGATTGCGGAATGCGGCATATGGCCGATAAGGTAAACAGTCAATTCAATTATTTTCCACCGTTCACCAAAAACGGTGATTTATGACTCAACGGACGAGGCCGAGTGTTCGATGGATGTTTCAAGATTATCGGTATTCATTTCAACAGATGATGTGTTTGTTTCGTTACGATAATTTGTTCGTTTTGCTGTGATGATCCGTTTTAATCGTGATGATGCGTTATCCATGCTTCCCAACCAACCGATCATAAAGGTGTACAAAGCGACGTTTTTCCAAAGGCATTTTTAGCAATAATATTTTAGGACTGCGGAAAGTGTGATCCATATAGCAACTCTGACATTTCCCATTGTTTTCAACTACCATTCTCGTTTCTCATTTTCAATTACATTTCTAGATAAACTATTTTTGTTGATTTACTCAGCTTTCCCATATTATCAGTTTTTGTAACGTAACAATTTGAAAATGATTGTTTTTCATAACCGTTTATCTTTCTTTTAAAATGTTTTACAAAATCCTTAGTTATGAATAATTGTTAAATGTTGGTTCAAATTATCGTCAGTTAGGTATTACGCTTTCCGTGAATCATTACAGAACGGACATAACCAAAGTGAAAAGAAAGAGCTTGTGGGATTTTTGAAGATCTCATGAATTTACGTTTTTGTCCATTCATTGTTGAAGTAAAACGGAAAATGTAACAACCGTTATGCAACATGTAACTGCGTTTGATGTGAAACTAACTGCGAAATTCAGCTGTAAATGCACAATTTCATAGTTTTTCAAACGCGAAATGTAGCCGAACGCTTACATGGGAAGTGTAGCAGTTTCTAACAACATTTCGGAACTTTGTAAGTTGTTGAATTGAAAATAATAAATGTTTACCTTAATCAGTGCGATTTCTCTAGTTTCTAAGTCAGCATACTGCCACTTGACAAGAAATAACAATACAAACAGCGGCAACAAACATAACACATGGACTACGCCTGGTTTCAGAAAAGAATCGAAAATTAACTTGACGTTTCGCAATCCACAGCACGCATCTTCAGAATGAGAAGTGATGGTTACAAGAAGCGAAAGATTTAAAACTTAAAAATACGAAGTGTTATGTTTGTTGCCGCTGTTTGTGTTTTATTTCTTGTTAAATTGAAATGGCCAAGGAACAAGAGTACCACCCCACCCCGCCCACGGTCGGGCCAAGCCTGGCTCGTTTAGTATCCTCACTCAGTGTCGTATTGAATATTCGCGACATCATCCCCCCCGCGTCCTCGAGTTGACGAATTCTCCCTCGAATCTCGACCCTTACGAGGACAAACGCCGAGACAACTGGGGGAGAGTCACGGGTCAAGCACGTACTGGCGAGGGGGTAGGGAGGAGGACAATGCTGGTCACACAAATCTCCTCGTGTGACCAGTAAGGTCACACAATTTGCCTGCCAGTTTTAATCGTTGCGGGGGAGACCTGGGGACGAGGCTGGCAAATATGCTCAGGTCTCCTGGTTTGCATAAAGGTTTTTGCTGTTACTTTCGGCGTTGTTCGGTTTTGGGTTAAAAGCTGATAAATTTCCGGTTAATGTGACATTTGTATGACTTTAGCGCTACAAAAAAAATACGCGACTTTTCTCTGCTTGTAATTTTTCGATTTGCCGATTTACCATGGTATGTACCAGTAGCTGGGACAATTTATGCAATTTTTGCTGAAATTGGTCGAAATTACTGCCTATGCCTGCCCTAGAAAGCACAACGTGTTCCACTACAAAACTTCCTTCCTACAAAGACACACCTGTTCCCGACCGATTTACTTGTTTGCCAAAGACTTGGCCGTAAAAGATGTTATGTATTATCCTTTAAATAAATTGAATAATTAATTAATTAATTAATTAATTAAATAATTTGATTAATACGAGATAAAACTAAATTAGTCCTGACTCGGTCACTTTCCCGCTCTTGGCGCTAGTTGCATGTTTTCCGGCGCTTGGCGCTGGATCCTTGGCTTGACCTCCTGCACGGTGGCTGCTCTGTCTACGCAGTTGGCAATCTTGTACCTGGAATATTCGATCGTTGCAGCTACCTGTTAAAACATCCAAGTGAAAGAATTGACGACACTGGAAGGAGTGGCGATGATCTACGTACCGTTGAGTCCTGTTCGAGGTATGACATCTTGAAAGTTCCGTTGCACGAACAATTTTGATTGGTTTCAAAAACAATAGAAATGGCCCGAAGTAAAACACCAAGAAGTTCATTGAGCCATGCCTTTTAAAGCTAGGCATGCGCAATTCAACCGGAAGTCCGATACCAGGGAGCGCAGCTCAGAAAACATTTATTAAATTTGACGCACGCGCACAATCAAACCGAAACCAGTATTTCCTGGTTCCGGTTTTGATTTTTCCAGACCAACGGGCGTACGGTAACCGCTGACCGAGAACGCGGGGGCTCTGTTGTCGATATTGAGATCAAAGAACTTTGCAATGATTGACCTACTTCGACAACTTTTGATGGGCTTCCCTTTATCCACTGCTGACGTCGCTAATGTTATGGCAACTAATGTCAAAACAATTTGATGGGCTTCCCTTTATCCTGCTAACGTCGCTAATGTTATGGCAACTAATGTCAAAACAATTTGATGGCCTTCCTTTATCCTGCTAACGTCGCTAATGTTATGGCAACTAATGTCAAAACAATTTGATGGACTTGCCCTTATCCACTGCTGACGTCGCTAATGCTATGGCAACTAATGTCAAAGCAATTTGGTCAAAACAGATAATTAAAAACAGATATTCCATAATTGCTTTAATTTGCATTTTCAGGGTATTTCCCTGTGAAATGTTTTCTTCAAACACTAGTTGCTCTACAGCGAACATTTCACCTGAGGACGAACTTATGGACGACGTCGCTGAAAATTACGAAGGCATTATCGACGAACGCAAGTCTTCTGAACGGTCCTCACAACCTCGAAATGAAAAGCTGCCTGGTCGAAATGGTGTAAAAAACAAAAGTTCACTTTCACAGCGTCAGTGGATGGGAGAAAAGCCTTTCTACCAACAGTTCGCAGTAGATAACGAGCAAGGTTATTTTCGTCAGGAACGCGTCTCTTCGGTGTTTGGTTGTCGTACCAACAGAAAATCCTCCTCCTCGCAGGTGTGCGGCATTCGCAGCGACTCCCATGGTGACAGGATAAAAGCCACAGTTTTCAATCAACATGAGCGGAGGCGTATAACAACATTTATAAAACAGCGTCAAAAATCCGTAGATCGCGATGAAAATGGCGGTAGAAATCGTCCAAAATACGCCCCTTCAGCATTCGATTTCCAGACCAACGGAAAGTCGCCTAGCCATCACAAAGAGTCTTCGACACAGTACATCCTGGGCCAATCGAGAAGCTATTCCCGACGACAGACTTGTGCGATACTCACCGCAGAGAGCTTCGAATCACCCTCGGAGGGCTTTTCCTGCCGCTATCTGCTAAAACATCCAAGTGAAAGAATTGACGACACTGGAAGTAGTGGCAATGATCTACGTACCGTTGAGTCCTGTTCGAGGAATGACGATGTCTTGAACCCCAGGCAACAATCCAGAAACTGGCTAGCACCGTGTCGGCGATCCACGCGTTCGTCTTACCATAATCCAAATAAACTTTGCAGCAACGAAAACCTGCCAACCGACCAGCAAAATCAGCACAACAAATCAAGGGCATTAAGTCGTTACCTTGCTCCGAAAATACAGGGAGAACGTTTTGAGACAAAACGAGGTGCAAGACCACCATATGTGCCACGACGTTTACAGCATCTGCCAGGCGAAAAGGATCCTCATTCAGCTGTTCCAGAAGCGAACACCTTACAAGTAGCAAGATCGCCTAAGCAAATAGTGGTCTCGAACATCGCATCGCAATTCCAAGTCGACTGTTGCTTGACGCCAGTTGAAATTGTTACGGATCACTGGCGCAGAACCAGGCCTGTGAAAATATTGCAGACCAGACACAAAAAGTCCTCAAAAGAGCACCAGCCTTCCGCAATGGAAGAAGAAGACCTCAAAAACGCAGAGTATGCAGATTTGCTACAGCAAAGACCCAAGCAATCAGCAGTAAGAAAGATCTGTTGCAGTGAACAGGGTGGTAGCTGTGGAGAAAAGCAGGTTTACCCTTCCGACCCAAGAACACAAATTTTGGAAGACCCTTTCACATCGTCAACGGAAGAGCACAAAGATAACTTTCCCGATGATATTTGTGGTCCTCGAATGTCCATGAGAAGGAATGCAGTGTGTAACGAGATCGAGAAGGAGACCAGTCGTGTCAAAATCAACGGATTCAGAATGTCTCTTCATGATATGAGAGTGGACCTTGGAGAGGTTACAAAAAGCAGTAGGATTCGTGATAGTGTATTGGAGAATTCAGAAGTCTATACTAAAGGTGAGATTAGTATTAAAGTATTATCCCGTTTATTATTATATTATGTCATAATAACAATAATAATAATAATAATAGTAAAATTAATATTGACTTATTTCTATCGCACTAGATTGAAATCTCATTGTTCTTACAACGTGCAGCAATTTAAATTAATACATTTCAAAAAATTGATAAAGGTAGATAAAATAAATTGATGAAATTATATAAAATGATGGGGGATTATTTCCCGCTGGTATACACGAGATGTTTTGAAAACATCATACCTTAAGTAGATAGCATGGAGTTATCTCTGCTAGCTTAGTAATAGCGACATATGACGTCATTAAAACTGTTTGGTTCTGTCATTTTGGATTTCAACCCCGAGTATGCCGCCCAATAAGGATTTTTCAGAATTATGAAACGGTATTTCGCTCTAGGAAACTTTAGCAGCTGTTCGTTCATCGCTTGTCCAGGACATTTTCATGTGACAACAGTCTATCCACCTTTTTTGACGTTAAATGTTTTGAAAAAAAAAAGCTTTTGTCACTTTTGATGTCATGAAAATTTGTCTCCATTTCCCAGCTGTGTCCTTCCAAGGGTTCATAATAAACTGATTACGTAATTGTTCAGCTGATGATTTTCATTGAAATGTGTTTTATTTTAGCAACAGAAGAAGACAACGCCTTACTCGAGGAATATCTTGGCAGCCAAAAGTCTGGCAGACGAAAGGCTATCTGCCAAGAAATTGAGAAAACAATGAACACTTTCAAGGTGAACGGCCTTCGGATGTCTCTGTGCCATATGCGAGCTGAGCTTGGCGGTCTTAACGAGTATGGATTATCAGATGAAAGACTTGAAGAGGAGCTTAATAAGCCACGTGGTGAGTGGTACAACAACTTCGCTTTGCTAGCATAAATTGTTTTCAAACGTTTTCACAAGCAATAAGTAAAAACTTGAGTGGTACCGGATACCGGCCGGATTCTGTATTTATTATATACACGTATATGTTGTGGTTCAATTTTATCCTTGGTTCAAATTTTATTTTCCTTTGTTTTAAACTAATTATCATAGATTATCATACATTACCTAACCCAAAAACAGAGGAAAATAAAATTGGAACCAAGAAAAAAATTGAACCACAACATATACAGCAAAGTTCTATGCAATGATGTTTTAGATCAAGTCTTCTGATGAACAAAACTACCCTTATCTTGAAGGAAACTTCAACGTAGTAGTTTGTTAAGGTTGCAAAACTTCAAAGAAACAGATATGTTCAGGATTGAAGACTAATGAGATGCACTGTCTTAATGATAACCATCAGAAAGTGTCCCTGTTGATCAAAGTTCACCAAAATACACATAATTGTGTCAAATATGAATATGGATCGCAAATAACACAGTCAAACATGAAGTACCTGTTTAACAACACCTGCGTTCAATCCTGGACATAAGTGGATGATTACGAACGTATAGTCCTGCCTTGTCTAATTTTGTTGTTGTTTTGTTATTTTAGACGTGGCATTGAACTCAAACAGCTGGCAGAGATGGAAACAGAAGCGAAGGAGGACAACAACTGCAATACGTAAATTCATAATTGACTTTGCAAATTAGGGCCCAGTTGTTGTTCAAAGGATGGATAACGCTATCCATTGCAAATACCACTGTCCAATATTGGGATAATGAATTAATAAAACTAGTCGTACCCGTACTATCACTACTTAGTAAATTCTCAGCTCCGACTATTGCATTTCTAGCTTTCTGATTGGCTAAAAAACTCATTCAACTTACAGGGTGCACAGCGCTTCACTGATTTTTTCGCGCCTTTTCATACAATCGCTTCGTATAGATAAAACTCAAATGCCCGCATCATTAATAAATTTTAAAAAAAAGTTGAAAAAGCTTATTGTTCAACAAGAATGACTGAGGTTGAGAATTTACTAAAACAACTATTCCATTCGCGCTTGTTGGATATGAGGTTATTATAACCAACTCGCGCTACGCGTTCGTTGGTTATTTATCACCTCATATCCAACGCGCGCTCATGGAATAATTGTTATATAGTCAAATCCGCTAGGCAGAGTTATACATCCTTTGAACAGCTGCCTGATCAGGAATCAGTAGTACGTGAAACCTATTCAGACCTGTTTTCAATCATGTAGCAGCTCTCGGAAGCTTGCAATTCTACTGGACCGCTAGTGTAGCAGTTGCTATTGTTTAAGGGGCTAGGGGAATTATTTCTGTATATGTTGTTGATCTCTTGAAGGGTACTACCAAGCCTTTCACGTGAGACCTTACCATAGCTGCTACGCGACCATTTTATGCTCTTCTACGACTAGGGAGTAGGGAGAGATGGCACCATTCCATCCCACCTCTCCTTTACACATTACGTACAATTACAAGCACCAAAAAAAACAATACAAAACGAAAGCGAAAAAAATAAAGAAAGGAAAAGTAAAAAAAAAAACACGGTTTAAGTACGGCTGCAACAAAAGAATATTGGCAGTAATTGTATGAGGGAGAGCATGATATCAATGTTGCAAGACAACACACGACGCTATTATCTGCACTCCATATTTTGTAGTAATTTATGACGTCAGTTCTCAGGGACGGCGGAGCGTAATTTGAAGTGGGGGGTGGGGCTAAAGAAATAGAACTTTTAAGGTGATATTCACAGAAGCGAGCGCCGAAGACGCGAGCCTCTAGTATAAAATCACATGTAAAATCACATGTATTTTCATTTCTCACATCCGATATTGCCGAGATTTTTTAACTTGATAAAAGCTCAACGTGTGTAGCCTGCTGGGGAAATGTTAAAAATCAGTGGTGTAAAATTGCTTGTGTTTACATTACGACGCAAAATTCTTAATGCACTATGACAAATTTCAATATTAAAACAATTTGCAAAGTTTAGAGAAACTGTGAAGGGTTAACGGAAAATCCTAGAAAAGGGGATATAGCAGCTCTAATAAGGTTCTGCCTGACTCGTCGCACGTCTCTCGTTTTAAGCCAAGGTAAGTTCATTGGTTGAAATCATTTGCAAAGGCTGACGTCAGCAGTGTCAAATTTGCCGAAGTTCCTTTGACGGTTTTCGTTTAGAGAAACGAATGAATTAGAAACTAAACATAGCCTGTCTAATCTCTCTTTTATTGCATTTAATGCTTTAATAAGGTTTTTTTTTTTTTTTTTTTTTTTTTTGGGAGGGGGGGGGGGGGGGGGGGGGGGCTTAAAATCCCCCGGCTCTGCCGTTCCTGGTTCTGCATGTGTAATCCTATTATTGCCTGAAGAAATGTCATCAAATTTCGATGGCAGCGTGAATTACCTGAACGCTGTCAACCAATGAGAATAGAATCATTGCCTATAATGTGTAATAACGAAACCTGGAGGGTGAATAGTACGTTCAAAAATTATTTTTGAAGCCCATAAATCAAATAAGAGGTTCACATTTCCGAACCACCCTCTTATATTGGATTTCTTGATTTCGTTTCCATGCAATCCGAATAGTGCATTATATTTTATCTATATAATGTTTGATTTATAGGACAGGAAGCTTTTAACACTGCTTCTCACGTGTAATTTATTCCTTTATATATAATTTCTGTAGTGTTATTTATTGTGTTATTGCAGCAGTCGTGGTACACGGTAGCTCTTATCGGTTGTCCTGTTTCCGAGATTTGAGCCCACGATTTGAGCCAGATACGTTACCTTACTAAGCAACAAATCTCCTTAATTTGTTTCTCGGAACTGGGTGTATCCTTTGGGCGCCATGACATCGTTCAGTGCTCACGAGGGCTCGTGCTCAGTTTTGATTGGATGATAAGAATCGGAAACTCTTGCCTAGCTCGTGCCTATCTTTGATCGAGTAAAAAGAGTCGAAAACTCTTCTCTTGCTCGTGCTCAGCTTGAGAGACGAAAACTCTTCGGATGCTCCTACCCAGCTTTAACTGGATGATGACAATC
This sequence comes from Meandrina meandrites, assembly GCA_963693305.1. Lineage (NCBI taxonomy): Eukaryota > Metazoa > Cnidaria > Anthozoa > Scleractinia > Meandrinidae > Meandrina > Meandrina meandrites. Next base: position 9,277,470 of record OY855916.1, read on the forward strand.
GGAAAACTCCTCGGGTGCTCGTATAGAGGATTCGCCGAAAGACACACTTGTTCCCCGACCGATAGACTTGTTTGCCAAAGACTTGGCAGTAAAAAGATGATACATGTTTTCTATAATAAGTTAGTTTCACGATAATTTGATTAATGAGAAAAAAACCAAATTAGTCCTGTTTCGGTTGTTATTCCACGCTTGGCGCTGGCTGCGTGTTTTCCCGCGCTTACAGCTAGCTGCATGTGTTGCCGCGCATGGCGCTGATTGTATATCAGGTTTTGCGACGCTTGGCGCGGGATGCATTTTCCCGCGCTTAGCACTGGCTGCATGTTTCCCGCGCTTGGCGCTGTATGCATGTTTTACCGCGCTTAGGGCTGTTCGGAATGCAGGTTTTTTATTACATTAAATTGGAAAAATGTCGTTATTCATGTTATATTTTTAAACAGTGATAACAAGACCGTTCTATTAAGGTTAAACTCATTTTGTTGATCAGTTTTGTAGCAGGCGCCGTTTTGAAACAAAAGCCAGTCATTTCAACAGGATCAGTTAAGAGGGTCAGCCCTAATTACCGATTTGTTTCGGACGAAGGTTTCTAAACATAATAATTTGGAAAACAGATCTTATTCAACGCTCCAAAATCGCTTTGACTGTCCTAAATACCGTTTTAAGCAATTCCTTAGCAACGGCTCTATATCTGTACTTAAGATGGACCTCCGTTATATTAAGGATACGTGCTGCATGATGTATAACATCTGAGTTTCACTAAAATCAGAGCAAGTTCTTGCCGACTTTGTATTTATGTGATTATTTTATTGAAATAAAAATCACGATTTTAAAGTCTAGCCAGTGTGTATACTATCTTGTGTCGGTTTTAGGGACCGACCATTATATTTGTGGGCGGAGGGGGATAAAAGGTTTTCCAAGACAAGCCATTTTTTGAGTGTCGTTAACGGTTTGTGGAAACAATTTTTTTCCGGTGGCGTCTTCCTTCAGACAATTTTTTTTTTCATGTCTGCAAACAATTTATTTGCACTTAGTTTCATTTGGAAACAATTTTTTCAGGATTTTTCATTCCCCTTCCCACTCCAAAAAAATAATGGTCCGTCCCTTAAATCATTATTTTTTTCCTTGGTAAATGCATTAACCTTGGGCACAATTTTTGGCATAGTCCCCCTGGCTTTCTGGAAAACATATCATTTAATTTTCTACCAGTGAAAAGATAAAATAACCTTTGGGACTTGCTAAGAAAGACAAAGCAAAAAATGTAACCTTTACCGGTGCAGTTGTTCTTTGTCCTGAGGTAAGAGTGTAACACCAACTCACTATCCCCCAAGCCCCCCCCCCCCCCCCCCCCCCCCCCCCGCCTCTCCCCTACTAACTGTTATGCAGAAAATAAACTAAAGCGAAAAGTAGAATTAGAAATTTATAACCGGGGACGGGAAGGCAAATGGATGGCGTGGTGTTGGTGAGGGAGGGGGGAGGGGTTGGAGATGTAGGAAATGAACTGTTTCGAAATGAAATAACCATGTTTCTATCATGTTTCGTGTAGCTTACTTAAAACTCAGTCAGTCAAGCAATATGCGCTCACTACGATTCGAAATACCGGAATGTTCCGAAACTAAAAAGAACGCCATTCGACAGTTACAACGCTCCAAAATGAAAGTAGCGAGCACAAACGACACTTGACTTGATATAATGATAAACAATGAAAATAAGACACAAGCTAAATCAAGAAAATACTGTTTTGGATAAATTTTTTTTTTCAACCAGATTTATCCTTTTGATCCATTCTCATTTTATTGAAAAGAGTCCACCCACATGTAAAAAAGAAATTAAACGTTAAAACTATGAATAAAGACTTTTTATTTATTTATTTATTTATGTACGTCAGCTACACTCAACGAGGAAATTCAAAAGCCTTTTCCCACATCGTTAGGGCCCCTTTAAAGATATTTGTGTAAACGAACACAGTTTAATCTGTTCGGATTTTTCAAGTGAATATAAACAAAATTTTAAGAAAAAGAAATTTTATTACGGAATTTGCGAGCTGTTGCTGCCTTTCCGAAAATTGTAGTTCAGTCGCATTTTCCCCATACCCAAAATCACACATTTTTACTTCTCCGAAAACAAAAGGCATTATATTTTTCCATATCACGAAAGTTCGATGCGACATTGCTTTAAAGAAAATCTGATGGGATAAGAGGTCTTCCGAACAGATATTCACAGAAGCTATATCCGAATGTTGCTACTCTCTGAATGTTTGCGACTCTCTGAGCTAAAGTAGAGCCGGACAGAAAAATGCTGTTTAAAATAAACCCATTACATTACTAACTCTGCAGTATTTCTATAGGCTATCTCCAAGTTTACAAACAAAAAGCATTCAAAAGTTACGACAAATACATTGAAGAATTACTGTTCGTCTCCGACACAATATCAATGTAATATTCCAGCTCTGATGTTGTTGCATACTTTGGTTTTCTGTATGCATTTTGCCGCGGAGACTTTTCAGATGAGATGGCTGGTCTAAAGGCGTCGCACAGAACACGATATTGTTGCCATGGTGGGACAGTTCCATTGCCACTTCTTTTCCGTCGCATTTGAAGCGAACTCGCGGACTCTGTGGATTTAAAATGTTTAAACCTTGAATGAAAAGGCGCTAGATAATGCGGGCTATGGTTATTTGCGGTGTTTCGCGGCGATGTAGAATTTCCATCACTCTTAACAAGTTCCTCTTGACTTTCGAAGAGCAGGGTACGAACAGACGATCTTCTCGACATGTCGTTCGGAGTTGTCATTGGAGGTTTGGGAGAGATGTCGCTACCCAGGCTGTGACAACTGCGCTGTATGCCAACGATTTGATCATCGTTGGTAGCTTGTTTGAGCTTTAATGAAGGCATTTCATCGTTTGCAAAGACGCTCGGGTCTTCTTGAAACGATAAACGCTTGTCTACGTTGTTCAAACTTAGCTCGGTAGAATTCACAGAGCCACTTTTGGAATCTTTTCCACTCCCAGAACGGTTCGGCGTTTGCTTCAAGCTAGATCGAACGTTTTTGTTGGCATTTCGAATCCTTTTGGCCGTACCTTTTTGCAAAGGTGTAATACTCTTCTTGGGGACCATAGTTACCATTGTTGATTTAGCTTTACGTGGCATTTGAAAATGTCTGGGCTTTCCGAAACCATATCGCCGTGTCTGTGGTCCGCACAGGTCCGTTTTAGCAGACGTTTGGCCATAGACTCGTCTTAGAACATTTTCCCCTTTTCCTATCTCGTCATTAGCAGAAAGATACTGTACCTTGAAACCAGAGTTCAGCCTTTCCATATCAGTTTTGTAATGATGGAAATTCTGTTTGTGTTCATAGCAATCGGGTACAAGATTTTGAATCAACTCATTGTGCTTCTTCTCTGCCACAGGGTAACCAATTCTATGGATGACTTGACCATTAGCAGGCGTTTGTGCATTGTAGCTCCTCTTCAAGTCCTCTTCGCCGATTGTTGGCTCTGAACGAAATGAAATTGTGCGGAATGCATCCTTCATTCTTTCAATTAACGATCTGTGTCTGAAATCCTCAAATTCTGCAACGTCGCGTTTTTGCGGCGAAACAAGACCGCGGTTTACACTAAATGGGAAATCACTTTTTATAGAAGATTTTTGAAAGCTGGGTTTTAGCTTTCGCAGCCTGTACGAAGTCGTAGCCATTGAACAACCAAGACGAATACATATAACACTTCAATGTGCACGTTAGCAACGCGAGTATTGTGTAAATTAGTGATTGAAGCACGAGATGATTTCATTAAGTAAACAAAGCATAATTTAAACCTTTTTACATAGCTTGTTTGACAAGGAATAACGCAGATTAAAGGATCACTTTGTCACTTGTTTGAATTACACTAGATACAAAATGATGGATATATAAAGAAAATGAACTTAAAAATTGTTGAACTTGTGACCACCCTCGCCCCTAGCTCATTTTTGTCGAGAATTAGTGGCAGGAATCTTCTGATTAATGCACAAAATGCCATCAAATTCCCACTTATTTGAGTTATGTAATTAAAGAAAATGAAAATGCAATGACCAAATGACGGCTACTGTGAGAACTGATTTGGAGGGCCTCCCACCTGTCTCCGGTGATTAACGAAGTTTTGGAAATCTGTTACGAATCACTCTACGAATCATCGGCGTTACCGCTGTTCGAAACCGAGAGATGAGCCCGCGTGACTGAACTCCCGAAAGCAGCGCACGTATTCTGTCACATTCAACACAGCTTTTTATTTAAAATGATAGACTAAAACAAAAGTATTTTCTTATTTATTTAAATAACTGAAAGGAGTGATATCACTTAACTACACATACACAGCCGTGGTTACCACCGGAAAACGATTTCATGATTTTTAATAGCCATTTCGTGCTGGAAACTTGACATATGCGCTAGCGCTAGATAACTGGGTCACTAGGAATTTCATAATAAAACTGATTGCTGGCGACGTGAATTCACGATTACGTTGTTAGCATGGATACAAAAGTTTCATTGCTTTGTCTGCAGTACAGCATCAGTAGTTTGCAGTGCGATGAATGGATACGTTGTGTGATGTTGACCAGGCTGGGAATGACGTTTTGGGAGTTCTGCAGGCCTGAAGTAGTTATTAATAGCGTTGAAACAAAAAATTAACAGCGTTACTGAGGTGACGTGGAATATTGTTGACCGCACGCTGGAAACTAAAGTACCTTCCCCAGGCTCGTTGAAAAAATGGAAAAATCACAATAAATTTCGGTTGCAAAACGCGTCTAACAACAACGGCGTTCAACTGCGTACTCGACGTTGAACAGAGCCCTCAACCGGTATCTGGGAGGCCATGGGTTTGATTCCCTCCAGGGACTCAGAGTGTTTCTTTGTCGCACGTTCGTGACAAATGAACATTCCATCAACAGATGTATTTTCCCAATCTAAAAAAAAAAACAAACAAACACCGCAAGCATTGCATAAACGTGTCACTGCTACCACTGTACTTAGTGTAGTTTTGCTGGGCTGCTCGAAAATGGACCGAAACCATAGCAGTGTTCAGCAGCATGTTCACCGTTCAAGAGAACAATATACCTGATGTACTTTCCACATCTCCCAAAAAATAAAACAATATTCCACTATATGAGTTGAATAAACGTCAGTGAAATATGGCTAAACACAATCCTACCCAATCTAAAATAATGGCCGTGGTCACATTATAACGCCTCAACTACAGTTTATTCATCAGTGAATTCCACCAGTGCCCATTCCCCCCCCCCCCCCACCCGGGCTAACCCCCGGGCATTAGCATTTCTTTAAAAAAAAATAGCAAATTCCCCGGGGTGGGTATGAAGGTACCGGGCAAATGCCCCGCTCCCGGGTTGATTGTTTTCAATCTCTCGATAGGTGATATAAGAATATAATACAAGTTGTTGCTTCTTAGCAATGAAGAAATATCTAAAATTGAGAAAATATACCTTTAAAAACATCCACGAACATCCATGAGCTTCTCTAGTCCGTCATGGACTAATCTGCAACGTAGTCCACGTCTTGGCCTATAAACGCCTCCATCGCGAATACGCAACTCACTCCACGGTTTCGAAACCACATGTCAAATGCCCGGGGGTCAACCCGAGGTACGCAAATGCCCCACCCTCGGGACGGGCAACATTAGGAAATGCCCCGCGGTTGCCCGGGGGAGGGGGGGGGATGGGCACTGCTGGAATCGACTGATGCATTAACTCTGACAAGTCTCAAGTTGCATGACGTCATACTTAACTGTATAGTTAGGAATTCTGGTCGACTCTGTGCATGGTCACACTGACGCAGTTAACTACAGATAGCTCTGATTAGCATTTAGATGATGCCAGTCTTAGAAGTAATGCGTGAGAGCCCAAATTGGTGATCCTTAAAATGTAAACATCGCTGACCGGCGAAAGCGTTGTCCGGGTCGTCGTCCTTAGTTCATATATTTGTGCGCTTAACTGTAGACGAATATTTGGCAAAAATTGTAGGTCAAAATCGTTACAGATGCTAGACGCCACAAAATTGAGGCTTTGGTATTGTATATTTTTTGTTTGCTTTTGTTTTTTTTTTCCTCACCCGGTAATTTTTCACCCATGGAGTTGGTTTTCCGTATTTATGTACATCTCGAACAAGCGAAACATCAAAGATCACATTCTGATTGGTTGTTCGTTTGTACACTGAGGTTCAACCCATGCACCCTGCTTGGATATAAACACTATAGTTATAGATCGCATTGTTTTGGATCACCAAGGCGTAAATTGTCTTACTATAGTTCGAACGAACAGAAAAGAGGCCACATAAGTTATCTCTGTCTTAACTTTAGTTAGTAGCCGTGATGTGACCGCAGCTAATATCTTCTTTCATTTAGCTTTATGTGTATATATATATATCTATATTTTTTTTTATTATTCAACAAGCTCGCGCGATGCCCATATATGGTCAGAAAGCCATTGTTATCTGTAACAGATATCCTGCGATATACGTAGATCGCCAAGATTCGTCCAAAATCTTGCAAAGCGCCGCACAACCACAGTTATTCTCGCTACAAAAAGCGTTTCGTTGACAATTTGTTGTATAATAAAACAATTATCCTGCTCAATCTTGCGGAATATCGTCTGAATTTAGCCAACTCGGCCTACGGCCTCGTCGGCTAAGTATCAGGCGATTTCGCAGGATAATTGTTAAATATACACTTTGTTTTTCACTTTTACGTGTTACCCTCGTTAAATAAATTCACTTCACTTCACTAAACAAAAGCTTGTCAACCCCAGTGTTAAAACCCCCAGCGTATTTCAAACTGAATAGTTTCCATTGTCATTGCATAGCAGCTCCATTGGAAGCGACCAGAGGGATGTATTAAATTCAAGTCTTGATAATAACCAATTCACTGGTGATAATGACGATTCCCTCAATAAAAACGCGCCCGCAGGGGCCATGGTAGTTGTATTCAGCTGAATTCAGCGTTGCCAAGTCTTCAATGTTTTGCTCAAAAAACAATTCCCATGATTCCCAGCAGCCGCGTCTCAGAGAGAATTGGCCATTATCGAAAATCACGGCTCAGGCAAATCACGTTTCCTGAGGAAAACAGCCATTTCGCGCTGTTTCAAGCCTAATGACAAATGAGTACTCGCCTCTTGCCTATCATACGCACTTGGGCTGTGCAGACAAGGCTCTTTACCCAGTTAGATGCAGAGAAAAAAAAAGCAAACCAAAACCCCTGTAACACAAAGGGACGTTTTAAAATAAACCACGAACCCAATGAGCAACAGATAACAGTTGTAACAATTTATTTGTGACCGCACCTTTAAAATGGCTAAAAGTTTTCTATTTTGTTCGTAAAAACTTAACTATAGTCTTAAGCGCTCAAGTCTGGATCGCAATTACACCGAGCGAGCACTCGGCACTAACATTACAAAACAACAAACACAACAAGCCTGGCTGGCCCAATTGGTCACGTGACCTATTTAATTATAAACCAGGCGTTTGATATGGTGGAGAGGATTGTCATAGTAAGAACGTTTAACAATTAGCTACATAAGCAATTTTGGGACCTCTCCTATAGGCTGCCATAAAACATTTCATTAGGGCGTTATTGGAAGGCAAAAAAATATTATTTGTAACGGGAATAAAACTTTAACTATAGATGTTAGGTGTTCAGTTTGAGACTAGCAAATTATTCTGGTAAAAAGCTGACAAAAATGGATGCAAAGATGATAATTACCGCGGGTATGTGATTGCAACAGGATGTTCACTGCCAAGGGCGGGCGAAACAACATTGTGCATATGAATGTTCCGATAGTCTTCTTGTAACGTGCGCTCGTATAATACATCCACTTGTGTGTAAGCTAATAAACGTGTCTGTTTGGATCTTTTGACAACTACACCTTTTAATCTCTTCCCTTTCCATGTTTAAGCAAATGATTAGCAACCGTTGCATATAAATCTAATTTACATATCTAATTTCTCCTATCTTTTACATTAAATTAATTGAATTAATAGAGACATGGCATAGAAAAATTTAACCGAAGGGAAACTGTAACAAGTGCTATACCAAATGTGTGGAGACGATGCCAGAAAGGCGTACATATGGGACATGACTGATTAACTAGTCTAAAAATAAAACTTTAAGAAAGACCAGGCTTTGTTCCTAATGTTATTTCACTTGTTATAGTGAACAACAACTTTTCTATTTGAAAACTACAAAAATAAAGAGACAAGTAAAAACAAAATCATGAATACGTTCTTTTCAAGAAGCTGTTGTGCAGGTAAGGTAAAGATATCTATTTATTATAAACTGCATCTTGTCGTGCAAACACTCGAGTTTATCCTAACTGACTGGGAATATGCCATTTTTCTGGAGACCTATTAGCACACGATACGTGCCCACAATTTATGAGTCCTTAGGTTGACGTTTCTCTGGCGTGCTATTGCTTCGATTTCTTGTATCTTGTTTTTCCCCACTCGGTCCCCCTTTACTGGTACGCGATCGAGGTCTTCTGCGTCCCCGGTTGGGAGCTCCCCCTTTACTAGAATCCCCGGGGGGATTAGCGGGGTTTCCTGTTCGTGTTTTCTTAGCATCGTCTTGCTTCTTCGCATCTGGTCCTCCTTTTTCACTGCCCTTTTCATTTGCTGGTGATTCCTTGTTTTTAGGCATCTGACGTGGAGAGGCCTCCGCACCACGATGGGCACTCTGCGGGGCACCTTGACTACCATCCGAACGCTCAGCTCCAGGCTTTTTACATGTAGGTGAAGCCTTCATAGTGTCACCTTTGACGTCGTCATAACTTTTTGGATGGTGACTTCGTCCTGGGCTGTTTTTTGCTTTGGTTTGGTTGCCAGCTGTGGGTTTCTCCCGCTTCTCGGCGGTGCTATTAGCCGTCTCATCAAGTCTGGGGCCCTTGGGCTTTCTACCTCGACCTCTAGGCCTACGTTTTCCCTTACTTTTTTGTTGGTGTTCCTGGTCACGTTTGCTTGACGGCACTTCTGCTTTCTCATCCGAAGCCTCTAGGCTGCTAGATGAGGGCCGTGCTTCCTCGCTAACGGCTTCAGAAGACGCTGCACCTCGGTCTTCAGCCAACGGAGCTGAGTTGTTCTTTGATTCCTCTGCCTGTTCATTCCGTTCGTCCGGATCAATTTGCACTACGTCTGTACCATCAATTCCGCTTTCCTTCTCAGCAACAGTTACCCAAGCTTCCCTCTTTTCGGGTAATTTTGTATCCGAGACGGAATATCCCATATCACTTTGTTCCTGAAGATGCCCAATGGGATCTAAGCCCGTGATTGTTTCTGGATTTGAGCAACTGCTTTGCAACTCAGGGGTTGTATTTCCTACCCAAAGACTCTTCACCTTGCTTAGTTTGGATAACAACTTGTGTTCTTCGGGAGTCTCGGCAACTTTCAAGTTCTTTGGAGCAATGTGCCGTTCCTTTGACTGGCGTGAAATAACAAACACCCGACATTAGAAATAAGTTTTAAAATTAATAATGAAATTACTGTGAATGAAAGAGAAAGAATCTTCGCAGCTGTACAGCCAGCATTTTAACCTATAAATAAGCAATATTGGCGTGCAAGTTGAATAGGAACCCTAAGTACAAGAAAGCTGACCAGTTGGCCATTTTCATATTAAGTGGTCGTCACGTTTTTCATACTTACCCCCTTATTTCGTTCACCATAGAAAAATACATAGCTAGCTGACCTAGGTTTCATCTGAAACAAAGATCCGCTTTCACCTGAAAAATATCCATGAAGACGACGCCACGCATGGCGTATACCAAAAGACGAGTTTTGAAGGATCAGTAGTCTAGGTAGAATACAGCATACAAGACAAATTGTTGATTAAGACATACCTCAAACTCATTATCTGAAGGCAATTCCGTCGGAAGAACTTCCACTTTTTTCGATTCTTCTTCAACGGCCCGCATAAGGTTGATAAACTGCTCGCCTGTCTAAACATCCAGCACACCACATTAGCCATACAGTTCCTTACAGTTACAACATGGCCGTAAAACGGTAAAACGAGAGGGTTACAAAAGAAAACTACCACAGATGCAAGAAGGCTACCTAAAGTGGAGGTCTGCTCATGAGTGGTGTGTTTAACCTCAACAAGAATATATCAATCCCATACAATTCGTCTGATGGTGTTATAAGCGCAAAAGCTATCGTTCAAATAACTACTGTATACCAAGTGATTTGCAACACTAGTATCTATCTCCCTCGCAAATCAAACCTTTAGCCTGCTACTGCGACGTATGTACGTTCTACAAAAACGGTAACGACTGGGTGACTAATCCTTCTAGGACTCGACATATGGCCTAACGATTGTCTTCTCGTCTACGCGTTGCACAAAATTATAACCGAACAATCAGTAGTAGTAAAACCAATATGGCCAATATGGTGGACTGACCATGTGGGCTCCAATGGTAGGTTGTGGAAGCTGTGGCATGGGCTGTGGTGAACCAACGGCAGGTCCTGGAGGGGTGGCATGAGGAAAATGGGTCTGCTGTGGCGGCACACTGGGAGAATTGCCTTGAGGAAATGGAGGATGATGCCCTGGAAGAGAAAACTGATGTTCTCGGACTATGGCTGGGTCTTGATAACTGGCCAAATTATGCTGTGGGCTGTTCGGTGGTAATGGCCACATGACATTTCTGGAAATGTTTGGAGGGCTCTGGGGAAGCATGTGATGGTTGTGCTCTGTAAGGCGTTGGTGTCCACGAATTGGGGACCCGAGATGATCAACAAGCAAACTTTCAGAAGCACCTCTCCACTGCTGCTGCGGCTGCACGGGGCGAATCACAGGTGACACAGGATAAGGAACAAGTGGCCTCACAGGTGGGGAGTGTGGACTCCGCATGATCCCACCTTGTTGCCTTAGCCACATGTCACGTTGGACCGGAGAACCTACAAATGGACTACCTTGGGGACTGAACATGCCGGGATGGTGCTGGGGTGGAGTACCCATAACAATGGGCTGCCCCTGGAATATACCAGCTGGTGACACGTTCATAGGAGAAGAATGTGTCACGCTTCCAGCCATCCGTTGTGGCGATCCTTGACTTGACATATGAGGTATCTGAGCTGTGCCATCTGGAGTGCAAAACCCAGGAGGTGGTTTCACACTTCCTGGATGACTGGACTGTTCTTGTGATTGAGGAGTTTTGTTTGATGTCAAGGTTTGTACTGCTTCTGTTGCAGATGGTTTGTTGCCATTACTACTGTTTACAGAGTTCGATTGAGCATTTCGTGCAACTGGCACTGTCTCGTCATTACCAGATACCTTATTCTCATTAGTCAGACCCGTCTGAGGGTCTTGAACAGGCAATTGCATATGGGGTGTCTCTGATTGAACCGTTTCACGGACATTTTCTGAAATATCTTTTCCAAGTTTGCTGCCCTGAGTTCCCTTCAAGGGAGACGCAACAACTTGTGAGTCTGGCTGAGATCTTGATAGATTAGTTCCACTCGAGGCATTCGCTTCTTGTCGAGGCGGAATCTTTTCTGGCTGTGCTGTAGTCGGAGGTTTGCTGCTATCAACATTCTTGTTGCTCTGGTCCTGTTTGTTCGGGGCAGAAGCTGACCTTTGACGTGCATTGAAAGGTTTCTGGCTCATGCCGGATTTCTCGCTTGATTCTTTTCCCAATCTGCGTTCTTCTTCCTCTTTCTTTTGTTCAGCTCTTCGGTTGGCCTTTGAATGTGGACAATCTTTGGCAATGTGCCCTATCTTGCCACAAACACGACAGTTCCTGTCGGTTGGAGCCTCGTAGCCATCTGTGAGATAGTAAACATCAAAGAAGAACCGCTGCGATAGTTCCAGTGGTATGTCGTATCGTGGAATTCCAAACCGTTCGCGCCCTCTGATGAAGGTGGTCAGAATGTAGTTGGCCATCTTCCTTGTCACACCAGCGCCCAGGTTATGGTCCAGGTTAAAGGGGTCTGTAAAAAATAAATTGCGCAGAATTAAGTGAATTCTCGTGAAAACGTTCAGTAAATGTACAACTGATTAAGGGCTGAGTGGAGGAAAATCCTTTCTGTATTGTTAGACTAGTTAACAATTTTCACTATTTTGGAACAGAAGTGCAATGCAACACGAAGCTGTTGTCATTTGAGTGATATGAAAAAAACTGAAGCCCCAATGTTTCCATACTCAAACTTGCCAGTATAGAATGCTGATTTTTTACAATGTTAACGTGAATGCTGTACATTCTGAAGTTTATGCATATGACGAACAGTGGACTAATATAAACAACCTGAAAACAGGATGCTCACGTTTTGGCAGGGATTTAACATTCTGCAAAATCTAGTTGCACGATGTGATTCCTTTAATAAATTGGTTAAAACATGAAGTTACAATTTAGAACGTTTGCCCTCGAACAGTATCTTCGTGCTTTCGTAAAGTACTAAATATCATCAAGGCAACCGATCATTACGAACACAAAATTAGTGGAAGAAAAAAATTCAAGGGATGGCAAACTCAAAATGACATGAAACAAACCCTTACCCTCAATAGCAAACACATGTTTGGTCCACATCTTTTCAAATTTTGTCAGCCTTTTTGTCCTTCTACAACATACCACATCATGCTCAAAGTCAAACTCTTCAGTGTAATACCGCAAAAAGCCATACCACAGAAGACCAGCACTAAGCGTATTCTTTTCCTTCTGATTCCACATGGTTTTCTAAGAAGTCACAACAAAAGTTTTCCTTGAGAAACAAGGCACTGGTAAATTTACCTAATATAATGCAAACCCCGGTAATGACTTCTGGACTTACCGTAAAAGCTCAATTAAGCCCTAGGGTACTTATTTCTTTTCGAGACCTTTTGAGGGGGGTGGGAGTGGCATAATTACCAGAGATATGGGCATTATTTCAAATCTTTTACCAGTTAGGTGACTTTTTATGTTTTAGTACTGTTCGGCAACACATTTTCCCCACAATAACAACAGTAGAAAGTAATGGTGCAGATGAATCCCTAAAAATGCAAATTTGTCTTGTTTACAAACTGTCATGATTTACCATCTACGAAAAGGGGTGGGGGGGGGGGGGGGGGGGAGGGGTTTCTTGAATGAGAGATTCCAGACGACAAAATACAAAAAAAGCTATACAGAAGGAGACTTTCACGAGTCCATGTGGGTTTTTTATATTGGAAGTGGAGGCATTTCTCAATGCAATATATTCCAGGTAACAAAAACGTTGTTGCAGCGTTGCCGTGTTAAAACGATGGGAAAAGTGAACCTGATTCTACTTTACGCAATGCACGTTCATTTTGTATATGTACGTTCATTTTCGTGTATTCATTAACATGATATCAGCACCAAACGTCATACAAGAACGAGTCAAACCAGGGCAAGTTCGTCCTGGTCGTTGTGCCGAGTCTAGATTTTCGTTCGGGTATCAACATTTGCACCAGTATCGTGTAAAAGATGAAAGACTACTCATTTCAGTGATGTATCTCTTTGCCGACTGGAATAGGTAGCGGATGAGTAGCCGAAACGGTTTTCGTCATCCAATCCAAGATGGCGTCGCGTGAGCCACGTTGGATGTGGGATGAAGAAAAAACGACTTTACGACAGTTTGAAATAACGCAGTTATACTGGTGTGAACTCGCACAGGTACGAGTATTCACATGAAAACACCCTCTAAGGCTCTACCACCTACAATTTTCTTCAGGTCGCTAAGAAACCAGCAGTTCCAGCCATCTATAATCTTCTCAGGTGGCTTGCTATCTGTGTGCAGGGTCTGTAGCACTGGAATGACAGGAGGTTGGCACTGCTGTAGGTAGTGGAGCAACATCAGGATGTACGCATATGATGACAGGCTGCCCTTGGAAGCGTCACCTATGTCACACACCTGAAAACACAATAATTGATAAAGAACACAGAATGATGTTACATCTACTTGTCATCCTGGGACGTTTACCATTTGAAAAGTTTTATGTACAGCTCATTCCAGTGAAAACCAAAATGACCGGAAAATCCCTGTACTATTTGTGAAACCATACTCGCCCCACTCCTCACAAAAGAATTTAGTAGTAGCATATGGACCGTTCCATTCTGACCGGTCATTTCGTTCAAATGATAAACGCCCCAGACTAGCCGAATCGCTACGAACGGAATTCGGCAGTGCCTCTGGGACCGTTCCGTTCCGACCTTTTTTCGTACAAATGGTAAATGCCTCTGGTTTCAGTCTTACTGTAGCTTTGTTGACATCGGGGAAAGGTACTCAAGAAAACAATCGACAGGGCGGGGGCACTGCAAGAGTTAATTTTCTTGCCCAAGACACAAGAGTCCAACACCATAGCCTTAAGGCCCAACCATCATGCCTTTCAAGCATACATACCAAAACCAGTGACATTTTGGTTTTAGACTCTTTTGTCAACAATCATCTGGCTTGATTCTTCCTACTCTAGTCTATACTTACCTTTGCAAAAACCTTCACGGCATAACCCAAAGTTACAACGCGATCATCCAGTTTAGCATATGTAGCAAGCATCCGGGTGTTCTCTAACGCGAGTGTATTGTAAAGGCTTATATCAGCCTCGCGTTTACAACTGCGAAGGTAGAACTTCACAATAGGAACTTTGGCTGTGGTAATAGCCAGCACGTTGCCACAGTCTTTGTGCTTCTTCAGGAGCTTGGAAAGTTCAATGATCACATCAACAAAGTCCACTTCCTCTTTGACTTGATTCTCCAATGTCATGCAAATGTCAATGTCGCTGTTTCGAAACCCGAAACCATTCTTGGATGAGCCAAATAAGAACAGTCTTGCAGCTACAATCAAGATGAAATAAAAATACTGCTAAACCTGGTAGCTTGAACGTCTATCTCATAAAAAGGTTTTAAAGGCAACTATATGTACTTAAAAATATAATGTATAGAGGACATTACATGCTGTCGAGAAGATATAAATTTAATGGTCGAGTGGCAAAAACAATATCTCACGAGTGAGCTCAGCGAACGAGTGTGATGTTGTCGAGAACAACGTTTTATGTGTCGATTTCGTTCAGAAACCCATTCCTAGATGTCACTGAACCTCTAATTGTTAGCGAGGCAATAATTGCTAAGAGCTACCCCTTCCCCCCCAATACACACACCCTCATCAACCAATGAACTCAAATTGCATATTTCTCCAATGCCAGCAAGCTTACGTGACATATTTCAGAGTGAAGTTCGTTTGTAGAAATGCAACAGGCAAGTAAAAGGAAGAAAAGAGTGACTTCAAAGACAGTTATAATTACTTTATGAAAAAGAAAAAAAAGTTACAATTCTAACTCTTTAATAACATGGTATACCTCACCTGGAAATATTTGGTGGATGTACTCTTCTAAATTTTGCAACACTTTCTCTCTGTATGAAACCTCTGAATTCTCAAATTCAAAATCAGCTAAAAAAAATGAGCAAAAACAAACCATTAGCACAAACAAGCGCTATTAACGTTGTAACTCTGCAATGAATGCTAAGGGCTGCAACTATGTACATAGCTCTCAGTACGCATTGCCTACAATATTGGATATCAGTATATACCACACAAGTGAATAGTGCTGTACGCGTGCACTGATTGGCTAACTCGGAGGTAATTAGCAAAATACTATTCACCTACGAGCAGCGGAGGAGAAACAAAATGGCTTCGCGCATCGTTTCGGGTACCCAAAGTAATGTTTAGGTCCGCTAGTTATTCAACTTGTGTGGTATATACTAAAACAATTATTCACCTCTGTGTCGGTGAAAGTGGTGGATATTTACCTCCACTTCGGTGAATAATTGTTAAATATAAGTGAGCTTGTGATGGCCTTTGAGGACGTGGATGTGTGCTTACATGTACGAGGTTGTACATGTACCTATTTTAGAGCAAGTCCTCTGACCACGAAGCATCCTAGGAATCAGGTCACGTGACCCATATGCTGCTCTCTGATTGGTTACCTGGTAAAAGGACACATACTTTTATAGCAGTGGATGCACACACCTCTACACTTCTTGCAAACATAATCCAACACTGTACCAAAACGAGCAGTCATCTGTGGCAGTCTGCACAGTGATGGCTTCCTTAAATCTGGACACTGTTCCTTAACATGACCATCCATTTTACAGAAACAACAGGTCTGTATTGGTTCATTGTTTCCTCTGAAAACCTGGGCATCAAACGTATATACAAAATTCTGTGGAGCAGCATCTGTGGTGTTGTTTACAGCATTGTGATATTTCTCTTTAGAATCTGGAACTGTTGTTTTTGTAGCTCGGATATCACTGTCATCCTCACGATCAGATTCACTCAAAGTTTCCTCGACTTCATTTTCTGTGCTAATTTTGTCCTTGTTTTCCAAGCTCGGTGAGTCTTTTGCAGTTTGTCTTTGAGACACACTACCATCTTTACAGTCACTGTTAGAGACATCCAGCAACTCCACTTGTTTTGTTACAGAATCTAAGTCATCCATTTGAAAAATAGCCTCCTCTTCAGTCAAAAGTTTGGCTTCCTGTTTCTTGTTCTGTGCTGTTTTACTGTCGTTCTTCTCGTGAGAAGGGCTGGGTCTCACATTCAATACATCTGCAATTGGCCCTTAAAAAAGGAACAGCCAAAAGTTACAATTTCCTATTAATTTTTAAAGCAGAGAGAAGTGTTTAAGTTTCAACGTGGGTTGCCAAAAAGGGACACAGAAAAAAAAAACTGCTGTAAGGGTAAAATTCACTGTATGTTGCTCCACTTACCATTTTGAGGACCATTAGGTGAGGAACTGAAATAACGAAAACTGTTTTTCCAGCAAGTGAAGAAGTAGTCAAACGCTGCAGACAAAAGGAATACAGTTACAAGTCTTAGTAATGTCTGCTAATCAAGCTAAGTGGCAAGTGTATATGGATGATGCTAAAAAATTAATAGTGTGCGTGTTCCAAGATTGGCAGTCCCCTTTAGATAAGAGTTTATCACGGGTTACTCCCCCAACCCCCACCCCCCCCCCCCCCCCCTACCTCACCCCCTCTCTCTCTCTCCTACAGCACATTTGCTGAGCTTTTCCCATTCCCGTTTGTCCGCAGGGATCTTTAGATCAAGGAAAGGGGTGTTCATAGTCTATTCATATACCAACATCCAGCTGTATAAGTATAGACATATTAGTTTAAGAGTACATTGGTTATGACATAAATAGCAGGGCAAAAAAAAAAGTGCCGTCCTGTTGTCCAGAAGAAGTCGATTTTCCTGCCAGGCATATGACTTTGCATGCTCACTTGCCCAATGAGCAGACGTGGCCCATGTAAGTCATCTGCCAACTACATCATACAGTAAAGAAACTCAACTGCCCTGGGAAAGCAAAAGCTGAGAGCTGCTTGTCCACAGAGCAAGCTGGAATTCAAGGATTTTTCAAGCCCTGGTAACAGTAACATGGCTGATTTCTTGTTGTACATAGAACCTGACAATTATATTATTCTAACATTCAAAACCTCGTTGGGATTGAAGATCAATTATAGACTGGCAGTCCAAGTATGACAGCTAAAAAATGGCAACGATCATGATCAAAGTATCATACCTCTGTCACTACTTAATGAACAAGCAACATTCCGTTTTGAAGAGAATGGATCTGTCGAGTAAAGATGTCAAGTAACACAAAGTGAATTCTTGACTACTATTGTTTAGTGTTAACCTTTAATATGTAAAAGGAATTGAAAAATGTTTGAACTGCTCGCCAACTACTTATATTAGCCTGACATTTCTTATACCATCAAGCAGACATACTGTAATTTTAATAAACATTTGGAGAAGCTGTACATTTTAATAACTTAACTTAGAACTGTTTTAGGTAGCTTTAGTTAGTCTAGTACACTGTACATGTGCATGTAGTTCTACATGTATGCAGATTTACCAAAAATGATCCCTCACCAAAATGATGAAATGAGGCGTGGTGGCCTAATGGTTAGTGCGCTGGACTCCGGATCGAGCGGTCCAGGTTCGAGTCCTGACCGGCACACTGCGTTGTGTTCTTGGGCTAGATACTTTACTCTCATAGTACCTCTCTCCACCCAGGTGTATAAATGGGTACCGGCAAATTTACTGCTGGGGTAACCCTGCGATGGACTTGCATCTCATCCAGGGGGGAGTAGAAATACTCCTCAGAGTTGCTTCATGCTACGGAAACTGGGATAAGCCCCGGCCTGATGGGCCACTAGGCTCCTATGCGGACTTTACCTTTACCAAAATGATGACCATAATAATAGTAATGTTTGTATTCTAGCAGGAAATGTCCAAAGGACATTGGAGAACACTGCAGGGTTTTTGGTCCTTTTGAAAAACTATCAATCAAGGTAAATTTTGTATTACCTTGACTAGTAAGAAGGGGGCTCCAAGAAAGTACGGCTGGCAACAATGAAGACAAATTAAAGTGTTTTGATGCTAACTGACAGGAGAAGCAGATGTATCAGGAAATTCACCTTCAACTGCTATTCTACGGTGGCCCCATTTCTTCTTCTCTCGTGAAACAGGCATGGGGTCCTTGATGGAAATCACCAGATTCGGAATATCAAAGTCAACACAGTAGAACCTAGGGAGCAAAATAATTGCCTATGTTTAGCAGGCCTTTAGAAGCTTACAGTCATGTTAAGGATACTTTAGTCAGAGTAAGCCCTACAGTAATGGTTTGGTGTAAGATGTTGCAGAACTGACTGTCATAAAAATAATATATTTAGCACCCTTGGTCAATATTAATTAAAATTTGGAGATGGTGCCTATTCCGGAAAGGGTGCAGTGCTTGTAAGTTTTTAATTTCTTTTCTAATCTTTGTTTCTTTTAAGTACCCAAACTACAGTAGGTTACAAGTACTTAGATTTGAACTGACTATACACTAGCAAAACAAATTGTTCTGAGACCCCAAATGAACTGTCGTGTATATGTTGCAGTTAATTTTTTTTCTTCAGTTAAATTTTATTCTCCTTTGTTTTAAACTCATTATCATACATTACCATACCCAAAAAACAAAGGAAGAATAAAATTTAACTGAAGAAAAAAATTAACTGCAACATATACTCCGAACACTGGGTACTTTGATTATTGAAAGGTGGGAGCATCAAAGTGCAGTAACTAAGATAGTGGGCATTTAGTAAAATAAGCCAGGACACTTGTTTGTCAGGAATCAGCGCACTTAATTACAAACTCTATCAAATGCATACAAGAGTGGGAGGGGCATTTAAATGAGGGAAGTTTGGTTGGGGGTCTTATTCAGGGTGAGACGAAAATCAAAAAATCAGTTTACCCTTCGGGCAAGCTGTTATTCTATTATACTAGCCCGAAGCTCTGAGGTGGTAGCCCGAAATTAATTTATTCAATAATGACAATAAAATTTATTTACGTCGCTAATTAATAATGTGGAGCATGGATCAACTAATTCTACAGTACTTATAGAGAAACACTCGATTTAACAAATGCTTGTTGCAGTAACAACAGACTTGGTATCAAAATTTGAACATAAACGAGAATTCCAAAACTGAAAGGCCATAATACAGCTGATAATATACTTCCATGTTCTGTAAACCCATTGTCATTGTCATTGCTGCATTGCATTGCTCATTTCAACTTAGAAAAAAATTTGTACTGTTTCACTTTCCCTCACAAACTGTTTGCTCCACACTTATTTCTGAATTTGCCATAAAAAAAAAAATTGCTTGCCGCCCGGCTTGCCCGTCGGGGAAACCTGTGATCTAAAGATGCTAGCCCGGAGAATCATTCCACTAGCCCCGGGCTATCGGACAGCACTTTTGTCACACCCTGTTATTGAAGGGAGGATACAGAAGATGCTCAATTAAACCACTGTGGTACTTGGCGAAAGACAGGAACCAACAGGGAAATGAAAATGACTTATGGTATGTTTATGGTAGTAAGGACAAAAGTGGATTACAAAATACAATATTAACTTGTAACATTCAAAACATTTGAACTCTGAACTCACCTAAACAGCTGACACCACAAACTACCAGTACTCTCCTTGTTATTACTAACAAACGTTTCTGAATTATCTGGACTGTCCTTGTCAATGGCCTGGTAAAATTACATTTAACATTCATCAGCAATGAACAGTATAGTCAACAAACAATAAAACTGACAGCTGTCACAAAGATATATTAAAGCCTCACTTATAAGTGATGAGAATATACTTTAGGCAGTCATCAACTGAGGGAGCTGGATAAACCACCAAGAAACTCGGTAATATGATCAGAAAGACACCTTAACATAGTATTACTTGTAAACACTACCACTGTCCCAAGAGAAACAATTGTACAGCAAGTTTTGTGGCAAAGGAACCTTTAAGATTCCCAAATCCCAAAGGTACTCGTGACTAACTCGGTTTAGCACAAGTGAAGAGTTCTAAACCTAAAATTGTTTTTACTTTTTAATTTACATGTACTCATTGTTATACAGACTGAGTAAACTTGTAGCCATGCTTACTTCAAATGGCACCCATCTTGGTAGAACAGGAAGTTTTGTCTCTTGTAAGAACTGGATAACCATCAGAGCCAGCGAGTATCCTGGCAGGCCTCCCTCTGATTGACAATCAATGTTACAGATCTAACACAAAGAAAGAATGGGTTTATCAATGATCTAACGACATCATTAGCTTGATGGGTGGGTTAGTTGAAGAGGGTAGCAATGCAGAGTACACTACTAAGAAACCTTTCCCTACTAAACAAGAATCTGAGCTTGTCACTAAAATGTCGCCATGAAAACAAGTTCTTCACAACACCCAACAAGAAAAAGCGGCTGCGCTGTTCCAATCATCCATGAATTTAGATTTTAAAACTTATAACTGAAACCTTCCCACACAAACACTCAGTCTGATGATCGTTTTGTTATGTTTGTATTTTGCTCTGCATATTTATTTATGCATAGCACACTCCTAGGATAAGTGAAACAATCTATACATTGTTTATTTGCTGACTTTTAAGTAGTATAACTTTGTGCTATTCATTATACATGTAGATTCATTTTATACATGTACTTTTATTTGCATATTGTTGTATTTAATTCAATTGCATATTTTATTTTATAATTTCTATTGTACATTAGGGAATTGGTAATAAAGTATGTACATTTACACTGTATGTATGCGTTGAAGTATACTGATGAAGCTATACTATATTTTGCACTCACCCTTGCCCAGTATCTTAGTGCTATGACCAGCGTTCTCACGCGGGGATCAAAATCACAATACTTCTTCAATAACCAACTAGTTTTGGAGGCCTGTGCAATAATCATGAAGAATTCACATTACAATTCATGAAAACAGAAAAGTAAACAATTGAAATTAATTAGTTATAGGTCCACAAATCAATAGATTTGTTTATCTTTGGTTTAAAATTTTTCAAACCAGTTTGACTTTTAGTTTTCATTGTCTTATATTCACTATCATAACGTGAAACAAAGGGAAACAAAAATCAAATTGGTTTGAAAAAAAAAATTAAACCAAAGGTAAATTCAAACCACAACAAACATACATTGGGGGGTTCTTTTGTTTATTTTGAGTTTACATGTAGGCTACAAAGTGCAAAATTGAGAGAGTATCACTCAGATTAAGTGCAGAATAATTACCTGTAATAATTATATTACGCTATACTTACTGTAATATTCCCAGGGCTAAGTTCACAAATCAGTCCACTAATTATATAAAGAAGGAAAATATACATGTAAGTATCTTTAGTGTATAGGTTGTAGTTCAGTTTTAAATGCCTTTCAGGTCAGAATGATTTCAATCTGAATAGTTTCTATGTACTTTTCCAGTTTGCTCCAGATTTATTACGTAACCATAATCCCAAGACAAAGAAAAGTACATAACCAGATGAAGAGTGCTTTCCTCGTGATCAGCTAGTGCCCCCCCCCCCCCCCCCCCATCCCTTCCCCTCTCCACTGATATGTCAGTGTGAAAGGTGCCCGTTTTCCTTTGCATGGGGGCTAATGGATGGGTTGCAGTGTTGTGCCAGGGCTCAATGGGAGCGTTATTCAATTTTAGAGGGGCTGGCTGCCAAAAGTGAATTGAAGCCCCTGGATATTCCAGGCACCCAGCCCCCTTCAAAGCAGAGATCCATGTTCTGCAGCAAATTTAGCCAGATAGGAGTTCAGGTGTCCTATGGGCACCCTTTCTTAGAAAAAATGAATCCCTGTGAGAGCTATCTTTTAGCAAATTTGGAAATCTTCAAACAAATTTGCACTCAAAACTGCATTAATACACCTTCTTTAAATCCTGGCTAAAACAGTAAAATGTGAAGCTTCAGGGGGCTCCAGGTCAAATAATTTAGGGCTTCCAAGCACAAATGCTGTTACGCAATCTCTTCTTATATATGACAACTTGACAAGACTTTTTAGACAAATTGAATTCCTTTCAAATCATAATTAATATTAGTACTAGTAGTAATCAGCGATTAGGGGAGTGCGTTCGACCTAAGATGGAGAGTCAGGTAGTAGCCAAGGAGCAAGGTTGTTGGCAAACTATGCAATTTAATATGCCTCAAATGGAGCGATGAGGATGAACGAGAGAGGAATCTCATCACACAACATTTTGGAGGAAAGATTGCGTGACGAGCCAAAAGAACATCTCTCTGCAAAATAAACTGGAATTTGTCGCATCAAGAAATGGGTTGTGTTCTTTTCGAAGGGGTTCAATAAACTGTGAAAAAATTGTGACACTGTAGCAGTTCTTGATATGTTAAAGCAGAATTTCTCTTTGCTTGCAAGCTATGTTATCGTAAATTGGGTGTTACACTGTTACACAAGAAGCCATTCAACCGGACGGAAACATGATCTGTTATCATAGCAGTGATTGTTTACCAAAGGTCAAAAAGAACCTCAAATAATGAATGGCACGGCAAATTCTCATTGATGTCAGAATATTGTAAAACAACGTGAATAGAAGTCGCTCCTAGCACTTCATGTGACATTCACAAAGCAGAAACGTACAAAGTCATAAATGAATGGGCAATTTGCATTCATTTTTACACTAAAATTCATATGGAATAGAAATGAATTATCATGTACACGACAAATAATTATTTATTTCACTTTAGTTGTTTAATATCTTTTGGCACTACACAGAGCACTACACAACTTCTAAAACTCCACAGACTTCTACAAATACTTTCACTTCAATTTGAAAATAGATCGAGGCACAGCACATCAACTTTTCGTTCATAGTCAATACACTCATAATATTCAATAATGATTTCCTCATCAAAATGCCTAAACATTCTGCGAATAACTATAGAATACAAATTCAAAGAAGCGATAAAACAATTTTGATCCTTATTCTACTCACTCGTTTTACATGAAATGCTAACGATTTGAAATTTTAGCTAGTTTTGTGAATCGTTTTGCATGCAAACACGCTGGTTTACCTTGCCTATAAAACAACGAATCGAGTTACTCGATTTCCACTCCTTTTACGACGTTCGGTGGCTGATTAAAACTCTTCTACCTTGGATGAAAACCCTCCAAACAGCAGCGATGACAGACCATAACACAGGACAATTTTGTCGAGAGAAATCACTCCAAACAGCAAAACGTCATTCGACGACGTCATTCGCCCCTGAAAAATTTTCTGGGGGGGCCAAATTGACAACGTCGTATAGTCCATAAAAGCAAGAGTTTTTCTCGATTAGGGTGCGTTCTCCTTCGTCGAACGCAATAATTAATATATATTAAAATTAATTGAACAGTATACATGTACACACCTTGAAATATGTTTGAATAATATTCTTGGCACCTTGGCATCAAATTCACTTATTACATCACAGTAATGATCTAAAAACAGGCATTTATCAATTAACTTACAATAGATAAACAACCAAATTAAATAATAATACTACTGTACATGTATGTGTACAGAAGTTTGGATTTTTTCTTCCTGACAACTATATAAATGCATGGGAAAAATTATAGTGAGAGAAATCAACGTTTCAACTTCTGCCACAAAATCAAGGTTTTCTCATTTTTTTTTTCCAAGGGATGTTTCAATAATGTCAGCAAAAATTGCTGTGCGCCATCTTACCGTCTTTCTGGAGCAAATCCAAAATTGACAACAGAACGTGGGGCACATTGACCTGGCAGAGAATACCAACAGTGAGACAGCATAATCATTAAGTTACCACCACACAATTAATTAAAAAAATGCCACAATACACCTGTATATATGTGGTGGTTTAAATTCACTTTTGAGTCAAGATTTTTAAATGAGTATGATTTTGACTTTCTCAAACTTAAATAAAATTTTCATCAATAAAAACAAAGGAAATCAGAACTCAACTGAGATGGTGGTTTGGATATATATAATAATAATACTAATAATTATTATATAATTATTATATTATATAATTATCATAGATCTTTCCGATTTTGTTTCTCCATTTTCTCCTTAGTTTTTGTTTGGATTGAGAAGATGCATCAAACACTCGAGGGAGTGTTCATGTTTCCAAACACCTTGAAGGTCATCTAAAATACCCTGGCCACTGTGTGTCATATTTTCAAATCTCTTCTCTGTTTGTTGGAAATGTGATGAAACACCCTCCCATGTTTGATATAATTACTCCCTTTGTTTCAAATCATGATAATGAATATAAGAAAAAGGAGAATATAAACTAAACTAGTTTGAGAAATTTAAACCACAAATACACATGTTAATAAGTTTTTACACAATACCTCGTCTGGAATGGCAAGATCAAGATTGATGTCACTCTCCTTCAAACCGAAGCCAGTAAAGGATGATCCGTAAATAGAGACTGAACATTCTGTGACAAGATAATTAAAATGCAACATTTGCTAATTATTTTTACAATGCTAAGCAGAAGTGTTTTGAGCTGGAGTGAGGTGGTGACAATAGCCAGGAACACTTTTTTCCCGCACCCTGTCAGAAGCCCTGAGTACCTCACTCCTCCATGAATACATCAAGTGCATGCATATTATTTTAAACCTTTCATAAATTATAGACAGGTACCTGGAAACTTAGCACACACTGTCTTGGTGACATCCTCTGCAACTTTCTGCCGGATGGGTAAATCCTTCACAGGACACAAGCCATGCTTCAAAAATACTGAATCAAGAAGCTTGCTCAGAGCTAACGCTTGATGTTCTGAGGGCGGGGGAACTTGTGAGAGGAACAAAAACTCCCCTTTGGTCTAAACAATAAAGAACATGACTGTCAGGCAAGACACAATGCACATACACCCTGTACGTCGATAAGAAATACATAGCATTCACCATGCCACAAGCATGGGGCAAAGAAAAGATCCAAGACTGACGGATCTTAGACCCTGAAGGGAAGCAATGGGTGTGTGCTCTATCAACTGAGCTACAGAGACTGGCTCACGGTGAGCAAGGCCATTGGCTATAAGGTACATGTACATACATAACATGCATCCTGCATAATGCTACGATCAGCAATGTCAATGTATATTCTATTGTAAGTTGACTGTTATAGTACTATAGCCTGGATATTTTTGTCTTCATCAGAACCCAGGCCTGCAAATTATTAATTGTTATAGTAGTTAGTCATCAAACAATTGTAGAAAAACTGAATTGTGACGAAGTTCTGGCTGGAATGTCATCTCTCACCTTCACTGCTCTCTTGTGACCCTTGGTTTTAACATGACTTTGACTTTTGACAAGATTCGCCAGTTTCAATTCACACAGCTCACAGTAAAAGGGAGCATCTAAGCATTTATTTGAATCCTAGAAATACATGTACAACAACACAAAATAATTTAAACAAATGGAGGAAATGGAGCATGCAATTGTGTGTGAAAGATCAAAGGAAATTGGTTTGGATATATATTCATGTCTACTGTGAGCTACCAAATCAGAAGTTGATCTCTCCATGTGCATTAACTTAAGGGTGATCTTAGTAAAATTTTACTACCTGACGATATACATGTAATTTCTCAGTAAACCTGGAGCTGGCAATTGCATTATGTTCAGTCTTCAACCTAAGAGAGCTAGATCTATTTAACGAAAAATCCTTTTCAATTGAAATGTACGTGTAAGTTACACAACAGTTCAATACCTTTATACATGGGAGTTATTTGTGATCGTTCATGAGGAGGAATTATGTTTGAAATAAAGATGAACATCTTTACAACCCTCCAAGTTTATTTTTTTCCTCAACTAGCCATTTGGCCACCGACGGCTCAAGTTTGGTCGCCAGTGAAAAAATTTTAGTCGTGTAATTTAGCTCACGCTTTCAATCTTTCTTCTCAATTTCAGTCGCCAGGCTGGCCACTTCTGTTCCCATTTAGTCGCCAGCTCCAAAATTTTAGTCGCCATGGCATAAAAAAATGGTCTTGACTTGGAGGGTTGCTTTAAAAACTTTACCTGTTTTTCTGTGCCATATTACAGTAGTATGTGCACACTAACACACCTTTAATTTAACACTTTGCACAACAAAGTGAGACTCTAGTTCCTTCAGTGCCTTTTTAGAGCACTGTTCTTTGCTTGTTTGGTCTTCGTTGGATTTAACACTGTCCTATGATCATATAGAAAATCCCCAAAATCAAAAGCATTATAAGCAACAATTTGAACAGCATTTAAAGGAAATTTTCCTTTTTTAAGGGAACCTTAAACCTTGTGGTTGTGGTGGCCAGGGTGTGCCTTCTGTATTATAATAATATTGGCATAATTATATTGGTATGCATAGACTAGTGAGTAGCTTAGGTCAATGAGCTTTGCTTAATTCATTTGACGTGTGCGCTTAGTTCATAATGTAACGATTTAGTTTATTTTGCGTTATTTTCCTTATTATTATTTTTTGTAGTAACCGTGCTCACATCGTGGGTGGCTCCTCCTAAAATGTTCTGCAATTGGTATAGGATTTAATGGAGCCGAAACCAATTGTAGAAATGCACGCATTTTAGGTATCCTACTGATGAATGGTTACAACAATTAGATATTTACAGGAGTTACTATTGTGTTCGTGGTCTGTCCCCTTAGAATACTTAAATTTGGGGCAAAAATATTGCAAACTTTATCGTAATTTATAAACTTCAGTATGGGATGCAAATGAACCCTTGCACTACTTGCACACCTACATGTAACTGACCTTAATCCATGTTGGGCTACCACAAAACAAAACAAAAACAAATTATGCCCCCTCCTCCCCACCCCCACCCCCACCCCCAACCTTTCATTTTCCTTTTCACAACAATATCATCAGACAAGAACATGTGACACATGATGCCAGGATTTCATCACTAAAATAAGAACAACTCCAACTTTTCCAATCACCCACCTCCTTTTTATCTTCCTTCATTGCTGCCTTAGCTCTGTTCTCTGTAGCTGCACCTTCCGCCTCGACAGCCTGATGCAATTCCCCGTCTTCTTTATGCAAGCCATTCGGATTCTCCGAAGAAGGATCAGTATTAACATTTTCAGGATTTTCCATTTCAAAATGAGATTACTTCACTTATCTTGCTGCCCACTTCATGTTGTCTGCAGGGGTCGTTGTCTCTCAGACAGTGTACACAAAAATGCATAATTCATCATCGGTGAAACCACATTTGACTTGAAGTTATCGAGAATGTTTGAACATTTTCAAACGCTATAGGGGTAAACGCTATAGTTAGTTAATATTTTTAGACTTTTGTATCCATTTTGATACTATACAAGAGCTTTCCCGGTTTGAAACCCGATCGCGGAGCTAAAAAGGACAAAACTTGCCGTCCTTCGTTGTCAACTATGAACCACCATTGCAAGTTATGTCAACGCATTTGCTATGTTGATAAGCCGATCTTCGTGAATGGTCGAATCGCGGGCGCAGCGGCGGCGCGCTTGGTTTGTTTTTGCGTGAAAAATTACCATTTTCTCGGGTCGGTATGTAAACGAGGAGCGCTCACACAAGCGTTTCTGTTCCAAAACGAAACCCTCCCTGACCCACTGGCACTTGGTAAAATCTTCGCTCCCTTTCCTCTCCTATCCCGCTGTATTCAACATGGCCGAGAAGCGACCGAAGTACATGAACTGGATTCTGGAATGCATCAACTTGCTTCGAAGTCGGAAATCGAGACCCGACTTGGAGCGAATTTGCCGGACGATGCATAAATGTCACGGAATCGATCAGCGAGACACCGAGGAAGATTTAGCCGCGCTCATCGCCAGCGGAATCGTGACAAAGAGGTCTTTCAAAGGCGCAATTTCTTATCGAAACGCTTCTGGCTGGCACAGAGTAATCGGGTCCGGCAAAGTTTCGAGGGCCGCCCGATGGGTGGGCGAAGCGATTCGAGCACTTGATCGTGGCTACGGCGTCAGCGCAGTGGATATTGAGAAATTCATAAGCGCTCGGCATCCCTATTACCATAATTTGAAGGCCAGGATCAAGATCGCATTGAAGGAAGACTTAGATCATGGTCGTGTTTGGTCTGTAAGCGAGGGAATGTATCGATTACTCGAGTCCGCTGAGGTAAGTTTATCAGAAGTCAAACAACGGCTGCTTTCATGATGTTTGCAGCGGAGAGTTCTCTATTCGTCGTGTGCATGTGCGAACGGTAAATTTGCATGTGTTAGTTGATATATACTCGAGGGAAACCTTGCATTTTGCTGTGATACATAGTTACTGTTAACGAATACTTCTTCTCTCCAAATTGGTGTAGCAGCGTTTTGTGACTTTTCGGTACAATTCAAAGCAGACGACATATTTAGCAAGTTTTAATGATACTTCAAAGACGTTTGTTTGCCATTTTGCAGTCGCTAGACGCACGTTAGACATGTATTTCCGCGTCACGCATTTAATTATATAATCTTCATTGTTTATTTGTTGGCCAGGATTTTAATGCCAACATTAGATATAACCCAGTTTGATGGCAATAAATAAATTCGATACGAGATAAAACTTACTGTATTAAATATAAATGTGCTGTGTGAACTTTATCTGTTAGATTTTATTATTAAAACCGTTTACCAAACTGAATAATCGATTTAATTGTTTAATCTCTTAAACATAGAATAATTTTCTTTGATCCGCTTGGTGTTAAAATTACACCTGGAGTAACAGACTACTTTTTATGGCATTGTTTAATTGTTTTCAAAATAATATTTGTAAGCTCTACTGAGGTGTCTGTACACACTGATGTTCATTTTCAAAGTCTTCATCTTTGTCATCATATATATAATCATCATCATTTTGCTTATGTCTGGTGCTATGTACAGTATATCTTTTTATACTATTAGGCAATTTCATTCTCAGGGCCTGTGTCCCCTTGACCAGCAGTCGGGAAATACAATGGCTCTGGGCAATTTAAAAACCAGAACCAGTAATTTCTCAGTGCCTGACAAATGCAGACTGCAGACTGGAAATCCAGTTAGCCTGAATAGCGCTTTGGTTAGCCTAAATAATATTCCCGTTAGCCTGAATAGTGCTCCAGTTAGCCTAAATAGCGTTCTGGTTAGCCTGTTTACGGTTAGCTCTCAATAATGTTGATGGTAACTTAATTTTATACCAAAACAGTGCTAGTCTGCAGTCTACATTTGTTAGACACTGGGTTCTGGTTTGATTGTGCATGTATGTCAGAGATTTTGGATGAACTGAACAAGTTTTGAACAGCCAATCAGATTTGGCCGTGTTTTTGGTGAGCTTTCAGTCTAGCCTGGAGGACTCAATCCCTGGCACACACCAGAAGGATTGCAGCCTCTGGGGACAACAGTGACTGTCACACACGTGTGTACATGCCCACCCACACAGTACAACAATCTATAGATTGTTGACTCTCTCTAATTATCCGAGAGTCTCTTGAACTTGTAGACCAAATCTCCTGGCCTCGGATATTGGTTTACCAAATGTTGTTTTACACTTATCATTTTTATTAGCCATTCTTGGGAGAAAATTGATGTATTTTTGTGGCAGAGCTTTTTTTTTTACTCTGATTTTTTGGACTCAGGAAAAGTTAACTTGATGCAAAATTGATGATCTTCTGGATTTTGAGTTTTTGATGTTCCATGTTTTCCATGAGGGTCGTACAGGGGTACATGTATTCTCGTGATGCATGATTAGCTGATTTTATTTTCCGTGAAACATGAATTTAATAAATTTATTCTTCGTGACCCGTGACCAGAAGGTTTTGTGTGACATGTGAAGAGCTTGAATTAATAAGTAAACCAATATTCATGATTTCACCACTTTATTGACTTTATTTTGCGTGATATTGAGACACGAGACCTCAAATTTATGTGATCTCCGTATAATTATCGTAACGTCAAACACTCTTTGTAGAGTAAGAACAGGATAAAAGAGTACGTTTCTTTCTTATTTTCGTAATTTCTTAATCAATTTTGATTTCTTCAAACACTATTTGTAGCGTAAGAACAGGATAAAAGAGTACTTATTTTCATGATTCGGGAAAATGAAATTTCAATATCCGTGATCCATGATTGGTTATTTTTTTCGTCTGTGAATCGTGCCAGAGACCCCCACTGTATGACCCTCTTCCATGTTCCATGCATCTAGAGCTACACTGCTATGATACTTCATTGTGCAACAATTGATTTTAGTAGAGTTTGAGAACACAAAAACCTGGCAGTCTTCAGTTAAATTTATTGGAAAATCAAGAGTTTTACTGTTATTTGAATTCTGGTCAAATATGCCCTTTAACTAGCTAGAGCTTGGCTTAAAGTCCACAGAAAATATGAATGATTTTGTGAAGTGTTTAACAGCATGCAGGAATCTGATGTTTATCACATTAATTATGAACCAAGTTTATTACATGCCCTGTCTGTTAAGGGTTGTGGTTTCCATAGCACTTAGGAGAACCTGGAATGGAACTTGTTTTTGAATGAAATGATAATTGAACAAAAGGTGAATGGATCATTAGATAACTTCTTGCTGTAATTGTGATTTTTCAGAGCCCTGAAAGAGAGATTCCCGAATGTGAGCAAGTTTGTGACTTCTGTCTACAAACTGCAGCCGCAAACAGACGAGGAGAACCGGAAAACCTCCTGATATGCAGAGATTGCGGCAACAAAGGTACTCAATGTTTTTCTCTTATATATGCAGTGTGGTTTAAATTTATTTTTCACTTAAAATTTTTCAAACCAGTTTGATTTTTATTTCCCTTTGTTTCAAAAATTTTTATGATACTGAACATGAGACAATAAATTATATGAAAAATAAAAATGGGACTGGTTTAAAAAATTTTGAACCAAAGTAAATTAAAATTTATTACAACATATATTTTACTGCCTCTGAAAAAAATGTACATTCATTGTTAGTTTTTAATTATTTTTTTTATGTTTTGTATATTTATGTTTTTTAGCACACCCAAGTTGTATGAATTACTCGCCAGAGCTTGTGCACAGAATCACGTCTGATGCTAGTGCATGGCAATGTATCGACTGTAAAGCCTGCATTATATGTAATGACAGTGGAGATCCTGTAAGTCTGTTTTCTAGTAAATACTTTTACTACATGCATTGTAATTGGATGATGTTTGTCATTTAATTAGAGTACAGACACACAGATAACATCATTGCGTAGTGTGACTTGCATGCAAGTTTTTCAAAACTCGCCGCCAAAACAACAAGACAAAGTTCAACTGAATTATAAATCTGTATTGAGAAACAATCTGCCAAATATTGTTCACCTTTTGTGACGTTTGACTGGGCTAAACAAGCCTGTAGTATACTGAAGTCTTGTGTTATTCTATAAAACAAACAGATTCCACTCTGCTGTGGGTCTGTTCAGTTATAGATCACAAAAGACATCAAAATGTGGTAAGAACATCAGTGACCCACTCACCAAGCACCTTGTGGGCCACTCAAGGCTGTGCTCTAAGAAATATTACAAGGAGCCCAAAGGCTCCAAAATATATGATCCAGGGTGCCCAGCATAAAGCATACATGAAAGAAATAAGATTATCTGTTCGCCCAAAGGCAAAAGGTAATCGCCTGAGGCACCCGGGCGCCCTTAGAGCACAGCCCTGCCACTTTTTTGTTCTTACCA
The DNA here is from genome assembly GCA_963693305.1 of Meandrina meandrites. Taxonomy (NCBI): domain Eukaryota; kingdom Metazoa; phylum Cnidaria; class Anthozoa; order Scleractinia; family Meandrinidae; genus Meandrina; species Meandrina meandrites. Next base: position 9,309,418 of record OY855916.1, read on the forward strand.
CATTTTGACGTCATCTGTGATCTACATGTATAACTGAACAGACACGGCAAAATAGAATCTATTTGTTAAATATACACTGCAAACACTGACTGCCCTCCCTTTTTGGGAGTTACTTCATGCTATAGCTGCAGCCTGCAGACCCCAAGGATAGATAGTAGACTTCAATGTGTCTTCCTCTGTTAAGTATAGGGTTTCTTCATTTCTGTTATGTCACTCGTCTGGTGAATGATCTGCTGTGATCATTACCACAGTGATGACCCTGACCATCAAACACAAAAGAGTAGTGTTTCATCACATTTCAAAACACTGAGAAGAGAGATGACAATACAACATGTAGCTGAGTATTTTTGATGAACTTTGAGGTGTTTGGAAATGTGATGAATCACTCTCTCGAGTGATTGATGTAAAACGGAGAAAACAGAGAAATAAAATCATAAATGCTAATTAACCAAACCACCTTTACAGTTCTGATTTCCTTTGTTCAACTTGATAAATTTTTAATGAATTTGAGAATTTTCTGTAACTATAGTTATCAACATTGGGCAAAGGAAAATTAATTTAGATTGATTTGAAAAATCACAAACTTATAAGTTAAGTTAAACCAAGAATAAATTTAAACCACAACCTGTTACTGCAATGTCTATATTCATAATTAAACCATCATACATGAAGCTGTACATTGTATTACTAATATTTACTAATTTTATTTTATTTTTTATTTTTGCAGAGTAGTTTATTGTTCTGTGATGCCTGCGACAAAGGGTATCATATGCAATGCCACGTACCTCCTCTGGCAACAATGCCAATTGGTAAGAATATGTCACTACCAGTCTGCCAATCTGTTCAGGGTTTGCTGTTCTCCCCTCTTCCTCCTCCTCCCCCTCCTCCTCTTCTTCCTTCTCCTTCTCCTCCTCATCCTCCTTTTACTGCATCTTCTCCTCCTCTCCTCTCCCTCCCCTCACCCTCTCCCTTATCCCCCTCACCCTCCCCCTCCCCTTCTTCTTCTTTCTCCTTCTCCTCACCCTTCTTTTTCTGCATCTCCCCCTCCTCCTCCCGATCCTCCTTCTCCGGCTCCGGCTCCGGCTCCTGCTCCTGCTCCTGCTCCTGCTCCTGCTCCTGCTCCTGCTCCTGCTCCTGCTCCTGCTCCTGCTCCTGCTCCTGCTCCTGCTCCTCCCGATCCTCCTCCTCCTCCTTGTTTGCCTCCTCCTCTTTCTCCCTCATTTGTTCTCCGTGACCTTCTCTTTCCCCTTTGTCGCTATCATCATGTTCTTCTTTTACCTGACCTCCTTGCTTTTGTTCCTCTTCTTCTTCTGTACTCAACAATTTTATTATGTTCCCATGACATGGTTATAGCCATACAGTGTATGTCATCTTTCTCTAAACAGGAAAATGGGTTTGTTACAACTGTCAGAATCATCCCATAAATCCAGTACGCCTTTCTGACTCCAGCGGCTTTGAGACAGCTTTGAAGTCAGACGGTGCAAGTAATTTGATGATGAGGGACGACTTACGCTTGCAGTGTGACGAAGAACTCATGGGTGAATGTACAGTTGAAGTAAAAGATATTCATATTCAAGGTGAGGAAAAAAGTAAAAACTAATGGCATTATCAATTTTCAAATTGATTATATTGATTTTTTTCTTTTGTTCTTGTTACTTAAAGTTGATGCAGAAAATGTTCAGCGAGAGTTGGAAATGCTGAGCCAATCTACATCATCAAATGACTCTAAACCGAACTCGTTAGCACAAGCAAGAGGAACAAACAGTGACTTGCATTCATCAGGTCACACTCAATCCAATGGTGTGCATTCCGCTGCGGGAAAAAGCATTGTTAATGGTTTGCCTAGTAAGTGAAGTTTGAAGTTTCCGTTATGATATAGTGTGGCGAAATTAAACTTTGGTAAGATAGACATGAGCCAATGCTTATCATTTGCTCTTTGCGGCAGTCATAAATAACAGGCTTGCTTAATAGGGGTTCAATTGGAGGTGTCACCTCGCATGTCCTTATCATGTTATAAAATATTTATTATAATGTTATTTTTACCTTTGGCAGGTTCTCCAAGTAAAGGAACATCCAGTGCAACCCGCGATTCAGCAAAAGACACAGAAAAGGGCAAAAGCAATCTTCCACCTGACACCTCACTTTGGACAGTCACTGAGGTCGTGTCATTTTTTAGCTCTCTAGGATTTCCAGAGGAAGCAAAATCATTTCAAAACCAGGTGAGAGCCAACAGCATATAAACAGGAGGGTAAAGAGGGATGTCAATTATAGGGGGAAAGCCGGAAAAATTGCTTGCTAGAGGTCGCTAAAGCGCCGCTTTTGTATCCCTGAAGGAGACCAGCAGATAGCCCGTACATGTTCTGAATATATATGATATCTGGTGTTACCCTGAATATATCTTTCGTTTTCTAGGAAATCGATGGTAAAGCATTGCTCCTGATGTCCAGAAATGACGTATTGACGGGTATGTCAATCAAATTAGGGCCTGCCTTGAAGATCTATGTTCACGTGGCACGCCTGCAAAGTCAAAATGGCACCATACCTTCATAACGAATATTCATTGTACAGTCACAATTTTTGTAATTTTCTAGGAAATAGTATTTCTTCTCAGACCCTTTTTGTGTCGAGTAGGGTTTGGACTGATTGCCGAATTTAAAGTAATCGATGTATATGGATCGGTTTTGCATTGTACATGTATGAGCTCTGTAATACATTCCATAAGGATGAGCACTGCAATTTTCTTCTGCCAATGAGAGTAAAGATACCGCCTTTCCCGCGCTTGCCAACCGCGTTGTTTGCTTCGAGTTGTGATTGGTTCACAGCGTTGCTTGCGACCTCGCTGATTGGCTCCTTGACTTGGGTTTAACTACGTCATGCAGTAGAAAACCGCTGTCAGTAATTACAGTCCATTTGTATATTGTTGACTGACGGCATAATTTCCGCTGCCAAATTTTCAACGTCAACATTTGATAGACACAAACTAAAATGTGAACGTTTGGAAAGTTGTGCTTGTACTTTGCAAAAGGACTAGAGTGTGTCATTCTTTCCTATTATAATAGAAAAGTTTTCTCCAATATTAATAGCATTTTATAAGTCAAGTTCCTGTTAGTGAATCTTTCAATCCACATTGTGACTTCCTAGGAGTTCAAATATTTGCGTGGGTATAAATTAAGCATTTGTGCAGATTTATAATTATCTGATGCTTAAATGATGTTCTCTTACTAACGAGAGACACTTGAAAAGGATTTTTAGTAGACACAATGTAAATTCGACATGAAAAACCTTTTCAGAAGTAGTGCTCCCTATTTCCGCGCTTTTGTTTATTATTATTATTATTATTATTATTATTATTATTATTATTATTAATTTCTAGGTTGAACTCAAGCTAACTTTTCTACATTGTATAATGTGTTGAAGAGTAGGAGCTAGAACGCTACTAGTTGCAATTTTGTTTTAATTCGTAACGCTCGGAGTCGGGACTGTTACAGTCAAAATACTCAGCGCGTGCCGCTTAGTATTCCGGAAAAGTTTTGATTAACGGCGAACGGATTGCATTATTGGTTTCAAACATTCAAATTTAATTTGAATATTGTAGATCATCCAACCGTGAACACGTGAACACGTGAAATACGAAAATGTCCTGCGCAGCGTTAATTTAAATGAACACATAAGATTTTGTAATGTGAAACGCTGGAAAGTTAATTTTTAAAAACTAAACGTTTCGGCAGTGCTGCCTTCATCAGTAGTAGTAAAAAAATGTCAATGTGAAACGCTGGAAAGTTAATTTTTAAAAACTAAACGTTTCGGCAGTGCTGCCTTCATCAGTAGTAGTAATTTTTTTACTACTACTGATGAAGGCAGCACTGCCGAAACGTTTAGTTTTTAAAAATTAACTTTCCAGCGTTTCACATTACAAAATCTTACGTGAACACGTGAGCCTGTCAGAAATGAAGCAATTTGATTGGTTTATTTTTACAGGTTCACGTGCTCACGTGTTCACTGTTGGATGATCTACAATATTCAAATTAAATTTGAATGTTTGAAACGAATAATGCAATCCGTTCGCCGTTAATCAAAACCATTCCGGAATTCTAAGCGGCACGCGCTGAGTATTTTGACTGTAAAATTATCGCTAATAGCGTGAAACGAAAAAAGAAACAACTTTCGAGATCTCCATACTGGCTGGATAATTGTGTGATACGAAGTCCTTTATTTTTGTCGTTTAAACCAGATTTTGTGTGTGAACGTTCTGTTAGACACTATATGCAAATATTAAAGTTTATAATAATGATTTGCCTTTGCCTATCACAAAATTATTATGGGCACAAACAAAAACTGAAATTTTACGCTACTCAAGCAAACGTCGCCAGATACATTGATGTTGGATTCACATTGTCATTGCTGCTATATTAGACTTAGCGCGTTTTTCGCGACTTTTGTTCGTTTGACTTTTTGAAATCGCGAAAATTTAGTGTCGCAAAAAGGAAGAAAAGAAGTGGCTTACAAATTAAGCAAATGTTGCCCAAATTCTTGAATAAGCCTTTGAAGCACAGCTTAGCTATTTCGAAGGGTGTCGCAGTAGATCCTGGATTTAACGAAGCCTTTGATAACAAAGTCCCCAGTAAAATGAACGATATTCTTCAGCCCGGCCGAATTTACTAACATTGGAATGCATTAGAAACAAAATCCTGGGAACTCTGTTATAACAAAGACATTTTCTCAGTCCCTGGGCACTTTGTTCAGCTTTTTATCGGGATTTTACTGTGACTTCTTGAAAGGGGCTTTGTCACGGATTTTTACAGATTTTCGAACAGCCAAAATTTACATTTGTGTCGAAGGAAACTAAAAAATAATAGTCCATTCTTATTAACAATTGCTATATTAGAGCACCCAAACTCTTAACAAGCGTCTTTAGCTGCAGATGGCTATGATGGAAATGGATTACAACTTGAAAAGTTTAGCTAAACTTTTCAAGTTGTTTCCGGACGTCTACAAAAAAAATCAATATTTTATAGCCGTAATTAGATTTCTATCCACATATTAACAGTTTAGACCAAAAATCTGCGAAATCCCGGTGACAGAGGTCCTTTAAGGATACTTCACTTTTCAATTCCCATCAGGGCTCAACATTTTGTCGCTGGTAGTGTGCGTAGTTTAGTAGCGGAAAGAAAGAAAAGAATTAAGCTTGATTAGGTCATTTTCTTCGTAGCTTCTTTTATATACGGGCTGTTGCAGGTACTGGTTGGCTATTTCGTATGCTTTTCATTCAGGGCAACTTGCCGAATGGGCCATTTCCGAGTTGCCCTTTGCCTCATTTTCAAAACGAGTCCCCGTGCGAAACCATTCAAATGAAAATGAGTTTGATTTGCATGAAAATGGACGTGCAGGTGAAACTCATATTCACATAAATGGTTTTGCACGAAGACTCGTTTTGACATACTGTAGAGGCAAAAGGTAACTCGGAAATAGCCTATTATAAAATTTCTTTTTTTTCATCTTCGGAGACCCAGGGGCAGCTAGTCGGGGCGACGGCATAGTCGGGACGACGGTATTTTCGGGGTCCAATAGCGTCGCCCCGACTAGCTCCCCCCGGGCTCTCCGAGGATGTACAAGATACTGCGAGGAGTCTGTTCATCTTCGGTTTCAGTTTTTGGAGCAGGTGATATCCTGATATTCATTTTAAGCTTGTAAAGCGAGTAAACAAACTATTGCGCTATTGAGATGGAGAGCGTTAGGACAATAAACTTGGAGATTTGTATACGTGATTGTCTGTTTAATGGAATGTATTGGTTTGTTCTTATGCCAACCTCACCCCACCAGCACCCAAAGAGTATAGAAGAGAAGTGTTTCGCGACATGGAGGTCTGAGCTCTTTTTCACCCATCGTATGTGTTCGCGAAAGCTGACTCTGAGGCGTCTTCCCGTTTCTCCAATGTAAGACATATGGCAGGCACGACAAGTCGAAGAAATGTAAACTAACTTGCTTGTTGTGCAAGTATACCTACAAGTATGCTGCGCTGACCCCCTCCCCTGGGGTTTTTATGGTCCGCGAAGGGTTGGTGTGGGGGCAGGAAGAGCAACGCCACAAGGGAAGGTTCCTTTCTCCTCATCCCGCCATGCCCGCCCAGAAAATTTGAAATCTAGAGGCTCAAAAATGCTCATTTACCCTATTTTTTTTTTTTTTTTTTGGGGGGGGGGGGATTATTTTCTGAATTAAACTTTTCTTTAAAAAAAGGCCAAATTCAAGAAGAGGCAAGTGCCTCTGCAAAAATAAAAAGTCAAAGTTAGTAAATATTAGTAAGAATACAATGCAAAGTCATGTATGATGGTTTAAATTTATGAATATAGACATTGCAGTAACAGGTTGTGGGAGCTCATCGTCTGAGATGGCCCGCGTGAATTTCAAACTTTTTTTTCAAAGTTATTGACGAAGGCGGCGAATTCTCAAAATCTTCTTTATCACAGGAAGCAGCACCCATTATGTCGTCAATACAGCATTTGTACAGGTCTGGTTTTCTACCGCTGTACTGCTGAAAGATCTGTTCCTCGAAATGGCCAAGAAACAAGCACGCATAGTTTGGTCCAAATCTACTTCTCATCGCGACACCACTTATCTGTCGGTAATAGTTGCCGTTCAAGGTGAGGACAAGTTCGGCAATGCGGACCAGGGTGGGTGAAGTACGGTGCGCTCATTGCGAAAATGAGTGAGCGCTAGGAGAACATCATCGTTGGGAATGACCGTATAATGCCCAGTGGGGGGGGGGGGGGGGGGGGGGGGCACTCCCATATATGAGCTATATAGGTATATGCCGCTGTGAAGGGTATGGTTTTCAAGCAGTGTGGTCTGGGATACGGTATTGAAATCAGAGGGTATCATTGGCCGGGACACTGAGCAGTGGCATTAAGACCAGAATAGGAATAGAAACTTGGGAGAGAAAGAAATCATCGTGGCAAATTAAAGTTGTTGACAGATGGTATTCCATTAAAACCAGTAATAGTGATAAGTGATACAGCTCTAAAAAGAGGAAGTCTGGGATAGGGTAGGGATTTTCGGTGTCTAGTCTAGTATAGGGTTGCAAAATCAGCTGAACGTGGTCTGGTAAATGGTATATACAGAGTACCTCCCGCCGCCGCCCCCCCCCCCCCCCCCTCCTCCCACCGGGCGGGGGGGGGGGGGGGATAATGATTTCACGTCCATGGTGAAAACATAATTGTGAGTGCCAGTAAAGCGTAAAGACTGTGCGATGTCGAGCATGTGTGTTGTGTCTTTGACGTAGCTGGGCAGATTCTGGACAGGAGGTGTAGTGATCTTTCCAAGTTGGGCAACTGCAAGCTGATACAATGGGTCTACCTGGATTCGGGGTTTGTGAATCTTTTGAAGATAGAATTAAGATGTGCGGGGGGTCTGGAAGATCACCCTTAGAAATGGCTTTTTTTAACGACGCCAATGAACTTTTTTTGGTCATCATGGAAAAAAGCAGGTTCTTACATGCGGGTTTTTACTGAAGCTATCGAATGAATTCTCTCGTCGATACGAAAATATTTTAATTCGTCCCCAGAGCCTTTCGAGTCGTTTGGCGAGGTCTTGGTACGAAAACACAAAGTTCCTGGGGCCAAGGCCCCCCGGCTTAGACTCGGATGTCACGTTACGATTATGCTACATTCGTTCCCGCTCAATAAATCAACTACAGAAAGGCTAGCTTACGAAAAACAAAGCTTTATTTTACTCTTCATTTTGCCCGATTCTAGTTCAACTACTGCGTATTTGTCGGGCAACTACAAGTGTGTGGTTTCACACATCCTGGGCATCCAACATTGGCTTACTACACTAAAAGTTACTTTTTTGCAAGTGACCAGTTTCAACGGCTTTCTTCACGAAAATCACCATCTTGAGATTTGAAGCTATTCTAGCTTTCGGAAGAGGGAAAGCATGCAATTGATCTTTAACTCAAGAGACCAATGTACCGAATCATTGAGAGATAAATGTAAGAAATATTTTTAGCGATGTAAAAAAAAAAAGATTTCAAAAATAATAGTTTACCACGAGAGTAAAATACCAAAGATGTAAAAATAAACCAAAAAGAAACAAGGATGGTTAAGATTGGACAAAATTGAAACGGATTACGGACAGCAACTTCAAACAATTCAAGAACCATTGAATGCGTGACTTTCGGCGCTTACCATTATTTAGTGAGAACTGGCCAGCCAGACCGGTATATTCGAGAACAGAACTCCGTTGTTAGTCAGATTTGTCCTGTCAAATCATTCAATGCATAAATGTTATACACCTTTGTGGTGGATTTGTGCGAAATCTCGTAAAAAAGGCCCAATTCACATTCAAAACACCGAACCGGCCGGCCAGTTCTGACCAATGGTAAGCGTCTTTAGATTTTTCACGGCAGATGGAAAACAAGTGTAATAACTCGACATTTTCATAGAATCACCATAAGAGTTTCTTATTCTAATTTCCCCGAACTTTCTACTTACTGCACGACAGTAAACTAACAAACAACTTGAGTATCAAGCCATTTTTCTACAGGATTATGCGAGAGTACAATAGCACCCTTTGCCAGTGCAATGCTGTTATTGTTATTATTTTTTTGTTTATTTTTTTTTAGAATTCATAATCGACAGTTGATTCACATGTAAATTTAATTACATTAAATGCAGTAACTAAATAAAAGGCGTCTTTCTTGTTTATGTCGTTCTCAGCTGGTAATCTGTAAAAGAAACAACAAGAAATGTTAGCGGTTTGCGATTGACGTGTTTGCTTTGATTTAAACATGCAATTTCTACAACCAATAAGAAGCAAAGGAAGCACAACCAAAGCCAATCGTGGCTTGGCTGACGGGAGAATTCCTGGGCTTGGCAGCGGTTACCTGTTTTCCAGGGCTTGGCATCGGTTAAGTAGTTTCCCGCGCTTGGCACTGGTTACATGTTTTCCCGCGCTTGATGTCACACTGGTTACATGGTTTCCCGCTCTTAGCACTGGTCACATATTTTCCCGCGCTTTGCTTTGAGTTCTTATTGGTTCGTTGTGTTAATTGCGTTTTTTGACATATGATATGCAGATACGATTTCACTGGTTTTCTCGTCGTTTTGTGAAAACATTTTGTGGACAGTTTTATCAGTGTCAACTGAATGTTGACTTACCTCCATTTTGTGTGATGTAACGAACCCATGGAAGGGCTTGGTACCCGCTCTTTTCTATAATCTTTAGATAACGAACCTACAAAGAACAAAATAGAGGAAAATGAATAAACTGTTCGCTCACTTGTCAGAATTGTCCACTGTAAGTTAATCACAAGCACTTTGGTTTAATCTGAGAATGTAACACTTTTGGAAACCTGACCCCCTCACACGAGATAGTGCGATTTTCACTTCAGTGTGAAAAGTAATTCGCGTTTGCTTTGGTTTTGCATTACTACGTCTTAAAAGCGATTGGCTTAAAAACTCACGCCACGTTATAAGCCAATCAAAGGTAAAATCAAGACAAATCACGACTCGCTCACACGCGTTTTCCCGCCCTTCTTGCTTCATGTGTTTACTTCGTGCTTTGATTGGTTCACTGGATTGACTGTGTGCCAAGCCTGCACAGCAAGCATTCTCGTAGAGCGCGAACGATACGATCCGCTTCTCGTTTCTTGAGGCGAGAGCAAAAAAAAAATTCACTCGCACGCGACCACATAGTTCTTCGCTCGCACGGGAACGCTCGCTACGCAGGCTACCGTGCCCCCTTCATGAAGGCCAGTGAATGGTTACTTTGGTTTAACGAAACTCAATCGAAAATCAAGAAGCATGGAAAGATGCTAGTTACAAAAGTTATCTACAGTTTTAAAATTTAAATAAATATTTGTTGAATGAGTTACCTGTATACCAGATACTGTAAAGTAAGGAATTTCGAACTTGACTTTGATCGGTGGTCTACCTTCATCGATTTCTGAAAAAAAAATTGGCTCCATCACATAAAGTGTCTTAAAGGATGTCGTTGAACCCCTTTCTTAATTATACGTGAAAACCTGTCGCGCATGTTTCACGGAGAGGCAAAATCGCAATGGAAACAGTTTTATCGAAACCTAGAAAGCACTAGCAGTCTGGCAACACTTGACAAACAATACCCCCTCCCACACCCCTTTGTAGCCAATCAGATTGCGAGTTAGCCTAATAGACGGTCACTGGGTTATGTTAAACGAAATAGGCCGCCCTATACTATGGAAGCACTGGTTATCTGAAAGAGACTAACCTGAATCCACACTTGGTAACCTGAAATGAGCTCTCAGCAAGAATTCTTTTCCTCCCTGTTGAATGCAAAAGGTAATGATCCCCACGTTAGAAACAACATAACTGTAGATCTATGAAAACTTAGAGCTCTTAACTTAGCCAAATATTGACTGGAAAGTACACACACACACAACTTGCCAGTAAGCCCTTTCAATACTTCAGCCCAGACTAGTTCCATACGATCGCACATAGCTACAACAAGCAACAAGACAAAAAAAGCTTCGACTTGCGTTGAGAAGCCAAAGTGAAAACTTGCTTCGACTTACATGCTAATTTGGGCAAGAACCAAGGAAATGCAGTTCACCTTAAGTCATAAAATATTTAAATGCGATTGCTGACAAAACCTAGCCAGCGTAGCTTGGCGTTCTAGTCAGTCAGGGAGAGCGAGAAAATGAGCGCGCGAGCAAAGCGACGGCGAGGGGCTCACCGCCGTCGGTTCGTTCGCGCGCTCGTTTTCTCGCTCTCCCTGACTGACTAGAACGCCAAGCTACGCTGGCTAGACAAAACCGAGCAACAAGTCGATACAAGTTGGCTCAACATAAATACGTTGATTGAACTTACCGGGAAGGACTTCATATTCCACACAATTTCGTTGTCCTCTGGAGTGTACTTCACAGTCCCTACAGTCGTCTAAAGAAGAACAGTGAACTTTTTGGTTAATTTCTTTTACTTAATGTAAAAACTCACCTGTACTTATCATTCTCTAGAAGAACTGGTATGGGTAATCAAATGGTGACGAGTGAAATTAGGAAATCAGAGTTTCACGTGCGTTTTGTCAAAATTCTAATAATTTCCCGACCCTTCAGGCGAGGGAAATTATTAGAATTGTGACAAAACGCAAGTGAAATTATTTCGGATCCTAATTTCACGAGTATACCGTTTGGTTACCTTTCAATATCATGGGTGACAAATTACTCTTACAATCTTAGTTTTTTAACTTGTTTATTGTATAGTCATGAACGAACCGGTTGGAAACGACGCCCGTGTAAAACGCTCAAAAATCTGCTCAAGGCCATTTATGTTATCGCTAAAAGATTATTAGACGACCAAACAAACTGGCCAAGGTGAAATTCAAGCGGACATGTGCAAAGTTTAAGCTTTAAGATCATTTTTTTATCCTGTACGCCATCTTGGCACCGAAACATGGGAAACGTTGCCATGGCAATGTGAAATTATAAATTAGCGCTAAAATATTCGCGCCAATATTAAGGAGTAAATTGTCACCCATGATATTAAAGAAGAAATTTTATTATTTTTATCGCTTAGGAGGCTTGTTTCTCTGGGCCGATTTGGAAGGTACAAGTTTGCCGAATGCGACAATGACATAGGATTTTGAAACACGTTTTTAAGCCAAAAGACAACTGCAGTCTTTTACAGTGTTCACTGATGAAAGTCGCATGAGACAAGCAGCGTGTGCTCAAAATGTTGACAACGACTGCTCCCCCCACCCCCCCCCCCCCCCCCTCCCCAGCAGGCCTTGGAAGTCCGCTTATTGTAAAAATAAAATTATCAAAATAAATAAATAAATAAATAAATTGGACCAAATCGTGTGATTCTAAGTTAATTTCAATGTTACATTCTACCTAATGTCCTTTACTTTTACCTGCCTTGTTTCCTAACAAACTGTCTTCAAAACCCATGAAATGCTGTCTTAGATAACCTATTTTTTCAAACTTTCGTGGGGAAGGATACCCCCACACCCCCCTACGTTCTCGCACCTGTGGCGCTCTGGATTAAGTGCCAGAGGTGCTCATGTGCACCCCCTCCCCCGGGCAAATCCTGGCTACGGGCCTGCTGCCTAAGTCAGCACTAAGGAACTTGTGATGCCTATAAAGAAGAGGTAATTACAAATCTGTAAATATCCCGCTCTCTGAACAGTAATAAGATGTAAGAAATTCATACTTTAAATTTAGGAGAGTCAGCATCTGGTGGGACAGGAACGTGAATCTCAACATTGTTGGCAGTTGAACGTCTCTTGAATTGACTCTTAGCCTGCAAGTTTACAAATAGAAACATTACAAATAATACCCCTGACTACTAAGTCAAAATGACACCTCCCATTCCACCTCCTGTTTGAAATTAAGGGTGTTGAATGCTATCAGAGTCCAACTCTGTGTGAACTGAAGTGGTTGTAACTATAAAGTGTAAAATTTTGCCACTTTTATATGAAAGCTAGAAAGTAGTACTGGCCAGCATTTGTTCAGTGCTATTTATTTATACTTTTAAGGGGAGTACGCATTACCCAGCAGTGACAGTTCTTGCCACCCACCAATGTGGTCTGAGTTTGAATCCTAAACCCAACATAAAATTAATGGGTTGGGTATTTTTGTTGGTTCTTGTCCTTGCTTTGCAGGTTTTTCTCTGAGTTCTCTGGTTTTTCCTCCCTCCACAAAAACCAACACTCAAATTAAATTCCATGCCAGGCACAACAAATTTGGTATCTATTTTTCCCTATCTTCACAGCATGAAAGAAGTACAGCGCTGTCATAAAACTTTGCATGCTATTGGGTAAGGGAAGGAAAAGTGCAATCCAATATTTTAAAAAACAATAATCACTTGAAATAATAAGATCTACCTTGATCATATACTCTACTCGACTATGGGAATGACGTTCAATCACTGACTCAATCCAAATTAGAGGTTTCACCTGCAGTAACAAACAGAGAAAAAATGATTCTCAAAGTTAAATTCTAAGGCAATTGCACAGGATTTAATATGAAAAAATATCAGTATGGGTTTCATTGCATAGGTGATGAAATTCAGTTGACAACATCAGGAATGGCCAGTTCCCAATGAAACTCAGGGAGGGCAATCTTTAAACACTGGTAGGTGATAAAGTGATCTATAGTCTCTTTAGAAAAGAAAAGGTTTGTTCATAACATACTGGTAAAGGGTTCACTACATACTGTAAAGCCTGTATTAAGCACCAGGGCTCCTTTTGCTCTCCCCCCCCCCCCCCCACCCACCCCCATCCCCTACTCTACCCCACCCCTCCCTGATAAGCCCCCTCTGGGAGCTCAATTGATTAAATAAGCCACCCTCACTATTCTTCGGCCCAGAGGGTGTCAACTCATGGGAAGTAGATACATAGATATACATAGATACACAGCCATGATTGAACTCTTACATGAGTGTTGAGCCTGTATGACATCAGTTCAAATTCACCATCTGGAGGAATGAAAGAAATTGTACGGTCATTCTCAAATCTGGACAGACGGACACACTGGTGAAACTTGACGTCCTCCAGTTCTACAGCTTTGCTCTTGCTTCCTGTAGAAAAGAAATGGAAAATGACATTTAAAAAAGAAAGTGAGCTGCTGGACCCAGATGTTTATCCATAGTCCCTAACCTATAATATACAGACAGGATGCATGTAACAGTAAAATTCTTATCCCAGTTTCTGAAGCATTTAAGCAGCTAGGACTATTGACTATTCCATTCAACTGGTTTGAAGATTCAAGACAAAATTGTAACTGTTTGCAAGCCTCAACAAGAATTTGTCTGGGTATGTGGATTAAATCAAGAGATGATGTAATGAGGAAAATGTTTGGCATGCTACTATACAGAACAGCTCATGCAAACTGCACAACTCACGCAAACCTCGAACGTCTGTGTTACTCAGACAAGTGACTACTTTACTTAAGGTTTTTACTGTGTGACATCTTGCCTTTCGAGCCAAATGAACTGGCCAATTTTAAGGTTCTTCAAGCATCCTGTTTTACCAGTAAGTCAAGTAGATACCAAAACATAGAAATTTAAAGACTTACTTCCAGTGGTTTCAAACAGCACTTTGTCATTTAATCCCAGCCGTAGTTCAGGCATGCCAGTTAAGTAACACCTCATCTTGACTGAGCCTACAATCTCACTCTGTAGCACATTGGCATTTGCACTAACCTATGAGGAGAAATATTAATTAAAAATGTAAATATAAGACGGAGGTGAAGACATAGGGGATGAAAAAATAGTCATTAAAAAAATAAGCATCTCAACACAATCTTAGGCAAATTTTACAGGTCTCATGATCTTAAATGTTTTTCACAATGGTATCTTGAATTTGCCAATTGCCACCCCAAACATCCAGACACTGTTTAAATTGACATGGTCTCATTTATAACTGTATCCGTTTCGATGCGGTTATGCCTTTCGTTTATACAACTGGTCAAATTTAGCTTTAGGTCATTTTTTTTCAACCTAGGTTATTTCTGTTTTAACCAGTTTATTTTTTTTACTAGGTTAATAGGTAGAAAATTAAATTAAAATACCTCCCCTCCCTTGATGTCTCTGAACCCCCTCCACCATCTTACTTACCCTTCCTACCATCTGCTATTATCCCCCCTAGGCAGTGTCATCTTTTTTTTATTTTACCTTTTTACTAGCCTGCACTGCTAGGATTTGAACTCTCAACCTCCAGATTTGCTCTCCAACCCCCTATCCACTTTGTCACATAAGAAACATTGGGTGAATCACTATTTTTTTAAAAATAATTTATATGACTCCAATCCAAAACCTTAACCCTAATAATAATGCTAAATTTTACCTAGGTTGAAAAAAATAACCTAGGTTAAAAATAATTTAACCTGAATTCAAATTTGACCTGTAACATTTACATGGCACCGATTGAGACCGATATTGAAACCACAATGTTTTGAGAATGTTGTCAGGAGTGAAGCGTTTTCAAAATGATACAGTCTCATTGGCCACATAAATGGCAAAACCCCATCAATTAACCGCATCAAAATAAAAGTGTTATGAATTCATTATTATAATATACAAGTTTATTTGTAAATCAAATGAATGAAACATACCAACAAATTCACTGACTCAATCACATCCAGAAAGACCTCATTTTTGCGATATTTGACTCCCTCTCCTCTCCATGATACAGCATTGGTTAAAGCAACAGGTGGCTTGGGTGCGCCGACGTCTAATTTGTGACCCTCTTGAGTGATGTACCTGGTAAAAAAGTGAATAAAAAAGAAAATAAAACATCAAATAAATATTACTTTTAAGGAGGCTCACAACGGTTTCCAGCAATTTCAAGCTCTTAAACTTTGATGGGCCAGTACTACAAATCTTTATCAGTTGCTGCTACAATAATGATATCGAACAAATGTCCAATCATTGCTGAATACGTTGTGGTTATTTTCATGACGTCATTGGTTACTATAGCAACAGTTTTACCCATTAAAAACACCCTTAATTTTCCCTTTAAGTGCTTATAACTCAAAAACGAGTCCGGTGACCCCCATTTTTTATTATTGAATAATCATTGGCATGTTAAGATGCAACTTTTTGCAAAGTTAAAAAAAATTCTCCGGAGCGGTTTCAGAGCCACCTTAAATTTTCGAAAATTTAAGGTGGCTCTGAAACCGCTCTGGAGAAATTTTTTTAACTTTGCAAAAAGTTGCATCTTAACATGCCAATGATTATTCAATAATAAAAAATGGGGGTCACCGGACTCGTTTTTGAGTTATAAGCACTTAAAGGGAAAATTAAGGGTGTTTTTAACGGGTAAAACTGTTGCTATAGTAACCAATGACGTCATGAAAATGACCACAACTTATTCAGCAATGATTGGACATTTGTTCGATAGCATTATTGTAGCAGCAACTGATAAAGATTTGTAGTACTGGCCCATCAAAGTTTAAGAGCTGGAAAGTGCTGGAAACTGTTGCGAGCCTCCTTAAGGTGTTCTGCTACAACAGGGCTCAAAAAGCGTGCAGTCTGGTTGTCCACAACAAGTATATTTTCCTGCCGGGCAAGTAAAAATTGCATATCATAAAAGGAAAAGCAACTATCCAGGGCAAGGAATCTTTGAGAGCTGCTTCAGATCTCCAAAGGGCTGGCTGGAATTCAATTTTTTTGCTTTTGTTTTTGAGCCATGTACTAGCTAAGCTAATCAAGGGGTACAATGTAGCTACATTCAGACCTTTGCAGGCCTTCTGACAGGCTGTCATTATAAAACAGAAGTTATACTGCATTTTTGGGGCAGATTATGCATCAAGAAAGGGCTATTATGCAACAAATTATGCCAGTTATGCGGCGTTTACCTGAGTTATTGTAAGCTTGTTTTACTAGGTTTCAGAGGTTTGCTTTGAGGTTTCAACGTTTACTAGGTTTAATGTTGAGTTTTGATTGGTTCACTGGACCGTCTACGTCGAAGATGGCTCTAATTATTTGCAATAAAGACACACAGTAAGTTACTTACTCCTGTAGAATCTTTGTTTCAGTGAACTGTGGATAGCCAAAGTCCACCAATTCATCCAGCAGTTCATAGATGATAACAAAATTGTCCCTGATGCTCTCTTCTTCAAGTTCTTTGAAGTACTCTGTAAACACCTTCAATATACAATTATATAAGGAACATTTGATCCTAATTAATATATAGAAATTCATAACATACATGTATCTTGACATAAGGGACCCAGATACACATGACTGGCACAAAATGCTTGAGCTAAACTTGTACCCCATTCATATCAACAACATGTTTAGTTAAACCAGGTTAAACCAAATGAAAATCAGCAACAGAAGACTGATAGACTAAATTTTGCATAAGGTTCCAGTAAGTGCAAGCTTGCGATTTCATTACAAGTGCTAAATTTGAAGTCAACAAACATAGTTAGCAACTTCTATGAAGAAAACAATTTTAAGCTGTGTTTAACTAAACATACTTTAAACGCGTTTAACCTTTGGTGTGAATGTGGTATTAGCCTAAATTTCATTTAGCCACATTAAATGATTTACCTGTACCATCTTGTGGAGGAAGACAAATAACAGAGCCACATTGGCATTCTTCTTTGTCATTGATACAACTGTTAACTGCAGTCAAGGAATTCAGTTGAGACTAAAAGTTATTGTACTTTATGTACACTGTGCGGGAAAATGTTCTTTGTGAATTTACACAGACTCTGATTTGCAGCTTCACGTTCTGTACTCAAAATAAAAACGATCAGGGCTTCAGGCAGTGAAATGATAACATTATGGGCTCCACAGCAAGATTCAGGACTGTACCACTCCAGGGACCTGGCTGTCAGACCAATGCCGACTACAGACTTGCAGTACATCCTGAATGGCACTCCGGTCAGCCTGTTATGGTAAGCTCTCAATGATGATAATGGTAACAAGATATATACTTTAGTCTGCAACTGAGTTTCTAGTTTACTGATGGAATTGACTGATGCATTAGTTCTGGTATCTTAAATGTATATGTTGTGGTTTAATTTTATATTTGGTGCAAAAGTTTTCAAACCAGTTTGATTTTTAGTTTCCATTGTCTTATTATTGATTATCATAATCTGAAACAAAGGAAAATAAAAATCAAACTGGTTTGAAAAATTTTAAACCAAGGTAAAATTTAAACCACAACATATATGCACCTGTGAAAAACACTTTTAATATGGGATCAGAATGGAACATTCCAAAAATCTCATAATCCCCCCTATGGGAGAACATACAGATTCTGACACCCTGGCTAATTTTTTGCCGTCTGTGCCTTTTAATGATTGCATCCAAGGGGCTCAGAATTTTGTCGCCCTTTGGAAATAAGTATTCCAACAGGCTCTGCGACGGAGGTTGCCTTCTATAATTAAGTGCATTTGAAAAAATTTTGGAATGTCCAAACAGCAGGAAAATGGCAACATCCACATCACAAAACCACAAATGCTACACATTCTTGATCCTTGATCTAATTAAAAGTTTTGATTTAACTTGTAAATTTTATAGTTCCAGTAGTCTTTGGAACTATCCCTAGGTTCTCGCTTTGTTATTGATAGATTTATTTAACACTTGATCACAAAAAAAAGCAAAAGGATACGATAAAGATTGTTGTACTTGATGTATACGAACGTGACATCATGATGAACACAGATCGGTGTTTGAGTACCTTCCTCTTCCTTCTCCAGTACAAGAGGCATAAACTTTTCGATCGAAGACATCTCGATATCCCCACGATAATTCCGTGATATTATCACCTAGGCGATTTAAATGCAAGCATATTTTCAGAATTTCGCCTTCCTTTCCTAAAATGAGCTCATTTCGGTTCAAAAGAAAGAAGAACTCACCTTTCCCTTGACGTCGAGGACGAACACAGCGGACATCGACATCTTAAAGTCGTTTTAGTTCACAAAGAAAACGTTAAAATACACAATAGCATCCAAAAATAAAGCTTATAGTGCAGTTTGAGTCAAATGCAACCACTTTTTGACGAGTCTTTGGCCAAGGAAGGACTTATATCAGAGCCGCACGGCCAACTCGACAGCGGAAAGAGCCTGAAAATATTTATTAGGGGAGGGGTAAGAAGAATTAACCATTGTTTTGTGAGCCACTGCCAGTTACTTTGTTATCTTAAACCTAAAATCAAGTTATTTTTTAATATAAGAGATTGTATTAAATCATTAAATTTAAGATTTTGTGAAATTTAAATTATATACACGCTAAAAAATTATCATTTGTTATTTTCCCACCTACCCCTTCCTAAAGAAAGTAGTTTTGACGCCTGCCGCATTGTGCTTGGTAACCGTACAGTAGTTGAGCGCAAACAAAACAAAATGGCGGCTTGTAAAGTCGTGAAAATTAACGCTCTTTGTTTGCATTCGTTTTCCACGATTTCCTATAAGTGGCATTCATTCTAGGTAGTGCCAAAACAAAACTACTATGTCTTTGCAAGGAAAGAAACTGCAGACAAGGTCATCGAGTAAAAAGAACGAGTCCAGAGAAGAAACAGCTGAAAAAGTAAAAGCTATTCGTGAAAAACAAAGCCTATGGATGAAAGAGCGAGAAGCCTCGAAAACTTCATCAACGAAACTGAAGTCGCTAAGCAAAGAGCACCCTGCACTGCCTGATATGCCAAAATCTCGTACCCGTTCAAGTTTGTCTAGCGGTTCGTCAGCAGAAAATTCTGCTAACAGAAATCCTTACAGCAACCCACGAAGGAAACCGTTGTATCCCGAACCACAGAGAGACAATTCAGACGTCATTCCCTGGATATCAAAAGGTGATAATCCTGTTGCTAGGAAACAGAGACCGCCTTCTGCATCAAGCTCTCACAAAAAGAACCCAAGCTTGTCTCGTACTGGAGACATTAGTGACCATAACATGAAGTATACACCATCTAATTATGGAAACTCAAATTCTTTTGGGTCTTTAACAAGTACACCTCTTACCTCAAGTAAGCAGACGCTACATAACAAGCTAAGGCCGTCGTCACGAACATCTGTAAAATCTGATATAAATTTCCACGGCGATGATAAACTTGATAATCGTCTGCATGACTATGATGGTAATGAGCTTTCAGAGGGTGGCACTCACGTTTCTGAAAATGTAGTAAGAGATCCTTTAAATGAAAGCCAGGATAACATTCAAAACAAGGCTACTCTAACAAGTAGCACTTCTTTGAAATTGAACACTCCAGAGTTATCTACAGATATGCTCAATGCCCTAGCAGATACGGTTGCTGAAAGACTGAAAACTTCATTGCAGCCTACTATTAGTCATAAACAGCAGCAAAAGAGTATTCAGGAAGACAGTGAATCAGGCATCGCTAGCCACTCTTGTCCCCTGTGTGAGAAACTGATGACGGGACCCAGACACACGCCCATGGCAGCGATACCCTGTGGACACACATACTGCCAGACATGTTTACGGGACTGCAAGAAATGTCCAACTTGTCAGACAGTTGTGCAGTCAACTGCAGTTAATACTGTAATTCAGCAAATAATCACAGACTTCAAAGTGCAAAAAGAGAAAGAAAGACTTCAAAAGCTTGAGGAGCAAACAAGACAATATGTGGAAGAATATCAATCCCTTGCATTGAGATGTAATACATTGAATGGTAGGAATATATTAGTTTACAATATTATTGACAGAAGTGGAGGTGAATAGTGATGGATATTTACCAAGTCGCCTTCAGTAACCAAAGTGAAACAGGAAGCCATTTTCTTTCTCTTAGGTTGCTTGGAGGTGAAAAGTACTTTGCTAATCACCTCAGAGTTAACCAATCAGAATGCACAAAGAGCACTATTCACTTGTGTGGGTATATACCAATAACTGCTATTGGTTACTACCAGTATACACTGTAGATGTAGTGTTGACCAGGGACCTGGGTGTCATTCAAAGGGTGAATAATACTATCCACCATCCACTAGACAGTGAAGTATCCTGCCTTTGAACAACTGAAGCCACACAGCATAAGGACCACCTATTCTTTGCTACATTAAACCCAAGCTCATGTCCAGGGTCTCTCTTCCTGGGAACAAGGTTGCTTTAAATCTGGTTATCTGTTGCGGTAACCACTACAAACCATTGAATAACTCAGGCCTTGTTACAGTTCACCTTTTGCCATATTACTACTGACAGTTTTATGATCAACTGCTTTGAGTTTAGAAAAAAGATCATGAAAGACATATACACTAAGTTGAAAATGTGGCGAGGTTTGCAAGATGCAGTTGGCTCACCTTCCCCAAAAATTTCAAGGAGAATGACCCCATCCTACCCCCCCCCCCCCCCTCTCACCACCACCAACACCTATCTAACTGTGAAAAAATGGACAAGAAGTACATACCTCCTACCCCCTACCCACACATGGGTATTATTGTTACCCATAGAGAATCTACTAACATCCCTAAAGTCACTCTTGGATACCAGAAGGCAAAAGGAAAAGAGGCCGTCTGAAATCCACCTGGAGCAGGGCTGCTGAGGCAGAACTCCAGTCTCTGAACCTTAACTGGAGGCAAGCTTGAATGGCTTGCAATAGACCGACAGGAATGGATAAAACTTTTTGATGCCCTATGCGCCACTTGGCAAAGGACTGATAATGACCCCCCCCCCCCCCCCCCCTCCACTTCAAGGAAGGTTTTTTTGGTTTAAAGCCTTGCCCCTCTAGAAATTCCAGTTCAGCTTGGCTTTGGAAATCCCACCCCCTCCCCCTCAGAATTTACAATGACCTTCCATGGGATGGGGATGGATATTTTCTGTAACTACACAATAAATGGTAACCTGTACCTCATGGTATTCTTTCAGGTGAAGCTGAAAGTGTTCTAAACACCATGGAAGAAGTTACTGAACAGCTGCTGGATGAAAAGAAATTGATGAAGAAACTGCAGATGGATGAAGACGAACTAAAACAAAAGATTAACCGCCTGCAAACTGAACTTGATGGCGTTAAAGTGAAACAAGAAAATTGTCAGGGAAGATGCCAAGACCTGGAGCATCAATACAATGAGGAGAAGGAAAGGCTGTCCATGATCGAAGACACTGTGCAAAGAATTGGAAAGAGCAAAGAACGGGTTAAAATGATGGTGCATAATTTTGCTCCCGCATTAAACCTTGAAGATTATGATTAACTTTTCTTTGCTTTGGTATCAAAATTGAAATTTCCCTCCTCTGCATACTTGTTAGTTAGGAGAACCTCATATGAGTGTCTCAGTTACCAACGATAAATATTTTATCATCATTTAATAACACCAAAAGCATTATTTAATGCTTGCTTCTTAGTTGCCAGGCCAGTTAATATAATATTAACGATTTTAAATATTATGGAGTTTTATTTTTTGGCTGAGAGTCAAGCAAATTACCAGTACTTTTGAAAGTACTTCAAGAGTATTTTTTATTAATACTTCATGGGCTGATGTAAAATAATATTGTTTGTCATCGTCTTGAATTCTTTGACAACGTACTAATTTTCTTTGACACGCACATGTATATATCCACCATACGGTTGCTTGTAAAAAATAATGGGTTTACCGTTATTATAGAACATTTCTAGAAAAAATATTTTCTATTTCCAGACCAATTATTGGTTAAGTTGATTCTTGGGTACCGGTATTTATAGTTCTATAAACAAAAACTGCTAAATATCATAACTAGATGTTTTATATATTATATAAACAATAGCCTCCATTTGGCGCGAAAATATGCACAGATATTTGTCCGCGGACATTATTTGTTCCGAGAAGCAAACAGTTTTCCGAGAGCGAAGCTCGAGGAAAACTGTGAGCTTCGAGGAACAGATAATGTCCAAGGACAAATATCTGTGCATATTTTTGAAGCCAAATGGATGCTATTGTGTTTATTATCCTTTAAATATTTTTTTACAAGGCCGCATTTTGGGAGACCTTTTCTCAAAGCTTTTAAACGTCAAAGAAATTCTGTCAGTGCTCAAAATATTATTAGTCTGTTTAAAGTGTTTAGTTTTATTCATTTTAACAATTTACTCGGGATAAAAGCTAAACGTGCGAACGTAAATCGCAAAGTTCGAAAACTGGGGAATATCACTTGGGGAATATCATCTGATATTCGCCAGTTTTGGCTACATCACGTGACGTGTTTAGACCAATCGCGCGCGCAAAAAATATTTGATGGATTATAAACAAACAATATTATGCATCTTATATCAGAAGAAAATATTATGTAGCTCCAAAGTTGTTGCTATTTATTTTGAACTAGAAGTAAATAAGATTCAGAACACGAAACACTGTCACAATTATATGAAAAAAAAAGAAATAAGAATATTAAGGCATTTTTGTGCAGAGAGGAAAATCGGAGAACCCAGTGAAAAAAACCTCACAGGAAGGACCACCAGAACCAACAACAAACTCAACCCGCATGACGCCGAGTCCAAGAATTGAACCCAGGCAACATTGGTGGGAGGCAAGTGCCCTCGCCACTGCGCCAAAGAGTCCTGTTCAAACCTGATTTTTTTTTTAATTTTCTTTTTGCAACTGCTTATTTTACATACATAACTGCAATGGTCTTTCCAGTATGAAATAATTTTGATTTATTATAGTAAAAGAATATTTGTAGGATAATAGATTTCTCACAGATACTCTACCACAGTGGGTGGGGACAGGAGAGTGGGAGCCCAGGAGAAACAGGGTGTGAGGCAGGAGAAGAGAGAACAGGAAGTGGGGGTCCCAAAGTAGCAGGAACTGGGAGAAAATGAGAAAAATTTTGCAACCTTTTGTTATATTTTGCAACAGAAATGGGACAATGAGGAGGGAACCACTACAGAAAGGGGTGGCAAGCGGGAGTGAAAAATTACCGGAAGCAGGAGTAGAAGATATGGGAAGCGGGAAGTTCAAATCCCCCTACCCCCCTACCCCACACCACCAATTTGGTGGCATTTGATTATTTATAAGTATTTAGGATAGAAGACTTTCGATAGTTGGGACACTGTCCCTTTAAAGCTGTGAAATGAAAGAGTTTCCAAATGTTCAAGACTTGATGATTAACATTGATTTTAATATTGCTGGCTTGCACTGTCACGCCATAAAAAAATAATTTAGAAACCGTTCAATGAAAGAAGCTAAGAGAATTAAATGTTATAAGAGACTTACACTGGAAAAAGCTCTCCAAGTCTCAGGTCTCTGTGATGCGCCGTTTCTGAGTTATTTGCCAAAACGTTTCACGCAAATTTATAGAACTTTGTATGGAGACGCCATGTTGGTGTACAACTTTAGTATACCAACATGGCCGCCAAATCATCTGAAATTCACTTCTACGATGAAAACGCTTTGTCTTCGCTCGTGAGCTCTTATATATGCGCATAAACACATCTCCTAAGACTTTAAAATGTTTTAAGTGCTGAAAACGATAAGAGGAGACCTTTTATCAACCAGTACAGCTTTGTCGCGGCCACTATCTCCGTGTCACGCAAGGTTAAAATTAGGAAATTCAAAATGCTGTATTTTTAAAGCGACAGACACTACAAGACTGAAAACTTGCAAAACGATTTTTTTCTAGGTCATCTTCAACCTAGTGTAGGAAAAAAAATTAGAAGACCTCACAATAATGAGTTTAAAATTTTATGACGTCACATGCAAACCAAGAAATTATTGATGTTGATGTACAATCAATGTCAAAATCTTGGTACATTTAATGTTTTTTTTTTCTTACTGATGTAGCATGCAAAAATTAATGCGTGTGATTGCTGCCTATTTAAATTACTTTCAGACTGAAACGGAATGCACAAGAAGTTCGGCCGCATCGCCCTATCTATAGCTCTACCAACGACTTTTGTCAGTCATGTTCCAGTCATGCTGGGTTCTCTTTGTCAGGGAAGGAGCCTGGAGCGAGGCTCCAAAAGCGCAAATTTTCAAAACAAGGGAGCGGCTACCAAGTCCAAGATGGCGAAGTTTTTATATTGATTTTGGTTTATGGTTACAATTTGAATACATGTACCTGCACGAAAGGACTCATGAAATATTACGCGTGGAGACTTCCTTAACGTGCTTGGTCTTAGCTTGATCAAGATCACTAATAGCTACTGATCTTCATGGATGTTGAGACTGAAATACCTTTTTCTTGCACACCGACGCGAAATGGTTTCGCCTCTGCAAAAAGACCGAGAACAGATGATTGTGAAGACACACATCAAGGCCCTTGTTTATCACGCGATGGATTTGAACGCGGGAACGACAACGCTTTGTTCTTTAACAAGAGACCTGATCAGCCCTTAGATTATTCGACCCCAGCTTCACACTTCTCCAGGAGATTTTTGCCAATTAATGCGAGCGGGTTAGTCTACGAGTCAGAAGATTTTCGGCCCAAAGGCGAAACATTGTACACGCCATTGCAAGACGATGTGATTGTAAACACACGGAATATCGAGCAGTTTACTTTTACGAATGGATCTTTCTTCATTGGTGATGAGTCATCGAGATTTAGTCGGACTGTTCAAGGTAAGATTAGAATTTTTCACCAAATTACTGGTTTGCAGCTGACGTATTAAAGTCATGGCAGCCATGCTGCGCTGGTGGACAAGAAGAACAAAGCGTTTTCTTCCGCTGGGAACTTAACGCCTTTATCACGCCAATTCAGCGAAAATTTTTTTTATTGTTTTGTCCACCAACATGGCTGCCTTGTTACGTGGCTGCAACCCAGCAATTACGCTGAAATTGGTATAATTTTCTTGAAATACTACTCTACAGTGGGAAGATTTCCGTGTAGCTCCATACTTAATTACGCATAATAAATAATTATAATTAATTGTCATATTATCCTTCACACACGCACAGCAGTGGTGAACAGATTGAGAGTTGTCTGCATAATTACGCGGGATGAACCAGGTAGTAAATTCGGCTTGATCGTTTTGATGCATTTGATGTGTTCGATGTGGTTCGATGTGTTCGATGGGTTCAATGTTGTTCAATGTGTTCGATGAGTTCCATGAGTTCGATGTTGTGCGGTAAAATGTATCGAAAGCTCTCGTCGATTTGAGATTTCACCTAAAGTATGCTCGATAATTTTTCTAACCATCGCTCGCAACGTACGATTTTGTTCACTAAACGGTAAATTTTATACATTTTCAATGTAGTAAAAGAAACTCTTGCTGCTTCGAACACATTTAGTTACATGTCAAGAAAAGGCAGACAAGGTAATTATAAAAACCGATAGCTGAGCCATTTTGCTGATTAGCTTTGGTAATTTAGCAATGTATGCTCTCTCAAAGTAAGTAAGGGCACGTACGTTTGGATTTATTGTAGAAACTGCGGAAACGGCGCTTTCTGCAAATCGATTTATTTCGATCAAGTTTGTAGTCACAAGCGTGCATGTCGATTGATTGATTGCAGAAGATACTGGTTTCTCACGGAGCAATGTGTTTGTTTCCCGTGGTAGCTTGTTCACTGAGATCTCGTCCAAAGTATTACGAACAGCGACTATAAATTCACTTCAAAAGCTCCCGTTGGCAACGTCTGATTTCATTCACAATATTTAAACCGTAATAAGAGCTGATCAGTGAGTGGGAGTGGAAGTTTTCAAGATTTTCACAGCTCAAGGCACTGAATACATAAAAAAAGAAGTAATTGTCGATTGTTTACAGTTTGGATGTAACTTTATTGTCAACTATTACGCCAGTGACAGGTTAAAAGGCGTGCGTCAAACAAGATCGAGTTCTCAACGATCGCCCTGTTGATAATTGTAAAAACTGATAAAGGTCATTTGTTGATTAGCCTTGGCAATTTATCCCGGAATTCATGTAAATCGCATCTTTGTAACACAACACCTTTCGTAGGCCAAAGTCATGTTAGCGCATACGTTTCATGTTGTGACTTTGGCATCTTTTAAATTACCTTATTGAGTACTTGTACTTTCATTTCCATTTATTTGTACATTTTAAACAGAATGTGACCGTGAAAAGTCATTCCCATCCCACGGAAACGGCCAACGGGCGTCTTGTTAAGTATATTTAACAATTATCCTGGCTGTGCAATCACCGAGGCCGTACATAGGCTGAGTTGGCTAAAATCAGACAATATTCCCTAACATTGAGCAGGATAATTGTTTTATTATTGAACAAATTGTCAACGAAGCGCTTTTTGCAGCGAGAAAAACTGTGGCCTTGCAGCACTTTGCAAGATTTCGGATGTATGGTACATGTGTATTTTTATTTTTATTTTTTCGTTTAGGTGTCTCATTGAATCTGTGGAGATTTGATGACCAGACAAAGAAGCTATACATTTCAAGATCTTTTGTGTTTACAAATCCACAGGTAAAAATAAGATTTAACTACCTGATATCATCCTGGGGTCCCCCGTTTCCTTTAGTTTAGTTTCCCTTAGTAGTTTTGTTCGCCCCCTAAGGAGTCATACAGTTTTGACGCACGTCATGCGATACATTCCCATCCAATAGAGAGCTGCATTTCATTTAGAGGGTAATTTATCAATTTAGTTAACTGGTAATTTTGCTTGATGTAGATCAAATCATTTAGCGATCACATTTGCTGTCACCTAACAGCCACAAGATGGTAGGATTGAATGTTACATGGACAGAAAAATTGGAAATTTTTAAGTAATCTGGCAAGAATAATGAAGAGAAAGTGGTCTATATTAAAAAAAAATGCCTCGCCTCTGACCATTTAAGAGAGAAAAGTGCAAGCGAAGTTAATGCAATGTCAGCTACCATTCCTAGTATAATTATGTATTTAGAGAGTTTTTTTAGCACACATGCTCGATACATGACGTGGCGTGATCACTGATGTTGAAACATGAATTAGGTATGAAGTAAGGATGCACATAAACAATTTATCACAAACACCCTTTAAGGGTTAAAAGTGATTCCATTGCATTGTGCTGCTGTCTACATGCATTCAGAATATGGTCACTTTTCTTTGGTGCTTAAGGCTCACTAGAGTGATAAACTGGTTGTTGTCATGTGTGTAAGTACAGTGTTCCATCATTTTTATGGCAAAACATTGTGCATCCTCTTTGTCTAAGAAAAGTATCCACCAATGTCCTTTCTTTGAACTTCAGCACAACTAAAAATATGTGCATTGATTTTATTTTTCCCTACTTATTTTTCAGGAAGCACAGGACATCAAAAGAGTTTTGGAAGCCATGTAAACTCATTAAAAAAAGTTATTTTATACAAATATCCAGGAAAGTTCCACTTTTAAATATTTAGTAAAATTTTTATTTTTGTGTCCACAAATAAATTATCAAATTAAAGCAGATTGGTTATATTATAGGCTCACTTTCCTAAATTTTTAAGCTATTCAAACTGAAAATCATTGTGGATAGAGAAACTAAATGGAGGAAGGAGGATGAAAGGGAGGGAGGAAGGGAGGGAGGGAGGGGAAGGATTGCGCAAAGAGGGAAGGATATTGTATTATCCAATTTTCATAATGCTTCAATTACTTTATACATTGATATGCTCAAGCCATACATCAAAATGCAATACTCAACATTTAGAGACTTGTGATAAGATAAAGCTTATGGCACCTGATATTTTATTATAAACACTCTTGTTCCTTGGCCATTTCAATTTGACAAGAAATAAAATACAAACAGCCCCAACAAACATAACACATGGACTATGCATGGTTTAAAAAAAGAATTTTATTTCTGATATTTCTATGTTAGATTTACTTTTTATTATAAGAGGGTCCTAAAGGGGAGTGTTATAAATCCCATAATTTTTCCAGCCTATTTTTTGCCCAAATCCCATTCCCATTTTCATTTTTTTACTTACGATTCCCAGTAAACAAAATTCCATTTTCCCAGTGAAAAAATAGGCAAATCCCAGTTCTCATTTTTCCCTTCAGGCCCTTATTATTGTTAAGGCAATATGTTCCTTTCGAGCAGCTTATCGTGCGAGCTTCACTTCTGTAGTGAATCCCTTGGAGAGCTTTTTGAACATGATAACACGCCCCTTTGTCGTGCTGCCCAATTTTGGCCTCACTTGCACATGGCTTGTTTTGTCCATTTCTCGGACGACTTCCCCGTTAACTCTAACGTCTCCAGTGGTTGCATATACCGTGTTTTTAACAGTCACCTAAAACAGCATGCCAAATAATTGTCAGTATGTGAATGTCTCAATTTGCTTTACAGAATCATTCACCCTTAAATATTTTCTAGGTGGCCGCTTAATGGAGGTAAAACGGCCGAGAGGTGGCCGCGGACATTTAATAGAGGTGGCTGCTTAATAATGGCCCCGCGAGCGAGCAAGATTAGGTAAACCATGCATTGTGATTGGCTGACCAAAGTGGGCAAGATTGGCCATCTTGCCCACTTGGGATTGCATGCGATTTCCCTGCCAATTTGTTGTTGGTTTTGCCGCCGTTTCCTTTATTGACTAAGCTTGTTCGGCCAAGTTGGCGCGATACTGACCTCGTTCTTTTTTTCTTTTTTTTTTTTTGCGTGTTTGTGGACCTCGACTTCATCTTGGCCCAAAACCACCCAAAAAAAAGAACTTGGCCAATATCCCGCCATCTTGACCGAACAAGCTTGGTCAAAAACCCATGTATACTGACAAAACGTTCGGGACTTTGACAACTGGCCGTTTACTAGTTTGGACTGTAGTTACAATTGATACAGTAAACGTTGGCCCCATAAATAGAGATGGTTACATTACCTCTATGTCCACCGGCATACTGACAGAGTAGAACCTTTCTTGGCCGTTCACTCTACTGCCAAATGGTAGATCCCTGGTGATGTTGAAATTTAGATTTGGCGAAGAGACAGCGATGTACAAGTTCCTCCCATCCACCTCTTCCACCATCACGATGCAAGGAGCCTGTGA
Organism: Meandrina meandrites; assembly: GCA_963693305.1. NCBI lineage: Eukaryota > Metazoa > Cnidaria > Anthozoa > Scleractinia > Meandrinidae > Meandrina > Meandrina meandrites. The sequence goes on from OY855916.1 coordinate 9,338,715, forward strand.
AATAAACCAATAACTGAGTATTAGAATATTAGGCATTGCACATCATCTGTTTCCAGTGTGGAAAAGATTGTCAAACCCGAATCGGCCTTTCCAGCCACATTTGACGCTGTTCCGTCCTCAGAGACCCAGAGGCAGTTAGTGTTGGCGAAGGAAAGTCGTAATGGGCGAAAAAAAAATCGGCAAAGAAAAGTCATTTACCTTCGCCGAATTTTTTTTCGCCCGTTACGACTTTCCCTCGCCCCCACTAACTGCCCTGGGGTGTCCGAGGATGATGCTGTTCTAGAACAACCATTCAGAGCGCGACACCATAGTCAACCGAGACTGATGGGTGCCAATCAGGCGTCGCACAGTAGGAACTCTACGAAAACCTCGTTATCAGGATAACATTTTTTAGGCCCAGTTCAGACGTCGTGGTTCTGCCGTGCCGAACTTAATTGTAATGGGTTCGACTGTAGCACGGCACAAACACGACTCTGATCCAGACGTCGTGCCAAATTCAAGACTTACTGAAGTCACGTAACAATTAGTGAGCGTTGATCAAACAAAAATGGCGCCGTAACTACCCCCGTCAAAATACATTTAATATAATTTATGAATTTTGCTTGGCACGGCAGAAGCGCAACGTTTGAATCACTGCCGTGCCAGAGTCGTGTAGCACGGCAGAGCTTGTCGAACTTAATTTTAAGTTTGATTCAGACGCCGTACTTCTGCCGTGCTTTTGTCGAACTTAATTCCTGAATTTAGTTCGGCACGGCAGAAGCGCGACGTCTGAGCTGGGCCTTAGGCTCCAAGATTTCCAGGGGGACTCCCATATGGAAGGGATGGGGGTACTTCTCAGGGAGTTGAAATCTAATCCCTGAAAGATACGTTGGATGCGTGTTCATGGATTCCACTGATACATTAGACATTAGAACGAGTTATTGCACAACATAACCAGATTGCAGATGTTTACCTTGTTAACGCGCCTAACAGGGCCAGGGGTGCGGGCAGATTCGTTAAAGAATACATATCCATACTGAGTTTCACCTCGCCTGGGACAATCATTGATCTGTACCACGTGCGCCTTGTTGTCTTTGTGGAGCACTTCATAGACCTTGTTGTCTGCACTTGCTTGTCTTGCAGCCAATGTCTTACATGGTAAAAACAAATAGGGTAATGTGTGGGATACAATGTTGCAACTCATCTGCATAACTCATTTGTAAAACTCATTTGCATTAAGGCGAGGTTCTACCTGAAGAACTCCGCTGCATAACTTGGATTTAATGCGAATATCTCGTTCGCGTTTCAAGCAATCACCAAACTGTTCACTCACCCCATGAATCTATATTTTGCGGTGTTTTGTGAATTTATGGGTGCTTTTGGGGATATTTGGGAGGAGATAGTTTTTGTTGATGGATTAGTGAAATTTAGAGAAATAAGAAATGGTAAAGATTTGATGTGATTTTAAAATTAGTAGGTGGGATGCTCACGCGTTGGGGTCAACTGTCTGGTCGTGTTCCAAAAACATTTTTCTTTTTTCTATTCCTTCTTTAAATCTCTTAAAATTTCACTCAAATTCGGGTAGAACCCCGCCTTAACGGACTTACAACCCGGTCACATTGGTGTGCGGTACCACAGGTATCCCACACAAAAAAAGTGCAAAAATGCATGTTCGTTGAAACAACAGTAGTAGATGTTAAAAAGTTCCAGTTCTAAATTAGATGCTCACGTTTCACGACAATAAAAGATGGCAAATCACGGTAATTTATTTCACAGTTCACGGAAATCACATCATAGAAGTCTTGTGCACTACAGCCTATATATCAGATCAATGGTTCCGGTTTGTGTACTTCGTAATCGGTGATTTTGCAAAAAATGACTGACAACTTGTCAAGCATTTAGCCATCGCGCGAATCGCGTGCCTTACTCGAAATCCAAAGGAGTCTTTTTTTTGCTGGGCAGGCCGGTTTTCACAGAAAAAAAGTACAGAATTCTTGAATGCAGTTCACGAATAAAATCACGTTTCACGAGGAACCCCCTTAATTACCGCCCCCCCTAATAAGGAAAAGATATCATCACAGCCCATTACCTGAACGACACCCGGAGCCTGGTTCACAAGTATGGTGTATTCATAACTCTTGTCTGTCGGGTTAACACCGTGGTCCAACCATGCTGTAGCATATCGGGCCGAGGTCTTTGTTGTTCCTCTGTGGTCCCAAGACGTCTGGAGACTTATCATTGTATTCAGTCCTTGGCTGTTAGCTTCAGGGATGTAGTAACTGTTTCCTTTTAGCATGGGAAACAAAGGATAAGTGGAACATTTTCAGTGTGTTTACTGTTAAAATTGAGCCCCCAATTTGGGGGCTCTATAGAGAGAGGGGCTTATTAGAGGGACTGGTGGGCTTGTTTCAAATCATGTACCTTAAGGTTACTACTGTTGGCAACTACTTATTTTAGCGACTTTTACTGAGCAAGATTTAAAGCGCACTTACTCGGCGAAAACTGGGCAATAGGCGCCTATGGCCCCGCGTAAAGTTGACTGTTTCTTAGCCTGCAGAACAGGCGATTTACGTACAAAAGTGGTCGGCTCTGGACAGATTTTTGACGGGTCCGTACCCAATTTTCTCTGTCATGTAAATGCTCTGTTAGCGACTTTGTACTATTCTACTATTCATGAGGGTGCAAACCAATCCCAGCACAGTATTCAGATCACATGTACACAACTGTAAACCCCAATACAAATCAAACAATAGAATTGATTATGGGTTAGAGACTGTTGTGAGTGTTTTGTTTACAAATACACGCACGCGCTGGCCGCACAATGAACAAGAAATTTTCAATACTGCACAAGGCGTAGCCTAGTGCAGTATTGAAAATTTTGTACTACTTAGATACAACCGAATTCTTATTTATTAAAATTCTTCATCAAAGTTCGCGAAATTGTGTATTGCGTGCAGTGTACTCATAAAGAAATAAAAAACGCGCCTGAGTGTTGAGTTATATAAGCACGCGGGAATTTTTAAGAACACGAGAGAAGTGCATAGAGAAGCACGAGGCGTAGCCGAGTGTTTCTCGCGCTTCTCGAGTGTTCTTAAAAATTCCCAAGTGCTTATATAACTCAACAATGCACGAGGACAAGTTCTTTATTTCTTTTATAAAATGTTAAAGAAATTGCGCACGCTAAAACTTGTGACGTAAGCAGCGTGCATTATAACTCCATAAAGCACGCGCGTGACGTAAGCAGCGTGCTTTATGGAGCTATAATGAACTCGAACTGGCCAATCACAGCGCGCGCAATTTTTCGATGATTTTATAACTTTTGATACAGATCTCCACCGAATCGCATAACAATACTTTGCATTCAATTTATTGTTTTCATTTAACAAGTAGAATAAAATATTCGCGTCCGATCGGTATGACCTATCGGCTCGCCATTGTAAACACCCATACAGATCTCCCGCTCATATTTTACCCACTACTTATAAATTTAGCGATTTTCCGAAAATTTAGAAAATAAGTGATATCGTGCAAACCGGTTTTTAATGAACATATAGGCTAAGATGAAAATACATGTTCAGTAAAAGAACGAACTCACTTGAAATTGAACGCATATTTGCATTGCCAGAAAGTCGTCGTCAAAGGAGTCTTGCCCTCCAGACGGCAGCGATCCTGGCTTTCTATCAACCCTTCTTAATTGCTTGGGGTTCTGTTTCGCCCAACGCACTAAAATTGCTAAAATTAGTCGCCGCTGCCGGTAGTACCGGGTAATCCTAAGGTATCAGTTAGATTGCAAATTAAAGAAGTTTACACTTTAACGTTTTACTGCTGTAGTTAGGTAACTTGCAGTTACAGGACGCGTGTCAAATATGAACTCTGTTAATGACTTCGCTCACCAAGAGTCTCTCGTAACTCAGTGGTTAGACCGCCCAGCCGGTGCCTTGGTAACCTGCGATCAGGCGTTTTTTTCCCTTGCAAAGACGAAAGAGGAAAAGAACGCCCTCCTTTCCCCGCAGTAGTCGTAGAAGTTAGTGCCTGGGAGGTCATGGGTTCGATTCCCGTCGGAGACTCATGTTTGTTCTTGTCCCACACTCGTGGAACATTTAATCTTTGTCATTGACTAAAGGTTGACAAATTAATATCTAATTATGTACATGTTAGTTACCATTAACATCCATAAGAGTAGCCGCTTCTGTCCCAAAGAAGGAAGGCTCGTTGGCTAAGTCAGCGATGAGTAAGTGAGGTGTCTCGTTTACGAGAATCGATGATGGATTGAAAGCATCTAGCAGTTTGTTCTGGAACAAAGTAGTCTGAAAAACAAAGATAAGTTTTGACCAACCGTTAAACCAAGCAAGGCGATGATTTTAGTCTGTGATGCTTAAAATTCTGAAGATTTTACAACAAAATGGCAAATGAAAGACGTTTTTCGCCGGCGATTAGTTGATTGGAAAATGTCAGCTTCAACTCGACGTAAACTTGGTTAAAAGGATGAAATACTGCCAGTAGATTGGAATCTCATCTAATGGAATGTATGTACATTTCCTGGTCAATTTTGGAGTAGCGCGTGCGGTAAAATGAATTGTTACAAAATGACCACGTGGCTGACATTGCAGCATTGCTTAGATATTTTCGTTTTCGTTAACTATGGGCGAATCGTCAGGTTCCCGAAGAGTGAATGGTTGAAGCCCTGGAACACTAAACTTTTTGCTGTGGAAAGTGGATCCCCATCTTTTTTTCGGCCAGAAGCCCTAATATTACTTTACTGCAGAGTGTACAACCGCTAAAAGAGTTGCCACAGAGTTCGGAGCCCTACGTTCTAGGGCTCTCGGTCAGTTTACTTGTTTTATAAATATAAGGCATCTGTTTTTTACTGTTTGCGCAATGGCGTCAACACCATGTCCAACTATGTGTCCATGGTTTTTGACATTGCCCTAGCAATGTCATAATTACATGCAAGTGTGGCCAAAAGTCGAAATTTTTGACATAATTCTTCATTTTTTTTCCAATTTTTGGAACAAAATTGTACGATTCGTACATTTTTCAATCCATTATCACTTTCCGCTTGATTTTGTGTCAATTTCTGTTATTTTGTTTGAGTTTGTAAGAAAATGGTGAAATCCAAGATGGCGGCTCTAATGATGCCAGATGACATCACAGCTGAAAGCAAAGGGCTTTTTACTCAATGCAAAATAATTTCGCTGTACATTAATAGAACGAAAACCTTCGGGAAGGGGAGGGGGTTCCATCAAACCCTCCCCCCCCCCTCTTTTACCACGGAGGAGGTATGAATTTGTTTGTATGTCCGAGGGTTAAGGGGGGTCCTTCTTAACTACCAATTTGTTGCTATGGAAGGTATCTAACCATCGTATTTTGGAAACCAGACTTCCTATGGATATGGTTTTTGCACAACTTTGTTCAATTGAAGAGTCCTTCAAGAGTTTCAAAACACGTCCATATTTGACAAGCCACGTGACCAGAATAGAAAAAACCCTAAAACTGAAAGGGCATATAGATCTGAAAATTAAAATCAGTGCCAATAAATAAAGAACGTCCACATGCTCAATGCTTCGTATGGGTTTTATGAAATTCGCATTATTATAAAAGTTATGACGTAAAAGACACCCGTATTTCCAGACTTTCTTCAGTAGCGTTACTTTTTTAAGTGTAAATGGTAATTCCTTACGTAGGATTGTAAAGAAGGCTCAGTTATTTCTGATTCTTAAAAAAGTATGGAACTCTACCTTCTTTCCTCCAAGTTTTAGGAATTTTTAAATTCTAACGCGCGGTTTGGGACTGGCACTAGGTACGCGCGAGCAGTGTCAATTTTTTCAAAGCAGGTGTTCCCCTCTAAAAGATTCGCCATTTAGCAATACGAAACGCTGCAAAATGGCTTGCCACCAAAATTCGTCTTCAGCAATCCCTTAGCAACTGCTATGGATCTGTAGTTAAGAAGGACCCCCGTTAAGAATCAAACTTAAGGGGTGACATTTAAATAAACAAGCATTTAAAGGAGAAGTTCACCCCAGAATGGCCATTTATTTTCTTTACGCCAATAAAAAGTTTATACAAAAATATGTTATTCACCAAAATTTCAGCTTCCAACGAGCGCGTGTTTGTGCAGCTCCATGTTTCTCAAACAGAGCTCCAAGAGATGCAAAAAAACCTTTCACCTTTTCTTTCCTTTCAGACAAGCATTTTGACAAACAAAAGCCACTACAAAGAAACAAGGAGTTTCGAGTATTAAATTTTCCCGCTAAACTTCAGGCTGAGCTCTTTGACGTCACGCATACGTTACTAGCTCCAAGATGGCGGCGTTCAGTTGTCGAATTTTGGGCTACTTTAGAGAAAGATTTCGTAGGGATTTAGCGCTCGTTGGAAGCTGAAATTTTGGTGAATAACATATTTTTGTATAAACTTTTTATTGGCGTAAAGAAAATAAATGGCCATTCTCGAGTAAACTTCTCCTTTAAGCAATCAAGCAAGCTAAGAGACAAACAGACAGACTAACACAAATAAACAAACGCACTAACCTGCGTGATATTAGGCGAGCTATTGGTCGAGGTGATACCCGTTCCCAAACATATGATGACGTAATCGGCAAAGAAAACGCTCTTTTTGAAAGTAAATTGAAATGTACTATCTTGAAACAGATACCGAGGCTGAGAAAATTCCATTCCAAAGATGCCGGTCGAATAGTCTCCACCTCCCACCAACGTAAGCCCGCCCGCCAGTTCCATGGGCTGATAGTATCTATCGTATATAGATGAAGTAATTCAGATATCAATATCTACACCTAATTGAAGAAACGTATGAAAAGCACCAACCATGAATGATATGACCCAATGGTATTCTGGGGAGCCAGCATTGGTAAGCTTAGTTATATTACATTCATTGATATTCAAGATATATATATTTTTTTTGGGTGGCATCGATCATGGTTCATACTTTTCATGGGTCATGCAACGATTCTTGAACCAGGTGTATATGTTGTAGGTTGAATTCTTTTTCACGTTAAACCTGTTTCCAACCTAGTTTAGTGTGGTTTCGGCCTGCGATCCTTTAAAGTTTCTACTAAACATGCGCCTCGTTGACAATTCGCTCCGATTGTTTACCACTAAACTTTCTCCGATACTGATTGGTTTAAACTGATCACGTGACGCGATAGTGTTCATCCGCGAAGAGACACTATCAGCCGATGGTGCTTGTTCGAGGAAAATACCCGGATGGATAGTACTCGTCAGTGAAATTTTTTTGTTAACAAGCGGGCATTTATTGGGCTTCTTATCTGGTTTTGTTTCGTTTCTGTAACGAAAGGTAAAAATAATTAACGAAGCTCGTTTTTGAGTGGGCGCGCGGTAGAAAATTTGGTGGTGAACAATTTTGTCTCGGAACATAGTTACTCGGAACTATATCGGTCTTATAGTTGCCCCTTGGTAATTTGATTATCTTATAACTAACATATTAACCCTCACAGCTTCGGCTCTCGGGCTCATATTTGTTTTAAGAGCATCAAATTTCCGCGGGGTCACAATAGGCCGATAGTTCCGAGACACAGGTATAGTTTAGTGCCTGATAAAAACACTAGTCAAATAAAACTAGTTTGTTATAAATGTCTTTCTTGTTACCCATTCAATTTATGCAAACCCGAATACGCACCTCTACAATCTATTATGATTATCACTTTCTAACCTGTGATTCGTGCTGGTCAGCTGATTAATATTCCTTTTGATAGTCGTAGTACCCGGATGTCGTGTCCAGTCCCAGCCGTTGTCGATATCGTGAGTTTCAAGAGCGTTCTCGCTGTTTGCAACAAGAACCGCGCCATGACTCTGATAAATCCCAAAGACATTCTCATTCCCTGACGATTCAAAATCCCAAACATATTTGTTGAGTCCTTTAACACTGACCGCCCAGTCATCTCTCCTTTGGACGATAAAAGCTGCATAATTTTTGGTCCAGCATCCCTGCGGAGAACTTTCAGCTTCTATACTCATCGCAGTGGCTTTGGCGCTAATTTCTTCTAGGATATTAATCGAGCCAATAGAATTCAGATAATAAATACTGCTGAAAGTTCTTCCATTTTCCAAGTAGTCTCTAACCTTACTATCTGCTGTATCATACAGACGCAAAAACATCTTTATGTTTTCACAATTGAGAATGCAAATTTCGGCAAGGGAGCCATCATCCTTTGCGGTTGGAGCGGTGGCACTGATGTAAGCATAAGCTGGGAAGTTCTTTGCCAAAGCGGCGCGACTAAATCCTGGAAATCGACCCGAAACGCTGTTTGGAGAAGAATATTTAACGGAGACAATCCTCATTGTCTCGAGTCCTTTCTTTATGTGCGATCTTGTTTCTGGACCTTTTGAAAAAGAAAGGCATGAATCTTTTACTACCAGGCCAAATCAGACCATGTTGAGTCTCATCACCAATGAAACATGTTCAGTGGCAAAAAGTGTTCAGGTGGTGCTTTGCGCGATTAATTATGATTGAAACTTGGTTATTCTGACTGAGCATGATCGAAACTACTCATGAGGTTTCTTAGCTTGCCCTAAATGATCGATTAAGCGCCGCGGCGCTTATTTAATTTTCCCTGTCAAAGGTGCGGCGCATATTTGAGAGTGGCGCGTATTCGAGAACGGCACTTATTTCAACAACCGGTTAAACACTTAGGGGAATATAGAGAGAATTAAGTGAGGCGCGTACTAGGTATGCACAATTTGCGTGAAATGAAAGAGGTAGCATGAACACAGTTTTTTAGTCTCTGGTCGTGGTCTTATTTCGCAAGCGATATGGTTTTGATATCTCTTAATATCAAAGGTGGGGAGTTCATTTATAAATTCCCAAATTTAGCGCCGTGGCCCTTATTCAAGAGCGGCGCTTATTAAATTATTTTTGGTTAAGATGCGGCGCTTATTCGAGTAGGGGGGCCTACTTGATCATTCACGGTGATCAGACAAAACACGTTAAACATATAACAACAATGCCGAACTCCATCTTGACAGCAAAGGGAAAGCAAATTGCCCAAGATTTTTTCAAGTGAGATTGAATCACAGAATAAATGGAACGGCAATTCCAAGTTCCATTTGTTGATTTAAGTGTAACTTCAAAGATTCATGCGAGTACTGCAAAACCGCATAACTTATATAAAACTTTGAGTAGCACATGTTTGGAAACGAACGACTCGTGAAAAAATGCCATCCGCCCAGCTCCCCCAGGTAGATTGGGACAAAATCTAAGAGATCGTTTGGTACTGGCTGAAAACCGTTAAAACGAACGTTTTGAAGCAACTGTATAAAACGACGCCTTTTTGCACTCGCATTTTTTATTTCAATTCAAAGATTGCCTCGCGACACGTACATGGACACGATCATGACAGGGCATCCAAATAACTGAAAGAATGTTCCTTGTGGCGTTACATGAGTCCCTTAGGAATTCGAACGCTGGCAATGATCACATTGAAGTCCCTAATATTTTCACCTTTTTCATATGTCTGCAGAGTTACGGACCAGATATACCTTTCAGTGGTATTTAGTTCTACCAACTCATGAAGGTCACAGCTGGTTGATCAAAACATCTTTTTAAACGTTTTTAGCTAGTTGTCAAACGACTTCTTAGAAATTAACTATCTTTTCTAAGGCGAGATAAAGAAAGTAATTAGAAAATGATAATTGCCTAATGATACCTACTCAAAGCAAATGATGTTCCACTAAGTAGATACTGAATAAGTGCAGCATTGTGAAGAGCATTCGGGGTGTAATCAGGAGCATAAAAGCCGTTGTGATGGAAACCAACGAAGTCGGGTTTTAGAGTTCCTCCAAGTCCCTCATTTGGCGAGATAGCATTGGCGTACCATCGACCGAGGGCTTCCATGTCACGAATTTTCTGCTGTTTTTCTTCCATTGTAGAAGTAGGCATCATAAGTACGGCAAACAACCTGTGAATAAGAAAATTAATGTCTCAAAAAGATTTCAAACTAGTTTGGTTTTTACTTCCTTTTGTTTGAGATTGTCATAATCAATATGAGACAATGAAGAATAAAACCATACTTTTTGGAGAACTTTAATCAAAGATAAAACCAAAGCTTGTTGATAATCGGAAATCAAAAATCAACAAATTAAAGCCTAAGTGATGCTCTTGAGTTGTAAAAGAATGGCTCTGCTCACATAAACGAACTATGTCGCGATATTTTAGGATTTTTTCTAGATCATGGTGCTGACGCAGTCATACCATGAACGTAAGCAGTCGACCTCAAATTCACTCTATCACTCATTCCATTCCTGTTAAACAGTTGCGGTGAGTGAACAAAACTTTTGCGGGACCTTACCAGTCTTCAAACTAAAACAAATATGGCACCGATAGAGTAACGTATGTGGCAGTTTTTTCTTCTTAAAATGACACCGTGTGCTGTGCTTTTGTCATTTGTTAGAATGGAATATCAGAGAAAGTAAAGATGCAAAGGTCATCACAAGAGCATTGTTTCAGCGCGCAGACATTCACAAGGCAACATTGGACTTAGCGAACGGGAGAGTAAAGAATCAGATCGACCAGTGGGGAGCCAATGCCAACAGCGATCACTACCTCGTTAGGACCAAGATCCGGCTGAAACTCAAGTACGTCAGCATGAAGGAGTTCAAGGCCAGGTTCAACACGGACAAACTGAAGACAGAGACACAAGACGGACGTACTCAAGGCAGTGTGGAGAAGGCTAGAGGAGCACAGAGCAGAGAAGAGAGAGAGGAGATAGAGAAGTTGTGGGAGGCGCACAGGAAGGCATACATGGAGTACGCAGAGGTGTTGCTTGGGTTCCGCAAAAGGCATGAGCAAACCCTGGGTCAGACAGCAAACGTGAAAGGTGATATATAGACGAGAGGAAGCAAATCAAGACCACCAAGCTGGACAGTACCAAGTCAGAGAGGATACGGAACAGGATCGGGGAAGAGTAGAGACAGAAGGGCAAGGAGGTGAAGAGAAGTGAAAGAGAGGATAAGAGAAAGTGGATTACAGGGAAGGCCTAGGTGGCACAGACAGCAGCAGAGAACGAGAGAGCCAAGTAGCTGTCCGAAATCACCAGAAAACTGAGCGGCAAGGGACCCAGGATGACGGCAGTAATCACCAACAAGGATGGGAAGCTCCTCAAGATCAAGGAGGAAAGGCAGGCAAGATGGAAGGAATAGGGAGGCACCACCAAACCTATCAACGGATGACCAGATAGAGGAGGAGGAGTTAATAATAATAACAATCTTTTATTAGGAAACTCCATCACTAGAAGTGGTTTACATGAAGGTCCTAACACTAGATATATATTATACAACAATACAAATAAAAATCAATAAATTAGAGCTAAAAACCGAATCAATATTTACAATAAAATTAGATACACTACAAGGATTAAAATACTTAATTATAAAAAGCAGAAAAAAGACACTTCTTAAAAATTGGCAAACTTGCTGAGTTTCTTACAGTTCTCTCTAACTCATTAAAGTCTTTGAAACAGTGGTACCGCGAACGATGTTTTCCCCAATTGTATTTGATTTTGGGGAGCTTTATAGTATCTTTATTGCGAGTATTGTAGGAGTGCATATCACTCTTTCTTACAATGTCCAAAGAATGATTAACTTGGCCATTAATACACTTGTATGCATATATACATCGATGACATTTCCTACGTTCTTCGAGATTCGGCCATCTCAGGAGTTGAATATCGACACGTAGCCACCAACAGAGGGGGAAATCAAGAGGGCTGTGCAGACCCTCAAAAATGCGAAGGCACCAGGAATCGACCAGATAACAGCCGAACTGTTGAAGGCTGACACAGAAAATACCTAGAACTCTAGTGTCTCTTTGGCCTGATTTGGCAGGAGGAGAAAGTGCCGGAGCAGTGGAAACAGGGACTGATATGCAAGATTCCGAAGAAGGGGAGCCTACAGCAGTTTGGAAACTGGAGAGGAGTGATGTTGCTGCCTATTGATAGCACGGTGCTGGGAAAGATTCTGATCAGCAGAATACAAGGCGTTCTGGACCACAGGCTGAGGAAAGAGCAGGCAAGGTTTAGACCAGGAAGAGGCACAGTGGAGCAGATCTTCATCCTATGCAACATCCTGGAGCAAGTCAACGAATGGAATGCAACCATGTACTTTCATTTCGACGACATTAAGAAGGCATTTGACTTGGTGCCCATGCATAGAGATAGCCTGTGGAGGGTCACGAGAGTGTACGTGATTCCAGACAAGCTGATAGGACTGGTGAAGGTGCTGCATAACGTAGTCACGTGTGCAGTGATCGACAAAGGAGAAATAATGGAGAGATCCCGGTTGTCACCGGCTTGAAGCAAGGATGCTGGATGTCGGAATTCTTCTTTCTAATGATCATCGACTGGGTGATGAGGAAGACGGTGGACGGACAGAGGAAATATATCAGATGGAACTTTACAAGACTACTGGAGGACATCGACTACGCAGTCTACTTGCTTCTACTAACATCAAAAGGAGAACACATGCAGGAAAAGACAGCCAGGCTAGACAGTAACGCAGGCAGGGTAAGATTGAAGTTGAACCCACACAAGTGCACGTGGATGAAGGTCAACAGCAGGAACAACAAGGGACTGAGAGTGAGAGACACCGTGGTGGAGGAAGTGGACAGTTTCACCTACCTGGGGGGCGCAAATGACGAAGGAAGGAAGAGGAACAATGGACATCAAGAAGAGGACAGCATTGGCGTATGCCAGCTTCAACAAGTTCAACAAGATCTGGGAGAGCAAGAGAAATCAGCAGGAGGACAAAGGCAACGCTCTTCAAGACGCCAGTGATTTCAGTGCTTCTCGACGGCTGTTATGAAACTTGGAAACTGACACAAGAACAGGAGGAGAAGGTTGACATCATCGAGACAAAGTACCTCAGAAGAATCTTCCGCGTCAGATGGAAGCAGCAGTCTAATTGGTAAATATACGCGCTTGTTCGCAAACTTGGATATTAGTTGGTCAGCATGTTTTCAATTTCTTTGAAGTTTTGGAACCCAAATGGTCTCTGATACATGGTGCATGTTTGTGGCATTCAACATATCTGTAAAGCCTGGCAAAATAAGGATAAGATTTGACGAGAGTTGACTCTCGTGAGAGTTTTCGTCGACTCTTATCGAGTATAACAAACACGGGCTGAACGAGAACAAGTGTCGTTGAGTGTCCTTCAAGAATGAGAGAAACTGAAAGAGAAAACTCTCGACGACTCTAATGAAAAATCTGGGCACGTTCAAAGTCGATGAGTGTTCAATTTCAGGCCAAATGAGAAAGAGAGAGGTTTAACTCTCATCAACTGTCATCCTCGTTTTGCCCGGGAAAAATATAAATTAAACGGCGATTCAGAACTGCACAATAAACTACAGTTTTTGCCTTTACCTATTACATAGGAAGATTAGGATTTTGTAACAATTTTGTTGTAGTTTAAAGCCCATTTCCATCAAAGCTGCTGTAACTTTCTTTGTGACACGATCACATCACATCACCCAAACATGGGCATTGGGTTATCTTGATAAATGACATTGATACTTAAAGACATGATAATATTAAGCTACCTCCACAATGAAATGGTTCTCAAACGATCAGCAGTGGTACCAACGTACTCAAATGGATCTTGGTAAATCTCGTTGAAGTCATTGTACCATTTCATGGTAGCAACGTAGTGAGTTAATTTCCCTTCAGCTTCTAATTCCCTCCTCAGGAGAAACGCGGCATTCATAAACCCTGCACCGGCGTGGTTCATCTCATGATACAGTGATCCCAAGCCGCTGCCTTCCGTGAAACCTGAGATATAGAATATTTGGTTTGTTTATATACTTTACTGTCAGTCTCTAAAGACAACATTACAGTTACTTTAACAACTAGACTATGAGCCCGAGTTTTCTATGAACAGATAGTCAACGAGGCGCAGCCGGGTTACGAGTTGACTATCGCAAAGGCATAGAAAACGAGGGCGAGTCCAATTACAAGGACATGACAAAAACTACAAAAAAATGATAAAAGACAAATAGACATACAGGTAAAACTGTTCCGTAAAAAAATTTCTTTCTGAAAGCTCACCTTGATCCTCAATGTATTCTAGAAGTAGAAGTAAGCGTTCCCATCTCGCAGCATTCAGTGCCTTGATGGCTTTCCTCACATTCTCTGCCGTGTATGAGGATATAGCACCCAGAGCATCTGCGAATGTCTGTTGCATGTTCGAGTCATTACCCGCTATTTTCTGAGGGAACACATGAAATAAGAACTATTGGTGCTTCCATTAAACAACAATATTTGGCCAACAGCCTCTATCTTAAGCGTCATTATTAAAATTAGATAAAAAGTGTTGCGAATTGATAGCATTTACATTCTTGACTCAAGTCATCACCTTTATGAAAACCTCCCCTTTTCGCTCTCTTTATTACTAGAATTGCGATCGGTAGAAGACATGTACAATCAGTTTTTGTTTCTAAATTTTCGGTGACTCTGTTCACGTTCATCAGGCCTAAAAGTTTGTTGGTGCTCGCGCTACCAGCCCGTGCGTTTTTTGACCACGTTTTTAATTTTGAATTAGCGACACGTAGGCGCGAGGGAACGCATTACGTTCGTTAACAGCGTCACTGTCTAAAGTGGAGTGCCACGATTCCAAGAAAAGTCTCTTGCTGTAACTGATTGCACCACGCTCGAGAATCTGGGCGTCCTTCGGATGGATGTTGTGTTCCGTTGACTAAGCATGTTGTTTAAAAGCTGATTTGCTATTGTTCGGGCGGCCTAGATCATGTTCGGCTCCGTGCGAGGACCACGAACGCTTGCTTTCCTCGATATAGGTAAAGGGGCAATCGTGGCACTTCACTTTGTAAACGATTTCCGCCATTCGGTTCACCGCTGGCCTGTCCTTCGGCTTTCTGAAAACGTGGCCCAATGTTCTTACGGGCTTGAAAGCTGCCCGAATGTGAAATTTCTGGGGGATATGACCACTCTGATCTGATCTAGATAATTTGCGAGATTTTTAAAGGGACAATGTCCCGGCTGATATATCGTGTTTTCATAAGTATATATGGTCGGGAGCTGGCTTAAATTGGTGAAAGCAAACAAAGATCAGCTAAACAGAAAAGTAAATGACTAAAGATTCAAAATTTCACCCGAACGGAACTTTTGGTTTCTTGACATCCTGTCACAAAATCAAACTGGACGAACTGCAATCCACTTCCATCTTTGTTAAATCCAGTACCTCTTCCCCAAAATACTTGTTGTAATTTGCTCTATAGAATCTTTTTATCCAATTTATTTGCGTATCAGTGGCATTTGGCATTATAAGCTAATAGTATATGAAAATTAGGGAAGAGATCTTTCGCTAATCAGCAGGGAAAGTAAAATACAAGTTCACTTTTTAATCGTCGTTGTACTCGGCGTTGCCGGTGGATTGCTAAAACTCCCTCTCAGACAAGACAGCTACAATCGATAGTCAGAAGCATTCGTACCTCTATAGCGTGATTCTTCTCTTCCTCATCCCCGTTTAGATTAGGCAGTTGGTCAGCGGCCAATTCGTTGATATCAATCTCACGTGATCGTACGTGATAGTCAAGCGCCATCGGAAGCAGAACTTTATGCATGACAAAACCAAACGTTTCCTTCTTAAACTCAGACGCATCAGGATAAAGTGGCTTACCTAAATAATTGAAAAGTAGACTAACATGAAAGCACAACAGAAAGATATGCCTCTGCTGCACAATACTTTAAACCGTGCAAGCGGTATGCCGCAAGATAACATTAGAACAGAACACGCAGCGGTTCATTGAGGGTCTCAATGGTGGGTGGGGGGGGGGGGGGGGGATGGGGTTGCTTGGACGGTTGACGGTTTAATTTTTAACGACTTTGACAGTTGACGGTTGAATTTTACAGCTTTTGATGGTTGACGGTTATTAATAGGAAACTCTTCCACGAGTTGAAGTAAACGTTAATTTTTGTGTTTTTAAAATTAACTTTTGTATTTTTGAGGTTGCCTTGGTGTTTCAGTAATGAAATCACGTGAAATTATAACAAGACTTCTAATAATTATTTTTATAAATGAAGCAGACCATTAAAAAGATATTACTACTTTTGGGATAATGGAAATTGGGTTACCAAATGCCCGAGAAGAGGTGCTAGAGTCACGTGATTTGAAAGACCTTGAAACAGTTTTGACGGCTAATAATAACTGCTTCTTTGTCGGTTAGCGGTACAAATGACCCTTTTTGACGGTTAAATTTCAGGCCGTTAGACGGCTGAAGTTTAACCCATTGAGAATCTCTTAATTAATTGCAGTTTCCACCGCATTTATTCATAAGACAAAAACACTACCCTCTTCATCCGCAATTAAATTCCACTGCAAAATTAGGGCTAATTCGCAACACTCTATACTACTTGCAGAATGGAGATTGAGATCCCACTGCATAATGAATGCATATTGTAGCATACCTGTGATAACACCTATACGTTTGACAATTCTTAGTTCTCTGAACCTTTCATTTGTTTTGTTCATGCGTTCTTGTAGAGACTCCCATCTTTTCATCACATTCCCTGTAAACTGGACTGAACTCTGTGACTGTTTAACAAACCAATTCTCCAAACGCTTTTCGATCAGAGTCAAGTCATCCAACTTATCCACGCTGGGAGTGGGTTGGTTTATGGCTGTCGGTGTGGCCTGTTGAGGTCAAAATGGTTGGTGATAGAAACAAAAGGAACTTACTTCAACTTCAATAATAATACGCCTATGACTTTTGAAAATTTTAAAACTTAAAAGAAAGCAAAAGTTAACAAAAATGACGAGGCATCTGAAGAAAGACTTAAGTGATGTAATTATAGACTCCTTTCAATAATAATCAACTAAAGTAAAATGGTATAACCAAAAAGCATTAAATATTAACCTCTTTCTAACCGAGCGCGAGGGCCGTACTGGGGAATATTGTCCCGAGGTCGTGGCAACTCGCGCGCGAAAACTGTAATCGTTGACAAGAATGAATGAGCTAAAAAATTGTTTTTTTTGATTATATTATCTCACTGTTTTAGTATGTACTAAAATAACTATTGGCTAGTGATGGATATTTACCTCGTCGCTTCGCGCCTCGTTAAATATTCACCACTAGCCACCTCCATTTCGGTTAATATTTGTTAAATATGTTGCGACTTCAATATCACGTGTGTAAGCCAGCTACGATTTAAGTGCCGCGATCCGCCTAGCCTCCCCCGCGCCGCGATTTGAATACAAGCCACAAAACACGGTAATTTTGAACAGGTGTTTCGCCACAGCTCATTTCCCTTTGCGAACACGATTTGTTTTGTTCTGGGTTGGTTCAGTGTCGTTTTGTATCATTTTTGCTTTGTTTTACAACTCGGCAAAACCTAGGTAAATAATAAAGACGATCTTTTTCAACAATGACACGAGCATGGGACAAAGAAAAATTCTGAGTCCCCGACGGGAATCCAACTCATGGCCTCCCAGATACCGGTTGGGCGCTCTAACCAACTGAACGCCCAACCGGTATTTGGGTGGCCATGGGTTCGATTCTTAGCTCCGAAAAATATATAATATATATTCCATTGTATTGTAATATATGTATTATATTGTAGCGTAAATTTCGTTCTGTATATTGTTCTGTCATGTTTAAATGCCAAATAAAGTGAAAATTAAAAGAAAAAAAAATGGGTTCGATTCCTGTCGGGGACTCAGAATTTTTCTTTGTCCCATGCTCGTTTCATTGTTGAAAAAGATCATCTTCATTATTTATCACCTAGCTTAAAATTTACCATCTTTATTATTTACTATACACCTAGGTAAATATAAACTTAAGCATGGATAAAGAGGAGGACGTGTGTATTGTGAATGTTTAATTCCAAACCCTTTTTTATTCTCTTATTTTTATCCTTGTTTACATCCATGTCCATGAATCTGTACAAACTGCGCGACAAAACCTTGCGAGATGTCCCTTCTAATTCATAATTGTCGATATCGCGGCGACAAAATGGCACTGAAATCGCAGCTGGTTCACATACGCGATATTGAAGTTGCAACTTCAGGTGGCAAAAATTGCACTACCTTTTGCGTGACAAAAACCGCTTGTGTAAACGGGGTTTATACATCATAATGGCTCAATAGGAATCAGATCGATAGGGCCAACACGCGTGCTGTGTCATAAAGTGAATAATTCAGTTCTCTTACTAATTTCAACATTCTAAATTTGAATCAAGTAATCATCTGAAGAGTAAGGGGCATAACTTCTCTATATAAATCATACCTGACTCCATCGATAAGTTTGCTGCCAGAAATCATTCGGGGTGTAAAGCCCTTCGCCAATTGTAGGTACTATCTTGTCCCGAGTCTGCTTACTTAACTTGTTTACCAAGCGCAGAACGTCAATAAACAAAGGATAAGTCATCTCGTCAGTTTCGGGTGCAGTTATTAACAACTGATCGATATCCTTAAGCTTGTCAGCGACCAACACGGACTCTTTGTAAGCAACCCAAATCCCACGCCATCCCTAAAAAACAAACAAACAAACAAACAAACCAAAAAAACAAACAATAAAAAACATTAAAAAAGCCCATTCGAATTCCATATGCCACCCGAAAATAATTGAGATACGCTCCTAGAAATTGCACTTTTCTGCAAATAAGCACGTCCCACTGGAATAATAAAGAATATATATATTTTTTATTTCAACCCCCCCCCCCCCCCCCCCATTTCAAAGTTATTGCTTAAAAGTTTGAACGTAATCATGACATTCAGTCAACATTGATTAGAGCGAGAGGGCATGACACAAGGTAGCGATGTGAAAGTACAGTATCTAAAATGGCATTATGAACAAAGAGTAAAATGATAAAAGAGACTTCTATCTATTACCTTGAAATCCAAACTAATATTAAAATGCGATACAATGGTCAGCCTGCCAGACGCGGTTTTAGTATCAAGAAAAGAGACATTAAGCGCCTCTCCTGCGCGTGGATGGGTATTGTAAAGCCACAGCTTAATTCCTCCATATTTACGCTCGCCTCCTGTTATCCTCTAAAAAAATAAACGGAGTAAAATTAACCTCTTACTAACCATGCGCGAGGAACGTACTGGGGAATATTGGTCCGAGGTGCGCTCGGTGTCGCGCTCGGTCCGTAAAAAAACGGCCGAGGGCTAAGATTCACGAGTTTAACACAACCACGTTTTACAACGACGGCTCCAAAACGGGAGGTGGAGATGATTGACAGCCACCTCAAATGTGCATGCGCAGTAGCGATTAGCTAAAAGCTGACTAACCGACAAGCATGCACAGACAATTGTCCCTGCACCCTCTCTTCCTTCTTGCATGACAGAGAGAACGGCAGAACTGGAATAGTGTCAACTTCACAGGGGGCGGCTTTGATTAAATATTTACCTCATCTCGTTGCACTAATTATTAAATAATTAACGATTATTCCACGAGTGTGCGTTGGGCACGAGTTGGCTATAGTTATCTCATATCCAACAAGTGCGAGTGGAATGATTGCTTTATTGAAAACAACCAAAAGAATATTTGAGCTCCCTGGCTACTCTCGCATACGCATACACCTACAATATTTTATATTTGTGGTGCATGGTGTCTGTGCTCAGATACTAGGCCTCTAAACCACCCAAAACTCAGAGATTGTAATATACCATGGCTAGTTTTTAATAACACTAATTATAGGACTTGTAGTCATGAGATGATATAGTTGAAAAAAGGTCGTGTTTGTCAGTAACTCATATTCGTTGTTATCAGGAAATATGAGCCAATGTCAAACCTGTATATTTTCCACTATAGACTTGGCATGTGCAACAATTGAACCAGCAAGATCAGGGTTGTTTGTATTTAAAGCAAACATGATATTGATGTCCGCAAAATTCAGATTTTTTTTTGTTTTGGAAAACACTACTAAAGTGAATAATCTTATACATGTGTCACTCGGAGGGAGGGGGGGGGGGGGGGGGGGGGGATGTTAAATATTTACATGGTGAGAAGCCCGAGGGCGTAATTCGGCAACGCTTCTGGTTCTCCTAAAAAATATAACCCCTTCAAAAGTATTTTGCATAATATATAAATCTATTTTAAGACGATCAAATATATTCGTTTCTTATGTAGTTAACTAAACCTGACTTACGTTGGCAGAGAATGAATGTGTGATTACATCGCCACTCGCCCAGGTCCATTTAAGGGATTTTCCTCCGTCTTTATAACGAGTGGTTGTAAGCTCCAGTGTTGAGGTCGGTGAAGCGCTGAAATCGTCCAGTTGAGAGGCATCCTCGAAGTCATAAACTTCGATTCAGAGAAGAAAAGACATCATTAGAAAAAGGAAATGGATTAAATGAAGTTAAATTGATGAATCTAATAAATCAATTAAATTAAATATCTGTTAAAAGGAGAAATTACCTGTCCTTGTAGCTGCTCGAATGACTTTTATGAACAGAAGAATGGAAACCGCAAAATGCAAAAAACGCATTGTTAGCCTGAAAAGCAAATAATAAAATCTCATGATGTGATGTATATGAAATGGCAAATGGCAATAATAGTGACAATAACAATAGCAAATAATTAAGGACTCATTAAGGAATAAGTCTGAAAACTGTGTTAGTTAGATAGACAAAATTCTCTTTTTTTTCCCCATCTTTTGAGATGACACTTGAAAAACTTCTGTGGTTGTTTACCGGTGGTTTCGTTATAGAATAAAGAACATCATTTGTTTCTAATATATTTCACGCAAAATATATCTTATCTTGTTCCGATAGCAGTAGCAAATAGTAAAGACATTTAAGATTGCTAATCTTGGGGCTTTCAGTTAAGACAGTAAAGGGAGAGGGGCTTTCAGTAAAAACCCGGTTATTGCATATACCAGTGCAAATGAACCTTGTGTTTAAACGAGGATGGCAAAAAATTTGGAGTTATACCTAATATTAAGGAGGCTCAAAATGGTTTCCAGTTCTAAACTTTGATGGGTCAGTACTACAAATTGTTACGAGTTGTTACTACAATAAGGATATCAAACAAACGTCTGATCATCACTAAACAAGTTGTAGCTATTTTTATGACGTCAATGGTTACCATAGCAACAATTTAGCCTGTTTAAAACACCCTTAATTTTGCCTTTGAGTACTTATAACTCAAAAACGAGCACGGTGACCCCCATTTTTTATTATTGAATAGTGATGAGCATGTTAAGATGCAACTTTTAACAAAGTTAAAAAAAATCTAACTAGCGGTTTCAGAGCCACCTTAAATTTCCGAAAATAAAATTTATTTTATTTACAGCTAAACCTTGTAATCATATTCCATTGAAAGAAAGAACTGTTGATAGAAAGCGTCCAAACGTCTCCGTGCGGTTCTGTTTCCGAACGTGAGGAGGGTATACGATAGCGAATTTTGGGTTAACATTTGGGCCATTTTGATACTCCGACTGACGACGAAAACCGTTTCTCCTTTACTCTTGCAATTAAAAGACTTTTTGGGGGAGCAAACTACATCAGGTTTCTTATCTACCAAAAGATAAAATTGATTTTTCAACTTCTGCCGCTCGGTCGGTTTTACCTGAAAGTCCCTCTTAAGTTATAGCTTCAAACGGTCAACGACCTAGTGTATTTTTGATCCACGGCAACGAATTTTGATGTCATTTCGATCAGAATCTGCATGTTTACTGATACAAGCTTCACTAGATTAAAGTAAACGACTTTCAGCTGCACTATTGTAGCCACAGTAGCAGCGTAAAAGGTCACGTGTTAGTAAGCTTAATTTCTGGAAGTGAAATTGGTAGTAAAAGCAACGGAGTCAGTTTAGGAGTAGTTTAGTGCCAAGCAATACAGTGAAATCAAAGAAATAACCTGTCGAGTATGCTCATGCATTTCTTTTTTGTGGCTTTGTTCATGTTTTGTGAATGTCGCATAAAAGTGCCAGGAGCGACGTAAGTTTATTTTACCTTTATGAATATCAATGAGCTTTTGCTGACCTTGTCATTGTTTGAGGTTCTTTTTGTCCTTTGACAAACAATCACTATGATAATAGATAATTGTTTTAATCTGGTCTGAATTGGAAACTTATAGTTTGAATGAAGCAGTGCCTGCTACTAAGATCGTTTTTTAAACTTCTCTTACTAAAACTTATTCTTTTGTAATTAACTATTCGAGCCGCAAGGCTTCATACTCATGGTTTCGTTATGAACTATGTTGTTAGTTCCTATCGTTTAATTAGCTTAAAAAGGTGTAGACAGGCGAAATACGACTCATATCCTCGTGATGAGGGAAAAGTGACTGTATCAAAGTTTAGCTTTAACGAGTATATCTTTTAGGGATCGGCCCCTTTTGTATGAGATTATGAGAGGTTCCTTGAATATTTCTCTCAATTTTGGTTCGTTTTGAATTAAATGCCACTTGTTCATAAGGATGTTTTTGATATTAGGCAGAGCCGGGTGGAATTTTGTTGTAAATGGTAAAATTTTTTCTGTTGTTTCTCGTTCTGTTTTAGAGCTAACTTTCTTTCACTGAATTTGACTTCACATGTTATTCTTTCAACGAATGCTAATGCATTAGGGTAGCCTCTCGCATGGAGGCGTGTTTTTAATTTATTCAAGTTATCGTTGAATAATTTATCAGTGGAGTTGGTTCTTAGAAGTCTGAGTGTCTCACCCTTTATGAAGCCTTTTTTGACCCCTGGTGGGTGGCAAGAAGAGTAGTGGGTGTATTGGAAAGTTTCCGTTGGTTTGAAATGCGTGCGTATGTCGAGGATTGCTTGTTCGTGAAATCTTTCGCCCTTGAAGACAGTTGTGGGTTGAGTTTGTTGTTGGTTCTCGTCCCTGCTCCGAGGGTTTTTCTCCGGGTTCTCCGGTTTTCCTCCCTCCTCAAAAACCAACACTACCAAATTCCAATTCGATCGGGAATTCGAGGGCCACAGGTTTGTCGAGAAAGTTGATTTCTTTGTGTAATTGTGGGGTGATGTTGATTAGCATATGAACTCCTCTATCTCCTTTTTATCAACATTCCACAGTGAGAATTTGTCATCAATGTATCTCTTGCACTTGAGTGGTTTTGTTTTGCTTAAACTGAGTATTTCTGTTTCCACCGCCGACATAAAGATGTTTGCGAAAGCAACTACCATCTTTGTGCCCATTGTGGCTCCGTGATTCTGGAGATAATTCAACCCTTTATATTCAAAAGAGTTTTCTTGTAGGATGACACATAATTGTTTTCGTCAAATTTATAGTTTGAATGAAGCAGCGTCTGCTGCTAAGATCGTTTTTTAACTTCTCTTACTAAAACAACTTACTCTTTTTTAAGTAACTATTCGCGCCGCAAGTCTTTATACTAATGATTTCGTTATGAACTATGTTGTTAGTTCCTATCGTTTCATTTATTGTGTGTAATAATTGTTTTTTTTTCCAATGAGAACAGTAACGATACATACCTTTTGCGATGTTTCTCTTATCCCGGCTGGAAAGCATTAGCTTATACTTCCGTGATCGATTCCTTGTCCTTGTCTGTAGCCGTGTACTTTTCTTATTTGGATATAAATTTAACAAAAAAATCTCTATGTATGTAAATATGGTGTTGGGCTATTCAGATGTTCTAAAGACTTCAATATTCTTTCTTCGTATACTGATCTTTCAATTTCA
Organism: Meandrina meandrites; assembly: GCA_963693305.1. NCBI lineage: Eukaryota > Metazoa > Cnidaria > Anthozoa > Scleractinia > Meandrinidae > Meandrina > Meandrina meandrites. The sequence continues at coordinate 9,362,320 of OY855916.1, forward strand.
TGAGGAAAATATAAATTATGTCTTTCCTTGTTGAGAGTTGGGTTCAGCTCCGTCGGAGGATAGAGAATTTGTTAAATGATAGAATTGACAGTGGTGAAAGGTATTCCGCGCACACTTATTTTAAAAAGCTGGGTGGTTTTGCATTATAATAAACATGTGTTGTTGCAATTTCATACAACTTCAATAATGGCATTTACTCTTGACTTACGTCTTCACGGCAACCACTCCTATCGCATAAAAATGTCCAATTTAATAATAATGCTTTGTTTTCATTAGAGCTTTGTAAATGTTGTCTTCAACTGAACCACTATCTTATTTTTAACTGTTTTCAGCTCTCTCCTTATGGTAGTTGAATACTCTTTACTGAAAAAGGCATTTAAATAATGAGATGAAATATCTGTTGAATGTACGGTATTTGTACGGTATCGCGAAGGTCACAGGTTCGAATCCCGTTGATGCCCTGAATTTTGTTTTTCAGGCTTCTTTATTCCAATTGCTTAAACTGGAAATTCACTGCGATGATCATTTATCGCTTTTGTAATGAACTATGTTGTTAGTTCCTATTGTTATATTTCCCTTATCCCGACTGCAAATTATTAGCTTAAACTTCCTTGATTGATTCCTTGTCCATCCTGTAAGCCTCTCCTTGTTGAGAGTTGGGTTCGGCTCCGTCTGAGGAGAGAGAATTTAAATGATATAGTTGACAGTGGTGAAAGGTATCCCGCGCACACTTATTTTAAATTACGAGTTATGGAAAGCTTGGTGATTTGGAATAAACATGTGTTATGGCAATTTCATACAACTTCAAAAAAGGTATTTGCACTTGACATTCGTCTCCACGGCAACCACTCTTATCGTCAAAAATGTCCAATTTAGGTTTTCTCTAAATAATTTTGCGTCATACAGGCTTAAAATGTACCATCTTTCTTTATAGATCATCATACAGAATGCTATCGACACCGCCGATTAATAAATAAATAAATAAATAAATAATAAAATAAATAAATCACTTTATTTAAGTGTCAGAGTATTTAGCACTGTTGTACTAATTGTGGACACTGTAAATGAGCAAACAAATATTACAAATAGAACAGAAATTGGTTAAAAATCCCAACTGGTAGGAGGCTGACCAGCTGGCTATTCACAAAGCGTGGAGGAGTTGAATTCGGGGCCACCGAAGACAAATCCATCTAGTGGCACGGAGGAGGATTTGAACCCAGGACCTCCAGATTGACGCGGAGAGACACAATGTACCACAATGTACGGTACCTGAATGTATTGGAGCTCTTCTTTTCATTTGCTTCTGGTAAGAGAGCCGAGGTTGCATTTAATCAGACTTGTTTTCAACTTGTTGAAAAGTAAAAACGCAAAAACGAATAAAAATAAGTTCCTTGTTCGTACTCACCAAACAAAAGCCCCAAAGTCACGGGAGTACGTTACAATCAATGTTGAAAACAACATCACCTTGCAAAACCAGTTATCCTAGAGGTCGTGCATTTGACTTATTTTCTTGTCTTCAGAGTCAAAACCTGTTTTCCTCGATTCCTCACATTTTACTCAACCTTGTTCAAACCGGTTTGCACAACTACCAAGGGACCGATATATGATGCTGTGATTGGTTATTTCGGTGGTTAATCTAATTTTCCTCGCTCCCAAGGGAAATACACCCGCACCCTGAAAACAACTAGGGGATGCCCTTAGGCTAAACCGGGGTGAAGCTTACTGAGTGTAAGCAAACCAAGGTGAAAATAAGTGTCACTCCGTCAGGGAAACACCAGACAAGCGTCACCGTGATGGTCAAAAGGCACAGTGACGCAATTGCTCACGTCAGTATATCGTATCATGATCATGTTCTGTCACGTCTGTATACGTTCTGATAGACCAAAACTTCCAAGATTAAAATCAATAGAATGTTGCGTTGTTCTGGCTCTACATAAGTCAAGGATCTTGCTACAGACGCGTGAACACGTGGGGAAATTTTCCGTAATCCACAGCACAATCATCTACTGGCGACTGATCATGGTAGACTCGTGCTGGGCTAAGTTTCAGTTTATAGGAAGAAGAAAGCATTGTTGAAGCCTTCTGGTTGCATCGTCAGATCCTTTGAATTATTTCCATTTCAAGTTGTTTCCTTCGGAGCTTGGCACATCTCTCGCCATGATATGTGACATTGCGTGCATTGGAGAATTAAAGTGTTCCGCAACAGGAAAAACAGGCTTTTTTGTTTCTAACTAACTGAATGTTGCAAAAAGTAATTACTGACGATTAAGGGGTTTTGTATCGTTTATCCAAGTTTACCTTTAAAATTAATGAAAACTCTCGTGCGTCTGTTTTTTTTTCGGGCCAATGCAATTTTACTACTTCAATCACTTCTCCTGTTACATTGATATGTTAAATCATACATCAACATGCAATAATCAACAGTTGAAGATTTCTGATTTAAGTAAAGCTAATAAGGCATCTGATTTTTTATATTTAGACTTATTGTTCATATTAAATCTGACTTAGGTTTATTAATTTTACTTAAAATTATACTTCTTTCATCTTAATATCCTCTCACTGAATATCATTTTTATAATCAACGCTCAACGATTAATTAATGTTTGAATGTAGTCCATCAGGCAGATTGGAAGCAGAAAGGACTCATACTTTCAATTATCATAATTAATCTTAATTATTTGCATGAATTATCATAACTGATTTTAATAATTTGTAAGAAATCATCGGTTTATCAAAAATAATTATCACGGAATAAATTTTAATGTTTACTTAACTTTTATAACACGATAATTTTAAATACGGAATTCATTTTTACTATATGTTAATTTGAACACGATAATTTTAATTATCAATCATTATCACAAAATAATTTAATTTTTTTTGGCCGTTTGCTCCTTTTGAGTGGTTTATCTTGTGAGCTTGACTTCTTTAGTGAATCCCTTGGAAAGCTGCCTGAACATGATTCTTTTCCCCTCTGTCGTGCTGCCCGATTTCGGTATCACCTCCACGTGGCTTGTTTTGTCCGCATCTTCGACGGCTTCTCCGTTCACCTTTACCACTCCAGTAGCTACTTGCACTGAATTCTTTAGGGTCACCTAAAACAAGATACCAGAAAGTGTTAACGCTTTTGTAATTAATTCGCTTAACAAAATCACTCACGCTAAAATAGTAGAAAGATATCTAGAAGACGTGTACTCAGGGCAGAGTGATTAAAGGTAATTGTCAACCCCAGCCGTTAACTAAATAACCCTTTTTGGGGGTTGCTAAATATTTCAGCCTGGCCTATTGCTAGTCTGTTGAGTCAGACATTTATGTTCTGTTCAGACAGGCGAAGGTACGATCCACTTGCATCAATTTGGGACAATATAGATTGTTGCAACGTTCATGAAATTCAAGGTGCCATATGAATGAAATTCCCCCGCGACAACACGTCCTGTTAGTGAAACTACAAATTGAACAATGAAGACGTTCACCAGATCTACTGGCATTTATTCTAGGCTATGGGTGTGTCTGCGGTGGCAATTAATGTCTTTGCGCAAGCCACCCAGAGAGAGCAAATTCCCCCGCGACAACGCAAATAAAGACACAACTTGTCTTTTGGCCAAGAGAGAAATTCATTCATAGCGTATAAACCCGAAGAAATGAACGCAGTCTGCAAAAGACCTCTCTGCCACCAAATCCACGAAAAGGGGAACTGAGTAACATCAATAAAGAAGAAAACAAAACAAAACAAAACGACTAAATAGAAAGTTACAAAAGGAGGTGCGCACGTCGAATGTGGCTGGCGAAAGGACCGACTAGAGTCCAATAATTCGGTCTGAGTAATTAACAACGCACTCGTTTAATCACGCGTATGATTTACAGATAGAATTGTACAACACAAAGTCATGTTACCAATTAAAGGGACACGTTCACCAACTTTTAATGATAACTTTTAAAAATCAAAGGACATTTAAATCACACGAGAACCAAAAATACTGGTTCAGTTTCGCTTAAAACTAACCAAGCAGTTCTCTGAGACTATGATTAAATGTGTTTGTTTGCGGATCGCCAGGATGCAAATGACTGCAACTTAAAAACTTCAGGCTGATTTTTTTTTTGTTTTTCCTTTGTTTTTTTTGAAAAATAGCCCGTAACTAATAATGGTTTGTTCTTCCTTTCAAAAAATCATTAGATATCCTTCTCTTGACTTTCTGGGAGTATTCTGTGTACGTGAAAAATCATTTCATTTCATCTTCATTTCATTTTCACTCAAAACCCGGTGCCCCTTTAACCATATAGCAATAAGAAATCCAAGAAAAAAAAACAAAAAACAAGCTGAAGCTCGTTAACAATTAAAAAGATTATTCAGGTTTTAAGAACATACAAATTAGCACGCAGTCACAAAACAGACAAAAAGGAACCCAATAGAGCGCATGCACTTCACACGCATTTTGTTATTGAAAGACATTTTATTGGGCACTTAGATGTGAGACAATGAGTGTGCTAAGAACCAATCAAACTCAAGAAATTCGTTGCAGTTATGATAATAAAGCAAAAATGTCACGCTTGAAAATAGATAGAGATGTTCACATTACCTCAATATCTACTGGCATACTGACAGAGTAGAACCTTTCTTGGCCGTTCACTCTACTGCCAAATGGTATGTCCCTGGTGATGTTGAAATTTAGATTTGGATACGAGACGGCGATGTACAAGTTCGTTGCATCCACCTCTTCCACCATCACAATGCAAGGGGCCTGTGAAATAAAACATCAGGATACTTGCCTTCGTTTTCTATCATCTCTAACCACTATTCACTAAAATAACTCAAAGATTTTATTTATAGGAGGCAGCGTGGCTTAGTGGTTAGGGCGCTGGACTTGTAATCCGGAGGTCCCGGGTTCAAATCCTCTACCCTACCACTAGATGGATTTGTCTTTATCATCAGTCCTTTAAACGCCTAGTGGCGCATAGTCCTCGGTTGTCCCGAATTCAACTCCTCCACGCTTTGTAAATAGCCAGCTGGTCAGCCTCCTACCAGTTGGGATTTTTAACAAATTTCTGTTCTATTTGTAATATTTGTTTCCTTATTTACAGTGTCCTCAATTAGCACAACAGTGCTAAATACTCTGACACTTAAATAAAGTGATTTATTTATTTATTTATTTATTTATTTTTAAACAAATATGAAATCAAACAGGATACTGTGGAAATAATGAATCGTTTACTACTGGGTGAAAAAAACTGCTAAAATTATTGCAGAGTGAAAGTTTTTCCAGAAATATTTATTCTCGATCACAATTCAAGTAAAATCCATGCTATGCACTCTTGTCAGTAGCTACTCTGTGGAAGGTCCATTAGGCCGGAGATTATCCCAGTTTCTGTAACATTAAGTGAATAGGAGTATTTCTACTGCCCCCTGGATGGGATGCTAGTCCATCATAGGGTTATGCCCGAGCATTATTTCGTCAGTACCCATTTATAAACCTGTGTAGAGAGGCACTATGAGAATGAAGTGTTTTGCCTAAAAACGCAACACAATGACTCCAGCCAGGGCTCGAACCCGGACCGTTTGATCCGGTGTCCAGCGCACTAACCACTAGGCCAGCGCGTCTTCCACTCGCCATCCAGGTTGCTGCAAGACTCAGGTTTTCATTACCCAAAAAGTGTGGGTATATGGGTATATATTGGTAATATTTTTAAAAATATTTTCAAAAATACCAAACATGAAATGCATTGAAATAAAATTAGCGGCCATTCACAACCGGATTGATGAAAACTCTATTGAAAATGGGCCGATTCTCCCTTCAACGGTCTGTAAAATCTGACGCACGGCTTAAGCATTGAAAACACGAAAAGAGGACAGCATTTAATGCCTCAAACTCTACTGTGCTTTTCAAAGGAAAACGAAGATATTTTTAACTTAATTTCAACTCCATAAAACTCTCATAATACGCTCAATTTTAATTTCATTCAAACTCATATTACAGTTTGATGATCAACTGTGGTATTGTTCCTTCTCACTAATTATAATTATTTCAATGTAACACAAATAAACACATAACGTTTGCACCTATTTTAAGTTTTTGTCAACGAGAAACTGTGCAACTATCAGATTACAGTTGATTACCTTGTTAACGCGTCTTACAGGGCCAGGGGTTTTGATAGACTTTTGAAAGAATACATATCCATACTGAGTTTCACCTCGCCTGGGACAATCATTGATCTGTACCGCGTGGGCTTTGTTGTCTTTGTGAAGCACTTCATAGACTTTGTCATTACTTGCTTGTCTTGTAGCCAACGCCTTTTATATAGGCAAAAATACATCAAGTGAATATTGGTTGAAACAAAAGAAAAGTAACATAAATTGATAATTTGGAACTTCGCCATTGCCAAGACTAGGATGTGAAGGGAGGAGGGTTGCAAGGTTAGCGACCCTGCCGCGTAAAAGATCTAGTGCTACAGAAAGCTTGAACAGCCTCATGTGCTACTCAGGTGGTTACATCACCCCACCCCACCCCCCGCCCCCCTCACCCCACCCTTTCGTCGGAGGGTTAAGCTTTATTTAGAGACAATCAGTTTAACACCTCTCATATTTAGCGCTTTAAGGTAAGCCCATGAGACAAACGAAAATCAAGGAGCTCAAATCAGTAGTATCAATTAGTCAAGTGAACCAACGAAAACTGCAATTCCAGTATGCAAAGACACGAAGTGGATTTCACACGTTTGCTTGGCGTGAAACTAAAAGATGAAAGTTACTACAAGTTTTGTTTGTCGTGAAACGTCTAACCTCTTCATGCGGATCCTCCACAACACGGACAGCCTGATATAATGATAAGTCACTTGGTCCCAGAGAACCTAGAAGTCGTACTAATGCTACATCTATAATACGCTGGACACCTCCATTATAGGGACATTCAGTTCTGTTTCTTTAGCGCGAGCATTAAAGAGGTTGGCCTGTGACTGTGAACTTTCATTTATCATGATTTATCAATTATACCTTTATATAATTGTTAAATTTTATAGTTATTATGATCCAATATAGTGTACGGTGCTAGTATATGGCAGTAATTTTAGTAATTAATCACAACTATAACAAAATTCTCGAATCTGATTGGTTCTTAGCACGCCCTATTTTTTACCACATTGGAGCACGCGCGGCTAAAGTGTCCAATAACAAGGTGTCCAATAACAAAGTTCGCGTGCTGCGCATGCGCGCGCTCTTTATTTGGTTCCTTGTTGTGAGATTCAAGAATGGCTTTTTTCCCTTAGTGATGATAAGTCCTTAGCAGGCTTCGCTTTATCTAATTTTTTCTCAAATTTTGTTATACTTATGATTAATTGGTAATAGGACTTCGTGCCGTCCAATTCTGTCTGTAATCATACTCGTGATTAAACAAATCACTAGTATGATTACAGACCGAATTGGACTTCACTCAGTCCTATTACCATTACTTATTAGTTTAGCACACGACCCCACAAGTGTTAAAATAGAGAATGTGATGATAATGATGATGATGATGATGATGATGAGCATTATTCGTAAAACGGAGATCAAGGTTAGTTCGCCCCACACTTTCATTTCTAGCCGTCAATGGATAGAACGCAAAAGATCGTGAACTGGTGTATGAAAGGTAAAACAACTCTTTTTTCTTCAAATGAAAGCCACCTGGAAACAACCCAACCTCACCCCCTTCTACATACTACTTTCATTTCTACATTTCACAAAAACAGTAAATTAAAAAAATAAATAATTAAACAAACAAGAATACTGCATTACCCGAACAGCGTTTGGAGCTTGGTTCACAAGTATGGCGTATTCATATTCCTGATTTGTCGGGTTGACACCGTGGTCTAGCCATGCTGTTGCATATCTAGCTGATGTCGCCTTTCTTCCTCTGGAGTCCATGGACGATTGGAGACTGATCATTGTATTCAGTCCTTGGCTGTTCGCTTGAGGTATATAGTAACTGTTACCTTTTAGTATGGGAAACGAAAAATGAGAGGGATATTTAATTTACTTACCAGGTCTAACAAAAGGCATTAGTTAGAGAAGTCGTTCATAAAACTGATCTACAATCAACATCTACATCCAGCCGTAGTCACATCGAACTTTTCTAAACCTTTTGGGGCCTCAGTGGTGTGGGGGTTTCGGAAGCTCCCCTTACGTAGCCTTAAAACCTTTGTCCTATAAAAAATATTAACCCAAGGTGATGTGTAACAATAATTAGAGCAACTAAAAAAGTCTTTAGTTTCTTTTGTTCCATTATGACGTGAAGTGAGGTCATGTATGACGACATTTGTTTTATTTTATTGGCTGAACTGATCATGGTAGTTACCGTTAACATCCATAAGCGTAGCCGCAAAGTTTTCTGTGCCAAAGAAGGAAGGCTCTTTAGTTAAGTCTGTACCAAGTGAGTGAGTTGTTTCGTTTATGCGAATTGATGATGGACTGCTAGCATCTAGCAGTTTGTTCTGGAACAGGGCGGTCTGAGGAAAAACAAAAGATAAGTATCAAAAGGCAGTCAGATTTGACCAGCCGTTATAGTAATCTACGCGCGACTTTTGGGAATGTCGTGTGATATTTTACTCCCGGGGTTTCTCTATACAGTGAACTAAATAGCAAGCTTCCGCCCAAGGGGTGCCTTTTACAGGCTGGAAGTGTATAAGAGAGTGGGGATTTCACGATTTGAGGTATTACAAAAGATTAGGAAAACTTGTCATATAGCGAGGTAGTGAAAAAGAAATTTCAAAATGGTCCGAACTGACGCACTGTACGGACGATTTAACTAGGTACCATGAAAGGGGGTGCTGTATTTCTTCTGTAGACACAGAAAGGTGTATTTATCTTAATGGAAAGCATATGCGAGGGCTGCTTTTTCTGTCAAAATTGGAATATACAAAAAAGAGTAGGGTTTGAAAACTAAAACAAAAACAAATTGATACTAACACATCTTGATATGTTTCCTTTTGTGGATTATGGGCAAATATTCAACCGTAATGAAGGATATTTACATATTCAAAATAGACCACAATTGCTTTCTACTGATTTGTTTTCGAAGCATACAGGAGGTTTCCTAGTTATTTGCATAATCGATCATTACAAAAGCTATTTCCTCTTTATTACAAGGGTCGAGAACGAAGCAAATAACCTTTAACAAGTGCACAAATTTCATCAGGACTGTGTCAGTTATTTGTTTACCAAATGAAAGCAAGTCATGTTATTAGGGAAGTGGTCTCGATGAAGATTCGCCTAGTTTAAGGGTAGCTAATAAAGTAAAGAGTGAAGGTGATATGTGATCTTCGCAGAGCATTTCCAATTTAAGCAATTGGAATTAAGAAGCCTGAAAAAAAAATCAGGGCTTCAACGTTGAAGCCCTGATTTTTTTCAGGCTTCTTAATTCAAATTTCTTAAATTGGAAATTCTCTGCGAAGATCACATATCACCTTGATATATATCTGCAGTTCATATATGAGTCGTTTCATATACATTACATCAAAGTAAAGAGTGGTAGCGGTCGGGTGCGACAGTAACAAAGAAGCCACCATGTTTTGTGCTGGTTTGTGGTGGGTCTTGGTCGAGATTCAAATGAGTAATATTATATGGCATTATTATAAATGTAATTTAGAACATATTTATTGGTTAGACGACAAAGTTAAGCGTAAAAATTCAAACAGAAAAGCAAACAAACAAATAAATAAATGAATGCACCTGAGTGATATTTGGAGAGCTCATTGTCGAGGTTATACCCTTGCCCAAACATATGATGACGTAATCGGCAAAAAACACGCTCTTCTGGAAATTAAATGTGATGTCCAGTTGGAAGGAACCGCTGGGAAACTTATACGGAGGCTGAGAAAACTCCATTGCAAACATGCCGGTCGGATAGTCGCCGCCACCAATCAACGTAAGTCCGCCAGCCAGCTCCATGGGCTGATAGTATCTGTAGAGGTAATCGAGACATCACCTATATGTATTTAAAGAGGCTTTGTCACCGATTTTAACAGATCGAAATTATATTTGTGGCGTAGGAAACCTTACAATAATGTGCCATTTGTTATTAACAATTGCTATATTAGGGCACTTAAACTGATAACAAGCGACTTTGGCTGCGGATGGCTTAGATGGAAATGGATCGAAAGCAACTTGAAAATTAAGGATAAACTTTTCAAGTTGTTTACGAGCGTCTTCAAAAAAATCAATATTTATAGCTTTAGTTTGATTTCTATCCACAAATTAAGGTCATATCTTCCTTTAGATGTTCGAATATAATGTTTTTCGTGGGTTTAAGGTTGCCTTCCACTAATTTCAGAACAGTTTAGACCAAAAATCAGCGAAATCCTCATGACATAGCTCCTTTAAATATCATTGTTTTGTTATATTCTTTTTAATTTTTTTTATACCAGAGTCAAACGACTCGAAGCGAGCACCCGAAATTTCAAGCCTTTATAGTAGAATCCCATATGTCTTAGTCTAAAATATAAAACATATTCTTATTTCATATGGAATTCATTTAAAGCATGGAAGTCACAAATCAAATAGAACGAGCTGTCGGATCAAGTGAAATTGGCGCTTGGTTTAAACCTCTGCTTAATAATCGCCAAGTATTAGATCTACTCCGCTTCAAGGGAAGAAGAACAGTACTATTTCGAAGACTTCCTCGCTGTCCTTAAAAGCAAATTTCAAATTGAGAAAGCTAAATGTAAAACACAAATTAATCTTTAATAAAATGTAAACCAGCAGTAAGTAGTAAATAAGTGCGAAAATAGTGAATGCAGTCGTTAGTGTTTTAATTGCTTTTTCTTGTCGTTAGTATTGTTCGTTTAATTGTCAGTATAGTGTAAACAGGAAAGTACTATGAGCGTTGTAATTTTTTTTCTTGTCTTTAGTCTTGTTAGTTTAATTGCAAGTATAGTGCAAATAGGAAAGTACTATGAGAGTTTCTACAATCTTTTTTTTTCTTTTTTTATTGTATGTGGTGTGGAGCAACTGAATAAAAAAAAAAGAAGAAGAAATTGGCGCTTACAGGATTGATTTAAGCTAATAGAAAATTACAAATCATCAGCTCCAAAACTGTTCTCGTGGCCGCATACGAGGTGGTCACTTACGGGTTACTTACGGAAGATGAGGCCCAATGATATAGGCCAAACTGTGCATTAATTTACAAACCTGCGATTGTCGCTGATCAGCTGATCAAAATTCATTTTGATAGTGGTAGTACCCGGATGTCGTGTCCAGTCCCAGCCGTTGTCGATGTCGTGAGTTTTAAGGGCTTCCTCATTGTTGGCAACAAGAAGCGCGCCGTGACTCTGATAAAGTCCATATACGTTCTGACTGCCACTCGCTTCAAAGTCCCAAACAAATTTGTTGAAGCCTTTCACACTGACCACCCAGTCATCTCTCCTTTGGACGATAAAAGCTGCATAATTTTTGGTCCAGCATCCTTGGGGAGAACTTTCAGCATCTATACTCATCGTAGTGGCTTTGCCGCTAATTTCCTCGAGGATGTTAATCGAGCCAATGGAATTCAGATAATAAATGCTGGTAAAGATTTTTCCATCTTTCAAGTAGTCGCTTACGTCACTATTTGCTGTATCATACAGTCGCAAAAACATCTTAATGTTTTCAGTGTTGAGGGTAGAAATTTCGCCAAGGGATCCATCATCATCTGTGGTTGGAGCAGTGGCACCGATGTAAGCATAAGCTGGGAAGTTCTTTGCCAAAATGGCGCGACTAAATCCTGGAAATCGACCCGAAACGCTGTTTGGAGAAGAGTATTTAACGGAGACGACCCTCATTGTCTCGAGTCCCTTCTTTATATGTCCGCTTGTTTCCGAACCTGTTTACGAAAGACAATTTCAATTTGAATATCATTTCATTGCATAAAAAGATTAACTGTCAACTCTCTTGATCTCTAATATAAGACCAACACAGTTATGAGCAGCCCAGAGAAGTGAGGTCGAGGGTTTCCATTCCTAAACGATTGTATTTTAAGATATCTGGTCACATTTGTACTTGAAGAACAGGATTTGTGCTACACTGCATTCCCGCATGTGGAATGGTGACACGTTTTGAAGGTTGAATGCGAACTCCAGGTATAACTATTTACCAGTTTTAATTATTCAGATAACTTTCTGAAATTGTATTTGCCGTTATTTCAACCAAATCGAATTTTGCTCGTAAGTATCTTCCAACCAGAAAGTACTTTTTATTATGTGTCCCTTTACTGTTTCAGAGTGTCTACTGCCCACTTCAGTAGAGAAGCTGTTTCTGTCTCATAGAGAGTGTTAGCTAGAGCGATAACTGGTGTCAAAGGTATGCCAAAGTTATACTATGGAACGTGACTAATGGACTAATGTCAAAGGTACCTCTGATTCGCGTCAAATCTGTTACTACCCTTGACTTGCGCCATATCTCTGCCAAAGGTTACTATCAGAGAACTTGCTTACCTTTTACATCTGTGACAGTTTGTCATCCATCGTCGTCTCACTTTTGATGCGAATCAAAAGTGTGACAAATTAAGCCAACTTTTCTTGCAGCGTTTAGTCTGAGAATTTTTACTCGTTGTTTGTATTTTGTATACGGCACAACTCGTGAAAATACTCGGCGATACTACACAACAAAACGTCTAATAAGATATATTTATTATAATTTTGAGGAGCGCGATTTAGTTTGAAGCCCTCTTCAAATGTTTTTGCACACCAAATCAGTTACTTTGGAAGGCCAGGTAAAAAATAGGGTATCAATGTTTTGGTTAAGTCTAAAACAGGGTGGGGAAACCGCATGATTCTGGTCTGAAATTAAGGGAGAAAACGTTTAAAGAAGCGCACCACATATCACAACTAAAGTTTTCAGGCAGTATCATCCTCTCGCTTTCAGAAAAGAAAGCTTCAAGATAAAAAAAATAATGACCTTTTCTAATTAGAAAAAATATTGCAAAGTGATTCTTACTGAAAGCAAATGATGTCCCACTAAGCAGATAGCCAATAAGTGCAGCCTTGTGAAGAGCATGTGGGGTGTAAGCAGAAGCATAGTAACTATTGTGATGGAAACCAAGGTAGTCAGGTTTTAGAGTTCCTCCAAGTCCCTCATTTGGTGAGATAGCATTGGCGTACCATCGACCGAGTGCTTCCATGTCACGAATTTTCTGCTGTTGTTCTTCTGTTGTAGAAGTTGGCATCATGAGGACGGCAAACAACCTATGAATAAGAAGTATTTAACAAATAAAGCGACCCCTTTTTTCATTATCTACCTTGTTAAAAGACCATATAAAAGATATTACCATTTAATGTCCAAAACCCAAGAGAAGCATAGATTTGTCCAGGATTGAACGCTAATGAGATGCACGTTCCGTATGATAGGCATCACATTAATAGAAGTTCACCAAAACACACCTAATTCTGTCAAATACATATGGGTTATTGACCAAGCGTGAGGTCAAGATGGCGGGATATTGGCCAAGTTCTTTTTTTGCGTGTTTATGGACCGAGACGAAGTCGAGGTCCATAAACACGCAAAAAAAGAACGAGGCCAATATCCTGCCATCTTGACCGAACAAGCTTGGTCAATAAAGGATTTATTATATGACTTTTTTCGAGCACTGAAAAGAAAGCCAGTTGCATGCACAATCAATGGCGCACGCTAAATCATTTCATTTGTTTAAACGTTTAATGAGTGACTGTCAAATTCTTGAATGAATTGAGACGAAGTAAAACGATGCGACAACATGCAGCGAAATTCACCTCACTAATTTAGCCCTAAAAAGGATATTGAAATGGCTTAAATTTGCGAACAAAGAATAAAAGAAGACTGTCCATTCCATCCGGCCGCCAGCTTTTGATTATTGGACGTTTTGCAGAGTATTTGCTCGCTTCTGGCGCTTTAGTGGTGCAAACCTGCCGTGACATACGAGCTGAATATTGAAATTGTGACTGTTGAAAGCGTTTGGGACTTACCACTTTACGGGGAAAGCTTGAACTTTTCTACATCATTCTAGATGCTCGACCCACCCTTACTCGACGTGAACGTTAGAGTCTTCGGTGAAAAGATGTTAGGTTCGCCGTGCCCTCCGCTTTCTTCCATTTTTGAAGATGTTACATAAACGACAAGTTTGCAGAGTACTTTATTCTTCAGGTATGTCACTGACTTCAGTCTCTCCCTTTCCGCCAAACAAAGCTAATACCATGTCTTCAAGTCGCTTTGCGTTTTAATTTTTGTATTAGCCGGTTTTTGCGGAGAATAAAAATCACGAAACTCGTTATTTAACATTTGTAATTTAATTTGTTTGCTCTCATTCGCTTCAAGACCTATTTCCTTGTTGTTGGACTTCCTTTCGCTAGAAATCGACAGGAAATCTTTACGTTATTTCGGAAAATAGTTTCATAGCGAAAATTTACGGCGAAAAGCTTTTTCATGATCAACTAGCGACGGTTTAAAACGTTGTTTCGCTTGCAGGAACACAGCGGGCGACCCCGAGCGGTCAAGATGGCTCCATCTTGACTGCTCGGGTAGCCAATCAGAGCACGAGATTCGCTTCATCTTGACCGCTCACGGAGCTAGTCATATAATAAGAAGTCATATTGAAATTTTAAATACCCAGGCAAACATGACGTACTTATTAAACAAAGCTTGCATTCAATCCTGGAAATGAACGTTTTTTAATCAATTATTCCACAAGCGCGCGTTGGATTTGAGTTGGCATTAACGATCTCATATCTAACAAGCGCAAGTGAAATAATTGTTAAAAAAAAAACGCCCAAGGGATTGCAATATTTGATCCCCTCAGCTGTTTTCGTTGACACGTATCGGCTACGATATTTGTGGTCCATGATATATGAGCTCATATACCATTGCCTGTTAACCAATCAAAACTCAGGAATTGCAATATACGTTTGCTAGTTAACAATTATCCTGCTCAATCTTGCGGAATATCGCCTAATATTTAGCCGACGAGGCCGTAGGCCGAGTTGGCTAAAATCAGACGATATTCCGCAAGATTGAGCAGGATAATTGTTTTATTATTCAACAAATTGTCAACGAAACACTTTTTGTAGCGAGAATAACTGTGGTTGTGCGGCGCTTTGCAAGATTTCGGACCAATCTTGGCGATCTACGTATATCGCAGGATATCTGTTACAGATAACAATGGCTTTCTGACCATATATGGGCATCGCGCGAGCTTGTTGAATAATAATTTTAAATAAACGTCGATATCAAATTTATCAACTTGAACGGTGCTTTTATGAATTGGCATTAAAAAACACGAAACTATTAAGCTACCTCCATAATGAAATGGTTCTCAGACGATCAGCAGTGGTACCAGCATACTCAAATGGATCTTGGTATATCTCGCCGAAGTCGTTGTACCATTTCGTGGTAGCAACGTAATCAGATAGTTTTTCCGCTGCTTCTAATTCTTTCTTTAGGAGAAACACTGCATTCATAAACCCTGCACCGGCGTTGTTCATCTCATGATCCAATGATCCGATGCCGCTGCCATCTGTGAAACCTGAGATATAGAATATTTAATCGTGCCCCATTAAAAAAAAAAATTACAACGACTAAGTATTATTAACTAGTTTCTAATCTGAGAAAATATGCTGCATGGATTGACTGACATATCGCTTTTGATTTATTATAGGATTTCACTGAGATTCTGAAAAGATTAAAAAATATACCTTTTTGACTAAGCGTGATAAAACCTTTTCCATTTACTTTCCTATCATCTCAATATAACTGACAATATTTTCCAATAAGGATTATACACGAGTCCGGTACAAAGAGAGTTATGTAGTAAAAACTCACCTTGATCCTCAATATATTCTAAAAGTAGAAGTAGGCGTTGCCATCTCGTGTCATTCACTGCCTTAATGGCCTCCTTCACTGTGTCTACTGTGTATGGCGTTGTTGTACCGAGAGCATCTGTGAATGTCTGTTGCATGTCTGAGTCGCCTCCCACTATTTTCTGGCGAAGACATGAAATTCGAACTTTCAAGGTTTACGATTCAAAAATAATTTATACTTAACCGCCTCTATGTTAAACCATGTTGTTAAAATTAGATTAAATGTTGCGATTTGATAAGCTTTTAAAACGAGACGAGCTAGTAACGAGATATTTCTTTTTTTAAATAAAGCCATCACACAACCTTTTCCTGTTCTCTTCAGGAGTATGTTAGGGACGACTTAAACTGCATGCGATAGTGGTTTATAAGCGTTATGTACCTTTTGAATAACCGAATCATGCGTTTATTGGAAGCATAAATAAATCTGTGATAAAACTTGTTATGCAGTATGCAGGACTCGTATGGTATGTTATGGTATTTCTGTTTAAAGTTGTAGACGTAGGGAGTGGCCGCCCAGTCTCGTACGACTATTTAGGAACGGACCATTAGAAAAGTGATGGGGGGGATGGGGAAAAAACCAAAAAAAAATTCATGCAAGGCAAAATGTCCGAAAAAAAAATTCATTAATGGAAAAACCCAACGAAAAAAAATTCATGCACAAGATGGGTCGCATTTTGATAGAGTGTTCCAAAATGCACCAAATCGCATTAGAGCATGTCTAGATTTTGAAAATTTTCCCGGAGGACAATTCCCCCGGACCCCCCAACGGAAATGGGCCTCCCAACATTTTAATACGGCAGCGGTAATTTGCTGAACGCCGAACGCACAATGCCAAACGCAGAACGCGGACCAAAATCACCGAAACAAGCAAAAACCAACCGGAGTGCTATCCAGGCTAACCGGAGTGTATCTTGCACTCAGGTTAGTCTAAAGATCACTCAGGTTAGCCTGGATATCGCTTAAGTTAGCCTAAAAAAGGCCCAGGTTAGCCTGTTTACGGTTAGCCCTCAATAATGGTAATGGCTTTGCTTGCTTCGGTGATTTTGTTTCGCGTTCGGCGTTCGGCATTCTGTGCTCGGTGTTCGCAAAGTTACTCCTGCCGATTTTAATACCGTCACAATCCGTGCTAACCTTGGGTCCCCTCACCTCAAAATGCAATCCTGCGGGCCTGACAGGTATATAAATTACGCAAATTTTCACTATACACCTGTAAACTGCTACTTACTTTTTATGTCATAAAATAGATGGAAAGTAATGTTAACAAGCTATGTGTTTAATGAATCAAAGTACCGGTAGCACTGTTTTTAATTACCGTATTCAGTAGCAAATTGTGCATGAAGCAGATTTAATTAAAAAAAAATTCGTGCATAGGGCTGCAGTCCAAAAAAAATATTCTTGCAAGCCAAAAATCCCCCTCCCCCCCATCAGTTTTCTAATGGTCCGTCCCTTATAATTAATAAAGGCATAAGAATTTAATATCATTAAAAATAATAATAAAAAAGAAATGCTAAGATAAATCTTGAATTACAATATAACCTATGGATTTGATGACGTCAATGCGTTGCCGCTATTGTTAGGAAGCAGAAGTTCTTTTGTGTGGAACAATTGGGCAACGCATTGACGTCATGAAGTCCAAAATGGCGGCGCGCGGGAAATTTAAAAGCGATAATCGTTTCCGTTTATTATCATAATTAAATTCCTTTTCTCCCTTGTCGGTAAAATTTGTAATTGAGGCATTACTTCAAACAACTCGACATCATCTTGCCTCAAGAGCGGAGATTCCCTTTAAATGCAACTAATCCTTATATTATAAATTTGAGTTAGTGCTAGAAGTATAAAAATATGTGCGTAAAAATAATGAAAAAAATTATATACAGTTCATACACTGGCAC
Source organism: Meandrina meandrites (assembly GCA_963693305.1). Taxonomy (NCBI): domain Eukaryota; kingdom Metazoa; phylum Cnidaria; class Anthozoa; order Scleractinia; family Meandrinidae; genus Meandrina; species Meandrina meandrites. The sequence continues at coordinate 9,380,037 of OY855916.1, forward strand.
CCTGCAAACTTCATCCCATTTAAACGAGAGCGAAAGGTGGTCGAGGATTTGGCGTTAGCTTGCAACTGGTTCCACAAGTGAGCAATTACATACAGAAAGGAGTTGTACATGACGAGGCTGTTATATGGGGGCTGCACAATTCTGGAGCCTCTACCTCTGCCACGTGTCACCTATGAACCTAGTAAATGGCCTAGTTCACCAAGAGTCTCTCGTAGCTAAATGGTCAGAGTGCCCAGTCAGTATCTGGCAGGCCGTGGGTTCGATTCTCGTGGGAGCTCAGACTTTTTATTTGTTCCACTCTCGTGACAAATGAACAAGTCATCTTTATCAATCTTGAAAATGTTAGAATAACGATCTAGATCACATACTACCTTTCAAAGTATATAGATCAAAAACAAACAAACAAACAAACAAAAAAAACATCCGCACCGTTATAGCCGCATTTTTTTCTTCTTCATTCCCGTTCAGATCAGACAGTTGGTCAGCGGCCAATTCGTTGATATCAATCTCACGTGATCTTACGTGATAATCAAGAGCCATTGGAAGCAGAATTCTTCTCATGATATCACCAAACTGCTTTTCGTCAAATTCAGACGCTTGAGAGTACAGAGGTTTACCTAAAATGGTTAAAAAGTAAACTTCTATGATTGAGCATCACAATTTAGTGGGCCTCCATCGCGCAATACTTTAAAACACGATCGCCACAAGGTAAAATTAAAACATTACATCAATTAGAAGTTAATTAAATTCCATGGTATTTTATTCGTATGAAAAAAACAAACGAACAATATCTTCAGACATTGATTTCCATTAATATATTCGACCACATTTTAATGAGATTCCAGAAACGGAGATGATTCGGAGCACCCCATAGAGAGAGACTGTCCTTAGTCAAACGCGTACGGGAGGACATCGAAAGTTCATCCTCCTCTTGAATTGCTGTATTAGTATTTAAAATACAGGACGGTTCTTCTACACGTGTTTCAACTGCTGTAATGCCCTTGTGATGGCACAATTTCTACAGACTAAGATTCCTTTTTCGTTTGACACATAAATAAGCGCCCAGTTTCGTCCAGTCCTATTTCTGAAGTATCATATTTTATAAGAATGGCCTGTAGCTTGCTATAATTGCGCTTTATTGTCTTGTAATAGAAAGAGAAAAATGCTTAAAGTGGGGAAAGCAAATAAATATTAACTAAGAGGTTCGAAGTTTCACCAGAATGGCATCTTTGATTTCTGGACATCCTGTCCAAAAATCAATCGCAATCCACTTCCATCCTTGCAATCCTATACTTCTTCCTCGAAATATTTATTTTGGCAATATACGGAGGAAATAAGAAAATATAAATTTCTATGATCAGCCGTGATAGTGTCGCTTTAACAATAATTATTATATGACTAGCTCCGTGAGCGGTCAAGATGAAGCGAATCTCGTGCTCTGATTGGCTACCCGAGCGGTCAAGATGGAGCCATCTTGACCGCTCGGGATCGCCCGCTGTGTTCCTGCAAGCAAAACAACTTTTTAAACCGTCGCTAGTTGAGCATGAAAAAGCTTTTCGTCGTAAATTTTCGCTATGAAACTATTTTCCGAAATAACACAAAGATTTCCTGTCTATTTCTAGCGAAAGGAAGTCCGACAACAAGGAAATAGGTCTTAAAGCGAATGAGAGCAAACAAATTAAATTACAAATGTTAAATAACGAGTTCCGTGAATTTTATTCGCCGCAAAAACCGGCTAATACAAAAATTAAAACGCAAAGCGACTTGAAGACATGGTATTAGCTTTGTTTGGCGGAAAAGGGAGAGACTGAAGTCAGTGACATACCTGAAGAATAAAGTACTCTGGAAACTTGTCGTTTGTGTAACATATTCAAAAATGGAAGAAAGCGGACGGCACGGCGAACCTAACATCTTTTCACCGAAGCCTCTAATGTTCACGTCGAGTAAGGGTGGGTCGAGCATCTAGAATGATGTAGAAAAGTTCAAGCTTTCCCCGTGAAGTGGTAAGTCCCAAACGCTTTCAACAATCACAATTTCAATATTCAGCTCGTATGTCACGGCAGGTTTGCACCACTAAAGCGCCAGAAGCGAGCAAATACTCTGCAAAACGTCTAATAATCAAAAGCTGGCGGCCGGATGGAATGGTCAGTCTTCTTTTAAGGCTTAAAACCCAACGTAGGCTCGCAAATTTAAGCCATTTCAATATCTTTTTTAGGGCTAAAGTGAGGTGAATTTCGCTGTTGTCGCATCGTTTTACCTCGTCTCGATTCATTCAAGAATTTGACAGTCACTCATTAAACTTTTAAACCAATGAAATGATTTAGCGTGCGCCATTGATTGTGCATGCAACTGGCTTTCTTTTCAGTGCTCGAAAAAAGTCATATAATAAATCCTTTATTGACCAAGCTTGTTCGGTCAAGATGGCAGGATATTGGCCAATATCCCGCCATCTTGACCTCACGCTTGGTCAATAACCCATATTTATTGAATTAACTTTTCGCATTGATAGCGAGAATTTTCAAGGCGGCGGTTTGCGTTATCTGCCGAATGCTATATTGATAGCGACATGGGAAAACTCATTTAATACACGATCGTGAAAGTGACAATGATACGTACACGAAAACGTTTTAACAGAACCCATAAAAACGATGTATCTAATGTTTGTGTTTTTGGCGTACTTATGACCTAGTTGTTTTTTGTAAATCGTTTAAATTCCCGTTACTATGATGACTCTGGATGGATCAGCCATCGCTCTGCTCTCTCTCACTGACTAGCAAGGCAGGAAAAGGAGGCGATTTCCGTAGAAATTACGTCATATGTACATGTATAATCCTATTGTCTGTAGATATGATATCAAGATGCAATTAGAATGGAAATAGTGGCTAAAATGTATAAAAATGCATTAATTACCTGTAATAACACCCTCCATAGATTTTTCAATTGTCAGTTGTCCAAACTCCTCATGCGCTCTGTCCACGTCTTCTTGTAAAGACTCCCATCTTTTCATCACATTCCCTGTAAACTGGACTGAGGTCTGTGACTGTTTAACAAACCAATTTTCCAAACGCTTTTCGATCAGAGTCAAGTTATTCAGTTTATCCTCACTGGGAGTAGGCTCTGTGATAGCCGTTGGGGTGGCCTGTTGTGGTTAAATTGTTAAAATAATGTAACGAACTTCAACTTCAATAATATTGTTTTGACAGTTTTCAAATTAATACGAAGGAAAGCCAAAAACAAATGATGAAGAGCCTATAGAAATACTGAAGAACTCGAGGAAAGACTCCTTTGATTGACAGTTAATCAGGAAGGTGGAATTTGCTATCAAAGATTCATGGGAAAAGTATTAAATATATTACGTACGTAGGAGTAATAAAGACCGTAGAACTTGGTTATCCAGGAAGTATTTGCCATCACCCTTCTTTGATAGCAATTGTTCTGCTTCATAAATTTTTGGGAAGAGGCAATTGAATTTCTACATCTTGTTGATATGTTGTCAATGCTATTTCATATTTGGGACCTTGAAATGAAAGAGAATAATGTCGTAACCTGGATGATGACACAACGTGTTTCCAGCATATTCATGTACCATTGAATTTGTCGAGAACAAACAAACAGACAAAATAACAAATATGAATCATCAAGCCAAGTAGACTTAGGTCGCTTAGAAAAGCGCTGGAATATAGAAAAAGGACACCCAGGTAAGGTTCCAGACTCCATGTTAGCTTTTTCCAAGGAAAAGCGGAGATATTCATGGATGGAATTCAAATTTGAAATTCACACGAATACAAAAACGTTCTTTTCAGTGGAAGGTACGGTCCAAAAGGGTCTTAATGGGGTGGTTGCTTTGACAGTTGACGGATAAATTTATTAATAAAGCCTTTTGACTGCTCACGGTTATCAAAAGGAATTTCTTCCATGAGTTGAAATTAATATTAGTGTTTGTGTTTTTTTTTACTACTTTCCTTTGTATTGTATTCTGGTCTTTCAGCAATGCATCAAAATACTCCAAGACTTAATTGTATATTATAATTAGCCTTATCAATACGGTAAATCATTAATAAAATATTAGTATTTTGACACAGGAAATACTTAAGTTTCAGGTACATAGAAAAACCTTAAACTGAGTCATATTCAGTTTGGAAGCATGGAAACTAGTTTTCAAATTAAAACATTCTTTGAGAGCCAAATGCCAGAGATCAGCAGCTCAAATCATGAAATTTGAAGGACCTGAAAACCATTTTGACAGCTAATAACAACTGCTTTTTTATGGTTAACGGTAAAAATTACGCCTGTTTGACGGTTGACGGTTTAATTTTAGGCCGTTTGATGGCTGACGGTTAACCCCATTGAGACCCTCGTCTAATGGTTTCCCTTAATCATTTGAACAGTAGGAATTTGAATCAAGTAATCATTGTAAACGTTGGGCGCTTAAACCGGCCGATTGTAATCATGACATGACATTCTTCTGTTATGTTACATAAACTCACCTGACTCCACCGATAAGTTTGCTGCCAGAAATGATTAGGGTTGTAAATCCCTTCGCCAATTGTTGGTACTATCTTGTCCCGAGTCTGCTTACTTAACTTGTTTACCAAGCGCAGAATGTCAATATACAAAGGATAAGTCGTCTCGTCAGTTTCGGGTGCAGTTATTAACAATTGATCAATATCCTTGCCAGCGACCAACACGGACTCTTCGTAGGAAACCCAAATCCCACGCCATCCCTAAAAAACAAACAAACAATCAAACGACAACTATAAAAATTGCTATTTTAACTTCTGGGGTTCTCTTTGGAACGCTTCGTGTGGGTGTACCTGTTGTGGTTCTATTTTATCGTTGGTTCAAATTTTATTTTCTTTTGTTTTTAACTCATTCACGGAGAGTCGTGGGTTCAAATCCCATCTGGTGCTCGGTTTTTTCCGAGTTCCCTTTTAACTCATTATCATATATTATCATATCAAAAAAAGAGAGGAAAATAAAATTTGAACCAAAGATAAAATTGAACCATAACATACCCACCAATTTTCAGACAAAAATACACCACTCATTCATACTTGTTATCCGACATCAGTTAACCGTCTGTAGTCGTAAATCGTTTTTTAGATTATCGAATGATAGTTTTTGGTTTCTTAAATAACTTTAATTTTTTAATTATTTTAATTATTTTTGTTATGAACTTTATGCGACTTGTTCTTATGATCGGAGAGCGCTGTGACAGATGTAGCCCCGATGCAGTGGTTGGTGATATGTGGTTCTATACCAGACATCTGTCTCATCATGTTGTCAAGCGTAGTCGTGCTAAGAGGCGCGTTGCAAAACCAGATTTTCTCATCTGCGTAATTGAACTTTTTACTTTCACTATTTCTTGGTCTCTGGAAGAGAGCATTTGAAGTCGGGTTGGGATGGCCCAAATAGTTCTTCAGTGATGGTTTAACTGGACACCTTAGAGAGCCGGGCCCGGTTGCATAAAGCACCTTAAGATTAAGTGGGATTTCTGCAGTTATTCCATGTGTTGTGAAAGGTCGTCTTGCACACCATTATGAGAAATTCAGCCGAAGGTGAATTAAAGAGCATGGGTACACATTGCCGGTGCAAAAATATTTCACTTAATCCTAAGCTGCTTTATACAACCGGCGCCAGGAGTGGTAAATAACTTAGCGTCCGATTCCGTCTTCGGCATCTGCGAGGAACCAGGAACCAGGGCCCGGTTGCATAAAACGCCCGTAACACTTACGGGTATACGTAGGTGTACTCGTAACTTATGTGAGTTGCATTAAATCATTTAAGTGATCCACTTACGGAGTGCACGTAAGTGGCTGCACTTACGATTTTCGTAAGTGCCCACGTAAGTGTCGTTTATGCAACAGAAATTGCGGGTGTTGCATAAAACCCTTTTTAGGTCAAAAATAGCACGTAAGTTTACGGGACCTATATAGGTCCCGTATCTTTACTGAAGTTAACGCGAACTTTTTCTGACGGGTGAAAGGAAAGGGTTTTTTCTTGTTTAAGTACTAATAATGCCCTTTATGATCCACTACCCACTTTTTAAACTCTTCCTAACAGGAACCCAAACATTTCAAATGGATATCAAAGTAAAAACACGATTCATAAGATAAGATAAGATAAGATAAAAACTTTATTACCGTGTCTGTGTGTTTAGCCCTTATGGACTAATTGGGGACATACTTTATTTGCGTAATTTTGAGGCACTTTTTGCTCATTCCTCCTACTTTTTTGTTACTATACGACAGACAGTTGTTCTTTTATTTGCGTTTATTGTGTTCTAAGAAGCGAAGCGCTATCGTCAGTTGCTGTGCAGCTGTAAGGGCGTGGTTTCGTGTTGTACCATACTCTAGGCCAATACACAACCTATTTACAAGCTCGTAAACTAGGTGTCTTGTCTTTCGAAATCTCTTCTGAAACTTTTCAGTTGGTTAGCGAAAAGCATATAACTAGATCAATAATAAGTAACTCAATACCAAGTCAGGAATTAGTGAAAAAAGAACACTGTTTGATTAAGTTTTTCAAATTAAAATGATGAAAAAACTTTCATTTGATATTTAGCGTTATCTTAAAACTGCCTTTTGCCTAATTAAACTACCAGGCACTACTTTCGTTACACTTACCAATTGAAACAGAGTCGGAGTTATTAATAAAATTACCACAACAATTTAAGTGTGCCCTTAAGTGAACCCGTAAGTTACCCCGTAAGGCAAATACTTAAGAGCGTGCTAAGTATGTTCCATGCAACACCCGTGAGTGTACCCTTAACGAACTCGTAAGTGTCCTACTAAAGTGAGCACTTAAGTGGACGTTTTATGCAACCGGGCCCAGGAACCAGGCTGACTTCTGTTCAGTTTGTAGCATTCAACCCCTTGTGGAGGTTTCGAAGGAAAAGTATTGCTGATGTCAGCTGTCGTTGATTTTCTCGTCCCCCCATATAAAGAGGCCGAGGTAGAACCAAATCGTAGGTATGCGAAATCCATTCCACCAATGAGAAAGCTTATCATTCGAGGTTGAGAATTTAACAATTCATGGTATATTATACTAGTAAATATTGTTTATTACTTATCATTTTTTGTATAGGACAATACGCCACGACTGGTTCAATGTTTTTTTGAAATTTATCTATTACCTTGAAATCCAGGCTGATGTTAAACTGTGCTACAATGATTGGGCTGCCAGCCGGGCTTAGAGTATCAACAAAAGAGACGTTTAGCTTCTCGCCAGCGCGTGGATTAGTATTGTAAAGCCACAGCATAATTCCTCCATCTTCAAGTTCGTTTCCTTCAATTTTCTGAAAAAAATTCAACAAAATATATTATCATCGCTTCCATGCAGGTCAATTCGTAGGGGTTATCTATTCTAAAGAACGTATTTGTGGGATATTTTTACGTTAAAAACATAAATGTTTGGACTCAATTCTTTAAAATTTCTTCAAAACGAATTAGTCTACTCGTCCTCGTTTATTATGAGCTATGGTCAACTCGATCAACTCGGCTGCGTGTCGTTGACCATTTGCTCATACAAATTTATTTAAACGTTTATGTTTAAGAGGATAAGAATAGCGCGTGGAAGCGCGATCATGTTCCTTCAGCGAATAGACAACAGCTGGAGAACTAAGCAGATGCGCGGACTTGCGATAGCACACGCCGAGTTTCTAGTGTTACAATCAATTAGCAGAATTCTACTACTCTACTTATGCAATTGCTGCAATCTGATTGGCTGAGCTATTGAACACTATCAGCCATCAGTGTGCAGTGGCTGAAGATCGTCTGCATTTTCTCGTTTCTCCGAAGTTTCGGAGGAAGTTTAGAAACATCATTGGATAATTAAGCTCCCGCGAAGACTAAACTGAGGGGGAGTAGTAATATCGGAGTCTGACTAAAACCACCTCGGGCGCACCCACATAATTTTTCCTCTTTCCGTGACTAGTACTCAGGGGCTAAACCCCTTCGCACCCACTAGTCACGGAAAGAGGTAAATTATGTGGGAGCTGCTCGGTAGTTTTAGTCAGACTCCGATATTACTACTTGGAAGAAAAGAACAAAACCGAATAAACAAACGAGCCGCGGAACATCTATTTAGAGGAACACAACAGTGAAGTACAAACGTTCTAAATAATAAAAATTAAAAAATATTTTTCTACCTTATATACGATGGCCGAAATTGACCTCGAATCTTTGGAAGAAGAACTTGCAAATCTTGATCCCGAAGATTTGCGATATTTATCAAAATTAATTGCAGAAGACACACCCACAATTCAAAGGGTAATAAACACTTTGCTGGATGAACCAATCCCAGAAGCCACAAAGAAAAAATTAAAAGCCCCATTAAAACCATTAAAACCAATACCGAAACCACCACCCAGAAACAGAAAAAGAAACAGAAAAGAAACCATTTTGAAAATATTCGACCCCATCCCACCGAACAAGGTGAAAACCGTGACAGATTATCAGAATGAGGTTCTGGATCTGTACCATGACACGGAATATGAGGGTGTGGAAGAGGAGAGCGGGAGACGTTACAAGAGGTGGCGTTTTGTAGTGGGTCTAAACAAAGACCTCACACCCAGGTTCATCGAAAAGATAAGGGAGAACGTGGGTACATCGTTTTACATGAGGCACGCCTATTCGTATATTTTAGAAAACATTGAAGATGGGACTAGGCTTATTTATTACCAAAATAAGGGCTCACCCTGGATGAAAACTTACGCAGACGCGGAGAATTGGATAAGAAGTAGGGAGGAGAAACGGTTGGACCCAGATAACACTGAAAGACCAGATACAAAGTGGATCTTTGAGTCACATTTCAATGTTGATGTAAAGGTTGTGCTAGACCGCCAGCCATTGATGGGAACAGGACCCTTACCAGACTGGCTGCGTAAACAAGCAAACACGGGGAGAAAACAAGCAATGGTGGCGCTGGACACCTATAGGGATAACCTGTGTTTATGGCGCTGTATCGCTGTGCACAAAGGAGCCAGACCAGATCGAAGTACAGAAGCAGCCCGAGATCTGGCCAAGAGTTTCTACAAACTTGAAAAGATGCCAAATAGTTGGGTTGGGAAAACCTCATTGGATGAACTAGAAAAGGTAGAAATGCACCTGAACAAGGGCAAACCTTTCTCAGATTGGCTTGGGATAAGAGTTTATATGCCAGAGTGCATAGAAGATGAATTTGACATGGAAGCGCCAATCGAGGTGGTATGGCATCTCACAAGAAACCCAGCGCCGCAGTTTAAAAATATTATGACAATCGGTGTTTTTAATGAGCACGCATTCTTGATAAAAGACATAACAAAGTTAGCGAAAACTTATGAATGCATCCACTGTCACGCAAGATTCACAAAGGCTTGCAACCTCCAACGTCACGTGGAAAGATGCGCCCAAGGTAAAACAGTAACACACTGCCCCGGAGAGAAGGTCGAAGCGCCACAAACAGCATATCAGAAAGCGTTTTATCCGAAGCAAAAGGCCTCAAAAGAATCAATCCAATGGTTGGAGTACGTGGCAAAACACTGGAAAATCACCATTCACCACGCTGAATCAGGTCACGGAGGTGAAAGGTGGATAGAGAAAAGTCCAGTAGACGGGTACAACCACGAAAGAAAGCTGGTGCTGCAGTATCACGGCTGTAGCTGGCACGGATGTCCGAGATGTTACCCAAATCGAGGGCAAATATTATCACACGGGACAAAGACGGCAGAAGATCTGTACCAAGCAACAAAGAAGAGAACAGCCCACCTAAGAAAGGCCGGATACAAAGTAATCGAGTGTTGGTCATGTCAGTGGCTCGTCCCAGGAGGTGCAGACAAATATGGTGAAGAACCATCAAAACCTCAAACAAAAAGCTATCCACACGCTATTCTGTATGACTTTGAGGCGTACGGAGACAAAAACCATCGAAAGGAACCAACAGGAAATCTCACGATTGAGAACAAACACATACCAATCTCAGTAAGCGTGGGCGATACATTGGAAAGAGAGCCAACCCACATCTGTGAAAAAAACCCCAAAGTGTTGGTTCAAAAGTTCATGGGAGAACTGAAAAGACGAGAGAAAAACATCAGAGCAAAAGTGCGCGCAGAATTCATGCCGGCAGACATCGAGCTGATACCAAAAGATCAAAGGAAAAAAATAGAAGAATGGTGCGACCAGGTGCCAACACTCGGTTTCAACTCAGGAAGTTATGATTTGAACCTGATAAAGAATTACTTCGCGGAACAGCTCGCAGGTACAACCAACAAAGTGAGAGTGGCAAAGAATGGGAGTAAAATCATGTTCTTACTCACGGACAGATTGCGTTTTCTGGACATAATCAACTACTTGGGCCCAGGAATCAGCTACGCGAAATGGGTGGAAGCGTACGACTGCAAGGCAACAAAATCCTGGCTCCCATACGAGTGGTTTAACAGCGCAGAAAAGCTGGATTACCCAGGGCTCCCGGAATATGAGGAGTGGTATTCGAAGCTTAAGAATGAGTACGTTCTAACACGGAAAGAATGGGAGGAATGTCAGAGACTGTTCAAAGAAAAAGGGATGAAAACCTTTAAAGACTGGCTGAAATATTACAACAACCTGGATGTAGCCCCCGGGCTGGAAGCGCTCCAAAAAATGAAAAACTTTTACATAGAGAAGGGGATAGACATAATGAAAGATGCAGTCAGCATCCCGGGAGTGAGTTTGCATTACTTGCTAAAAGGCGCAATAGAACGCAAAGCGGAACTGTACGCCCCAAGTAAAGAAGCGTATGAGATGTTAAAAGAAGCGGTAGTGGGAGGCCCGAGCCTCGTATTCACAAGATACCACGAAGTGGGGAAAACGCGGATCAGATCGCATCAATACCCGGTCCCAAGGGATGGAGAAGTTATAACAGGAGCCCACGCGAAACTGTGTGAAAACATCGTCGGATACGATGCCAACGCGCTGTACCTCTCAACAATGCTGAGAGAAATGCCATGCGGAAAAGAAAGGGTGTGCCACTACACAGAAGAGTACCAAGTAGATGCCGCCCCAATATTCACGCACAGATTAAAAGAAAAAAGCTGGTTCGGGTACGCAGAAGTGGACATAGAAATCCCAAACCACTTGCACCAAAAGTTCGAAGAAATGTGTCCGTTCTTTCACAACAAAGTGGTACCAACCAAAGCCGTCCCAAAGCACATGAAAGCATACTTGAGAGCAACAGGAAGAAAACTGGTGGAGAAAAACAAGAAACTAATGGGAACGCTGTCAGCACAGCGGATACTATTATACGAGCCGCTGCTGCAATGGTACATAAACCACGGGGCAGTTATCAAAAGGATTTACCGGACGATCGACTACGAGCCGAAAGTAATATTCGAATGGTTCGTGAAAGAAGTCACAGAAAACCGCCGCACAGGGGATGTGGACAAAAGCAAAGCACTATTGGCGGATATATTCAAACTTCTGGGAAACAGCGGATACGGGAAGCTGATCGAAGCGTTAGAGCGGCAAACAAACGTAATTTACACCAAAGATGAAAAGGTGGTGGACAGAGCATTGAGAAGCGCATACTTTTCAGATCTGGATGAGATTGGAGAAGCATATGAGTTAGAAAGTAGAAAAGCACGGATAACAATCAGACGCCCATTTCAGGTAGGAATAGCGGTATATCAGCTGGCCAAACTGCGGATGTTAGAATTTTATTATGATTTCTTGGATAGGTATATTGACAGGAAAGATTTCGAGCTGATTCAGATGGACACGGACAGCAACTATTTGGCAATCTCAGGAGAAAGTTTGGAAAAAATCGTGAAACCAGAACTAAAAAACGAATTCGAAAAAGAAAAAAACAAATGGCTGGCATAGGATAAGTGGAGCGGGAGAACCCCAGGACTGTTCAAAAAAGAATTTGAAGAGGAGCGGATGATCGCGCTGTGCTCCAAATGTTATTATACAGACCATCTCACAGACAAAAACGAGGTGAAAAAGAAGAAACTGAGCTCAAAGGGTATGTCGAAGAGGCAAAACGAGATCAACTGGCACCGTTTCAAGGCAGCGCTAGATGGAAACAAAGACATGGCAACAAACCGCGGATTCCGAATGCGGGACGGGAATATAGTAACTTACGAACAGGAGAAGCTGGGGTTGAGCGCATATTATGACAAAAGATGGGTGCTGCCGGATGGAATACACACGGAACCAATCGAATACCATATCTAGTTTACATTAGTTGGGGGTAATTGTGTGTTTGGAGGTACAACAAGCAGTTCTTCACGTACAAAACCGCGTTTAGGTCCATCAGCCAAATAGTAAAGAATTGGTTGTTTCGGTTTGATAAAAACACGTTCAATATTGAAGATATCCAAGGACCAGATTGGATCAGTGGCTCTTTTTGTCCCACCTTCAAGCTCACCAGGTTCGTACAAATACCGAACCAAAACTATGGAGGGGAGCTTTTTTTCGTTCAAACCAACGGGTCTCAAATATTTAGTTGATGGCTCCGCATAAACATTTTTTTTCTTGATAGCAGCAGCAGGTTTCATACCAATCAATCGAGTGACTTGGTTGTTCAGAGCAGAAACAACTGAGGGGAGCCTTTTTACCCACTCAGTAGACCGCAAACCCTCAGGTGAACGCATTTCAACTGCGTACTGGTGGCCAAACAAACGCTCAGCCAAGGTACGATTGAAACGTTCAACGATAGCTTGGTCTCTATGAATTTCAGGGTGACCACGTCTGATAGAAGTTTTGTGATTTTCCATTTCTTTTGTAACAGCGCCCATAAATTCACGCCCAGGATCAACCTGCAACAGTTCAGGCCATTTCAAAGGTCCCCGTGTATAAATTGTCTTAAAAGCTTTGGCAACCTCATCAGAGTTTTTAGAAGTTAAAGGCTGAGCTTCTTTGAATCTGCTGGCAACATCAACAACGGTAAGCGCGTATTTGTAAGTGCTACGGCCCACTTTGTCATGTGGTAGAAAAAGAAGATCTGCCTGATGCACTTTGTTGGGTGTAGGCACGTCGAATTTTAGACGAGGAATGTAGCGCGGTGCGGGGAGGTAAATCTGCCAGAGCGCTTGTTTGAACAACCATTCTTTGGCAATAACTTCAGGAACCTTTGCAGCAACCGCTAATTTTTTAATGGCAGAGATACCTTTCCAGTAACCCTGCGGGCTGTAATAATGCCGCTCTAATTTTTTATCCATTTAAATAATTATGCGCGGTCATATATACATGGATACAAAACTTCGTGACCCCCACAGGGAACAACTGAAAAAAATGTTGTTGGAAGAGCAGGAAGCGAAAATAAAAGAAATCAAACCTGAAATCGAACTTGACTTTTACTCATGGGAACCCCCACTGCCGGATGAGCCCCGTGAAGAGATGAGACACCACCTCAAATTATGGTATTTACTTGCGGTACTAAAAAAAACCGGCATTTCTGTAGATCAGGTCGGTGACAATATAGGGCTGACCTTTTTGGGTAATGTCATTCACCAATTCAAGCGGAATCAGCAACTGAGTTGCTACCCCGGATCATGTAACTACGTTTGTTTTTTATACAACTATTTTCAAAAGGTCTCATCAAGAGATTGGCCGGCGAAAAAGGCAATACTGGGAAAGCTCACGAAAAGATTGCCGAAGATGGTACAAACCAGAAATAAAGCCGAAAAAAGTTTCAACGAATGGTGGTTGGAGGCAAACACCCCACCATTAAACAGAAGTTGTCTTTGATGTTCTGTTAACCTTTACCCCGCCGTCAGTGTGGTTTGAAAAACGCAGTTTTGTCTTTGCAGTAGTAAAGCTGTTGTACTTTTTGATAATATCTTGGTACTCACTGTCTGAGATTTTACCATCTTCAAGAGCGGTCGATATGAGAGAGTTGATCGTGCTCAGCGTAGCTTCAGCCAAAGTTTGTATTTTTTCGTGTTTTTTCGCTTTACGCAGGAAAAATTTGATGGTGACCATGCCGGAGGTTGACACCAATGAAAACAAGGCGGCAGTTGCGATTAAAGGCCCGCCAACAACAACACCAACCACAGAAAGAGAAGCGGCCAACCCAGAGCCTGTAAGAATGGTAGCAACTCCGCCTGTTAACGCGCATACTGTTTGACAACGTGTGTGCCACCGTTTAAACTTGGCTGAGGTTTGGTAGTAATGCACCAACTGGTTTTCAAGATTTTTCTTTATCATTTCTATTTCATCCCGCCGGAATTTTGTTGCAGAATCCATTTCCTATATATGTGTGTTTAAAAAATGTGTAATCTAATCGCAATATTGGTTATGCCATTTTCCATTTTTATATACAACCCGATTACATGGTCCAGTTGTATTTTTAGGGTGCGTCCAAAACTTTTTGCTAAACAGACCGGTTTTCTTGTTGAAGGCACCTTTTGCGATGGCACCACTCCAATACTTTTTAAACAAATCCTTATCACCACCTGTGACAGCCATGATTGCAGCAGCCACATCTTGAGCCGGTTGAAAGCCTGGAATTTTTTCACCGATATTTTTATTGATCGTTTCGCCGACACCCAATCCTACTTTTTGCTTCGAGCTGATCGCATTTCGGGCCGCAGCATGACCCCATTGCCGTTTGTTTTTGGGAATAGCGTCAAGCGCCTTCACCATTTTTTTGTCAGCATCATGTTTGCAACCTTTTTCATTTTTCTTACCTGCACAGACGGCATAATCAACATCATGTTGCATTGAAACTGCATCTGTGGCGCCTGTGGGTTGCTGATAAATCTTTAAGATCTTTCCCGTCTTGGGGTCGTAAGAAAGCTGTTTTTCAAGGGGATTGTATGGTCCTGTGTAGTTATGACCAGGAAGCGTCCACCCCTTTTTTGGTTTAGGCAGCTTGCCAATAGCTTTATGCAAATCAAAAGCCCCACCACGTTGGTAAAGAGGGTTTGTTGGGTCATCTACTCGATTACCCGCATAAATTCTCATATCATAATTACCACCACTTTGCGTTTTATTAGAAACGAATCGTGTCTTGGTGATGCCACAACTTGCGCATTTTACTTTAAGCATTCTTCTACCATTTTTTGTGGTAGTGTTTTTTTCGCTTCCCGGTACGTTGGGTGTGAAACGCTTTTCTTTCACACAGTAAACCTCCATCCTTCCTATATAATAAGCAAAAATCATTTTCAACTTTGGGCCACTGTGTGACACCCACCTTTCATCTTATTTCCCGGTATCATATCTTTTGGTCTTAATCTGTTTGAGGCTTTAGTCAACAAATCCCCGGACAAAGCATCAATTGTGTAATTAACAGCTTTTCTCGCGATTGGTTTGGCTTTATTGGCTAACTTCTTCTGATACTCTGGTTGTCTCAGAAACTCGCTTGCAAAGTATCTTCCTTGTTTCACACCTTGCTTTGCTAAATAAGGAACTCCGTACTCAAAGAAAGCTTCAGCTGCTGTATTTCCAACTGTATCAAAAACGCCACCTCCAAACATTCTTTTTTCAGCGCGTGCAAGTTCTTCTCTCTTCTTTTTGGGTAAACCCCTTCTGGTCCACTTAAATATTGGTTCCAAAATATTACCTCCTTCTTGATTATTTTCAGGTTTAATCCAACTGTCACTTATGAATCTTGTCTTGGTAATGCCGCAGCTAGCACATTTTACTTTAAGCAGTCTTCTGCCGTTTTTTGCGGTTGTAATTTTTTCACTTCCCACCACATTAGGTGTGAAGCGCTTTTCTTTCACACAGTATACCTCCATCCTACCTATATACTTCAAGAAAAATTGTGACGCCCTCTAACGGTTCTTCCTAAAATACTTTACGTTGTCTGTAACCCCTTTCAAAGCTTGGCTTCCGAGTATTTTGGCCGCTGCAGCGAAACTGGGAGCAGGGGTCACAAAGTTCGAGGCAACATAAGCAATTTTATCAACAGTCGAAGGTCCCCTTCTTGACGATAACACGCCGCCTTTTTTGTCTCCGTTCGCTGGTAAGAACCTTGTCTTGGTAATGCCGCAGCTTGCGCATTTTACTTTTAACATTCTTCTATTGTTTTTTGTGGTAGTGATTTTTTCACTTGCCGTCACATTAGGCGTAAAGCGCTTTTCTTTCACACAGTAAACCTTCATCTTATATAATTAACCAAAAATTCATGGGGTGTGGGGTTTACCCCACTGTGTAAAATAATCCTTCACCACAGCCTCGTTGGCGTGCGTATTTTTAGAAAACATGCTCAAAATTTCTCGAAATGTCCGCCCTTTGTTACGCTCATTCAGGAAAAGCAAACAGTAGTAGCCGCAGCGCACACTGGATTCCTCCTGAAGCTGGTTGTCATTCCGAAGAAAGGTCTGTTTACCTTCAAGAATCAACTCTATTTCCCATTCTGCGGGTGGAGGTAAACCAAAAGAGTCAAAATATTCAGTTCCATCCCAACAGCATACCCAATGGGTACCTGGCCCTCCAAGATCATCCATGTTGATTATACAAGGAGAGTGGTTTTTCACGTGGATCTCATCTCTTGCAAATATACCTTTAATGGGGATTTTCAAGTATCGGCACCATCGCTGCAAGTCATAATCAGTCAAGGGGACATCAACGAAGGCGGGCTTTTTTTTGATCACCCCAAGAACCTATAAATGGTGGAGGGCGCATAAATGGTGGAGGGTTAATACGCATTCCCTTTCCTCCTGTTGGAGGTTTTACCCGCATGCCTGATCCTGTTTTCTTTTTGATAGCGTTATCCACGCCTGTTGTTTTTTTGATAGCGTTGCGCATACGTCTGATTTGTGTCTTGCTCATTTCTATGTCCACGCCCGTTTTGTTTTTGATAGCGCGCTCTATTTTTTTGATCTGCCTGGTGGTCAAGTGCAAAGTGTCGCTACCGCCGGTTATAGCCTCGTTTTTAAATCTGAGTGTAACTGCTTCTCCTCGCCCAAAGGCTCGCGCGAGGTTTACCTTCTGCCCATCTGAAAGTGAAATCTTGTGCGGATAGTAAGTCGTCATCTCTTATATTTCATACAAAAATTATTTCACTTTCATTTGCTACAAAGTTGCTACAAGTTGCTACAAATTATTTCACACGGCAACTCTTATATTTCATACAAAATTATTTCACTTTTAAACCATCACCAGCTCATTACCCACCTGCTTGAGAACAAATTCGGACTCGTACAAAATTCCTGCATAAATGGTGTAGTCTTGCGCGTTGGCCGCCTCGTTGAGCCTGTAGTGGAAAACCATCTGCTTCGGGTCGTTGGTCATGTTATCCTTGTTTTCGCGTAAGTCGAAATAGATAATTGGGTATAAATCCTTGAAGTTGTTGGGCTGAAGCTGGACACCGGTGTTGTAGTCGTTTTTGCGGTACCGGTAGTTCATCAAGTCATTAAGAATGCGCAGTTTGAAGTTTTCGTCGTAGTCCAGCTCTGGATAGAACTGTGAAGAGCCGTACTGTAGCCGGCAGGTCGCTAGCTTGGCTGAATTGTCTCCGTCAATGTCAAAGGTGTCAAAGAAGTAGGGGTTTTGAGTCAAGGCCTTCTCCTTCCTTGACTGTTGAATGAAAATGAAAACATGTTTGGCATCCTTTATACCGGGATTTATCTGCCACTGTCCGAAAGCGTCACGCCGGCTACTGCTGGGCTGGATCATTTCATTAAGGTACGTCCATTTCTGAGGTTTCAAAAAGTTTTCGTTTGCGAGCTTTTGTCCTTCGCTGGTAAAACGTAGCATTGGAACCCACAGCTCGAAGTTTCTCACCACTATCCTGCGATTGGTGCCATCGTTTTGCCAAATCAACTCTGCATCCGATTGTAGCTCAATTTCAAACTCCATCTGCATTGGGGGGAGAAGCTTGTCACCCAACTCTTCGAAAAATGAGTACCTGTTAAGCGGTATAAGGGTTTCAACCGTGAGACCGGCATGGGCAAGCAAACCCCTTTCTCTGATTCCAAGGTTAGTGGCAGCGACGGCCGTTACATTGCTATCCGTTGTATCCAGATACCAAAACTGGTTTTTCGCTGCGCTCCTCGCAAAGTCATCAGAAAAATCCAACAAGTTTTTGATAAATATGAGCTTGTGAATGTTGTCTACGTTGTACATGTTTTTGCCCGATGATTTTACCACAAGTTTGTTTATCAGTGAAAATGAGCCGTTAATGGGTGCTGACCGAGCATCTGCTGCAACTTGGGCACCATCCGCGGTTGCCTCGAAAGTGAAATCAGCCCGGAAGTAGGCGTTATACCAGTCATACCAGTTGTCTCGGTCGGTGAGTGTGAATTTATAGTTTGTCTTTACCTGGTGCTGATTGTTTCCCGGGATAGTGATCGGTTTGTCTAACATGATACGAACATACTCTGTTTTTTCCAAATGCCTGTGGCTTCTGAACATCTTGCGGCCTATATCTTGCGTTCTATATATCTTTTTAAAAATTATTAAAAAAATTATTTTAATTTTCTGCTATCAATTGGTTTACTTTCATCCTTGCTGCCCGACCCGCGTTTAAAATCTGGTTTAACTTTTTCCGTGAATCCCCGCTTAACTGAGTTGCTACCCCAGGGTTTAGCATCTTCTTCAGTTTTTGTTTCGACTCGGTACTAAGTTTCTGTGGTGGGGTCTTTTTACCCTTAGGTTTTACACTTGGAGTCTTTTTACCCTTAGGTTTTACACTTGGAGTCTTTTTACTCTTTGGTGTGGGTTGCAACTTAGTTGCTGATACCCCACTTCGCAAAACAGCTTGTATCTTGTCAGCCGCTTTTTCTTCTGCTTTTTCTGCGGCTTTTTTCAGCATTTGCTTCGAGGCTTCATTTACAGCCTTCTCCAACGTCTGACGGGTGACTTGCTTTTTGAACCGCTTTCCTATATTCATCAGGCTGTCTCTTACAACCCCCGTACCTTTGTGTCTGTATCTATATGTTCCGTTTGGCGCGTCATAATATCTCGCCCACTCGCTCGGATGATTCATTATTATACTTATGTGTAAATTATTTTTCTTTTTCTTCTTCAATGATTATGCTTAAAGCCACGTCTTGGTCATTCAGATCTATAATGTTGTTGCGCCCGTCCGTGATTTTGATATTTATCGCATTGATTCTGTTTTTGTTCACCGGGTGCCACAAGAGACGGCGGGGCTCTTTTGAAAAGGGGTAGCTGACGGTGAGTTCAGCGGTTGAAAAAGAGAACATAACGTCACCCCCGATGTTGTCTACAGCCCTTGTAATGAGGTCACAATGGATGTAGATCCAGTCGACACCTCTTGTTATATTTGGCACGCGGTCGCTCCTGTTGTTCGCTCCGTCTATTGTTTTCTTGTCAAAACCCAGCAACGCGGCAAATTCACCTTCGGTTAGGTCAAGCTCGTAGCCGTCCTCCAACAAAATGACCGCCCGATATGTTGTGGTGTGAAAATACAGCTGGACAATAAACTTGGATTTTTCATCCTTGGGATCCACTCTTCCGATTAGCGCCTGAATGGTGGTGTTGAGACCGTCGTAATCATACATTCCATCCGGAATTGTCACGGTTTTCCAGTTCTCTGTTTTTTTCCGCCATTTGAATTCGTTGTTGTTGTACCGTTTCGCGATGTTGTACCACGAATAAGACATAGATACCAGCTCATTTAACGCCGCCTTGTAATTTTTGTGAGGATCTAAAGCGATTGGTGGGTCAAAGTTAATTGTAAAGTCATGTGACTTGCTGTTGGCGTTGTTTTGTTTGGCCAGCTGCGAGTCGAGCAACAAGTTGAAATGAAAATGGGTTGACATGTTGCTTATATAATGTTACTCAAAATTTTGTGGGCTTCTTTTTGGGTTATTTCCTTTAGCTTTACCAGCAACCCCAACATCTGCTTGACCTGTTTTTTCAGCTTCAGTGAAGTGTTGCCCGCCTGTATAGACGCCAAGCTTAAGTGTAGCCTTTCAACCAAAGCGTTTGGATCAACACTTCCGCTTCCTTCCATTTCTCTGTCGGGTTCATCATCATCAACATCAGGCATCAGCTGCTGTATGGGGATTTTAATCCCTCTTTTTCTCCTTTCGAGAATTTCATCTCTTGCCTTTTTTATTTTTGCCATTGTGTAGCCTACGAATTTTGATTTTTCACTTTTTACAACATAGTTCGGATTGTCTTTATTTACTGTTAACAACCTGTTCAGTGTCTGCAGGTCAACTGACTCTGATCCCTTGATAACCAGTTCTTGTGGTGGCCCCCATTTACTTGGTTTTTCCTCTGGGCTTGCTCCACTTTCTTCCATTAATTCTGTTTCTTCCTCTTCAGCTAAAGGTGGCAACGGTGTTGATGATGGAGATGGTGGTGTTGATGTTGGTGTTGGTGATGGTGGTGGAGTTGGTGTTGGTGATGGTGTTGGTGTTTCCGCATCCGGATTAAAATCTCCGTCGAAGGGGTTGTTTAAATCAAACTCATCCATACCATAGTCTGGAACCTCTTCTTTTGGCTCAGCAGCTGAGTTGCTATCCCCTACTTGGAGTTTGTCAAGCCGCGATGTGATAGGTTTGAACAAATCCTCACCTGATAGCTGGCCAAACCCTTTATTGATTTTGTTATTTTTTATTACCGCGAGGATTTTGTCGTTCTGCTGCTCAACTTCAGCCTTTTCGCTGACAAGTTTTTGCCACTTCTTCATGGACATATTTTTGCCGTATATATAACAGAAAAAAATGAAAATTCCCAATTACGACCCCAGTTTGACTACAAAAAGTAATTACAAGCAAGGCCACCCTTGTATGCCAGCAGATACCTTTCGGATGCTTATTTGCGGGCCAAGCAACTCTGGTAAGACAAATATTCTCATGCATATGCTTTACAGGCTGTTGGTCTACGACAAAATTTACCTTTGCGCTAAGAACCTGCATCAAGACAAGTACCAATATATGCTTGATGATTTCGACACAAGAGTCAATCCTGTGGCTGACTATAATGTTATTGAAGCCGCCAACGATGTTATTCCTTTGGAAACGCTGTCCACTGACAATCAAAAGATTGTAATTTTCGATGACATGGTTTGTGAAAGCAACCAAAACGACATTATCGATTATTTTATCAACGGTCGCCACCGCAATTGCAGCGTCATTTATCTTTCTCAAAGCTATTTTAAGGTCCCCAAAAACATCCGAGATAATTGTAGCCACTTTTGCATTTTCAACTTTCTTCCCAGAGAAAATAACCGCATTGCTGATGAATTGGGAATTGACAGAGAGCTGCTTGAAAGGGCTACCGATGCTAAATATTCTTTTTTATACCACGACAAACCAAAAAAAACCACACTTAAAAATTTTGACGAAAATATATAGAGATGGGGTATCTTAACGGTGCGACGGGTGCAACTCAAACACATGAAGAGTCTACTTCAATCCGAGGGGAAGCCGGTCCTGCTGGTCCAACTGGCGCAACTGGAGCGCGTGGCCCTAAAGGTGAAAAAGGTGATAAGGGCAATACTGGCCCACAAGGTCCTAAAGGAGATAAAGGTGATGCTGGAGAAAAAGGATTAAAAGGCGAAAGAGGTCCACAAGGGCGAACCGGACCTGCTGGCCCTGCGGGAGCAACGGGACCTACAGGACCAACTGGAGCAACTGGACCTGCGGGGCCTACTGGAGCAACTGGACCTGCGGGTTCGAGAGGCGCTATTGGACCAAAAGGTGCAAAAGGTGATAAGGGTGATAAAGCAGATTTGTCACTCGCCGCTATTACTGGAGATATTGTCATGAACGACCATGCAATCAAACAGCTCGCAAATCCTGTCGGCGATCAAGATGCTGTCAATCTCACTTCAATGAAAAAATATGTGGGCTCCTCTGCAATTACAACTGGGCACGCCCATAAAAAGAATGACTTAGGTTTTTTAACCCAAAGGGTTGGTGTTTCAGCTGTAAACAATATTTCTTCTGTTGCCGTTGAAGACTTTACATCCAACCTTCACAGTGTCAATAAAAAGGCTTACACTTTTAACATTATAAAAACAAGTGACAATTCTTTCAACTCGCGTTTGGCGTTGAATAAAACACCTCTAAAAGAAGGAGAGTACACTATATGTGTTGAGTTCTTTTACCCTAAAAACAAAAACGACCAAAACTGGTTTCTTAACCCTTTAAACAAGTTGGCCTCCAGTACTATTACCTACCACACCAAACGCTTTGCCACCCATAACCCACCGTATATGAGGATCATTTTTAATACTTACAAATTAAAAGATAAGAATGACGACACTATCTATTTTGACATTTTAAATCCAGGTTATGATGGTTCAGCACCTAGTGAAAAGGCCGCTTTAATCATTTACGGTGTAAAGGGGTATCAATCAGATATAGACGGAATTATTTACGATGATGTTTTCTTTCTCGATTCCGACGGTGATTTTACTCTACAAACAAATTTAGATATGAACGGCTTTTCGTTGAAAAATTATGATCGAGGGTACAAAATAGAAAACGATACTATCAAATTACAAAAAGATTTAGATCTAAGTGGTTATGTTATAAGAAATTTGCAACCAAGAATAGTAATAACTGGAGAATGGGTCTACAATGAAAATAAAGGAGGTGATAGAATTTTTGTTAAATTCGGTAATAACATTCGTGTAATGGCGCCATTTCCTTGTTTAATTGAGGGTGTCTCAGCTTTAATTATCGAACTAAAGGGTGCCTCTCGAACTTATGAAAGATTAGGTTTTGGTTTTAGAATACCCGGCAGTTTGTTAACTGACACTCCATTTACAAGCGTACGTAATGCTAATGGTTTAAAATACCAATATGCTGCACCCCAAGGTTCTAACGGTGCAAGAATAAGATTAGATTCGGGAGAATATTTTGCACTTAGTTTATCTCAGCCTGGCCGCGCAGAATCATCCCTAGTTAATACAAAACGTGTATTAGTAAGTTTAATTTTAATAGATGATTTTTCTTTTAGGTAGTAAGTTTGCCGACACGCCTATTTATGTCAAATATACAGAAGTTGTGGTGGGTTTACTTTTGACGTCTCAATAGCGCTAATGCTTGTAGCTCCACACTCTGCTGTTGATTGTTATCCCCTTTTCGAAGCATGGGTCATACTCTGCTGGATCAAATATGTCCGGCCCTAAATACTCTCTCTGCCTTTTTCTTGTGTAACAGAGGCTGCAGAGGTATTTCCGCCCGCATTCTAGCTCGCATTTGTAGCAGTGTAGAATCCACGTGATCTGCTCGTTTTTCAGACAGTAGGGGGCCAACAAAATCGCTCTATTCACTTCATCCCAGCCCTCCATTTTACGTTGCCAGAGTTTGATTTTTACATACTCCTTGCGGATTTGTTCTCGAAGTTCTGCCGGAAGTGCTTGAATTAGTTCTAATGTATCCATCTCTTGTTATACCTGTTATTAATTGTGATTAATCCTTGTTTATACTCTTATGACGTGTTTCTTTAAATTGCAGCGCGCCGTCTTCGAAAAAAACTTTATCTATAAAGCTTATTAGCTGTTTGTTTTTGTAGAACTTTTGTTTTTCCATTTCTTTCGCCCATGCTTCCTCCGTGTATGGGATACATTGGTTTAGGGTCTTCTTTATTTTCATACCATTGAAATGCACATAGGGGTCTTCCTGATATTTTTTGATTTCTTCTTCCCACTTTTTCACTGCTGCTGCTGCTATTGCCTCTGCCAGTTTTTTATTAAAAAGCTTTTTTTGCTCCAGTGTGAGTTTTTGTATTGATTCAGCTATGTCCATGTTTGATAACTCGCTGCCGCTTTTCTCCAAATGGGGCAAAAAAATATCAATTTACATATACTCTGGCGGAATGATTGTGTGGTTCCACATGCTCGTGTTCGCTTTTAAAGACATTTCTTCTTCCTTTGGGGTGAATGAGGCCAAACTTATCACTTCTCAAGCTGTCGAAGCTATTCTTGAAGCTGGTGAGCAGACTATAAACTTGTCTCCCCCCTAAAACTTCAAACTTTTCTTTATTATGTACTCTACCTGGTCCGGGCTAAACTCATTCGCCATTATTCTGCGGGTCAGCTGCGGCGTCATGATTGGTGTTTCGTAAACCGGCTCTCCTGATCCCGTCAAATCGTACTCTTCAATGTCTGTTAAGTCCACTTCTTCTTGTTGTTCTCCCGGTTGTATAAGTGTGTTCTTTAAATCTTGCGGGCTCATTTTTTTCATTGCTGTGAGCAGCTCGTCTGAAATGTTTATTGGCGGGTCTGTAAAGACATCCTTGGTTGTCAGTTTGATTTTGGGTTTTCTGATTTGTTTTTGACTTTGGGAAATAATTCCTTTTCTTCCACGTCCCATTGTTGTTTACATGGTGCTGCGTTCCTTTAAATGTTACGCCGCCGCGCTTGCTTCATTTTGTAGTTTCCAGATTTGAAGAAGCTTGTAAAAGCTTTTAAGTTGGGTTTTGATGTTATTGATGATTTCTTCTCTCTCCCCATCTTCATATTCAATGTTATCCACCCAATTGAGATCATAATATACGTCTCTGACAATGTCTATAACGCCTTCTCGAAATTCTTCCGGGAGCATTTTTATGGCTCCAGGTATGTCATCCAACTTAAGTTGTAATATTTGATCTGAAATGTTTTCTAGTATATCTTCTATTTGGAATTCAAATTCTGCTGTCATGTTTCTTGCTTGTTGTTACCTTGATGTTGCGCTCCTCTAAATGGGCGGTGTTTGCTTGCTGTCTTTCGAAGTAGTAATATCGGAGTCTGACTAAAACTACCGAGCAGCTCCCACATAATTTACCTCTTTCCGTGACTAGTGGGTGCGAAGGGGTTTAGCCCCTGAGTACTAGTCACGGAAAGAGGAAAAATTATGTGGGTGCGCCCGAGGTGGTTTTAGTCAGACTCCGATATTACTACTGGGGGAGATTCACTTTTGCACGAGTTTAAAACGTTAAAATTACTGAATAAACTAATGAGCGTGATTTCACAACTGCCGAAAGTTTCAAATGAAAATTCAGTCTGCACGTGCGATTCTGCTAAAGCATGAAGTTTAAAAAGCCTCGGAGATCTCTCCACCCCTTCAGGTTTCGCTTTCATTAAATATATCGTATACTATTACCCTCGAGGGACAAGTGAATAACCATTACATAAAGTACATATCAGAGTCGGCTGGGAACAGGTCGGGTTCTTTTAAGATTTTTTATTTTTCTCGAAGTAGTTATAATTATTTTTAGAATTAGCAAAGGAAACGCCTCCGGTCCTAGAACAAACTTTTTAGCAAAACTTGAGTACTTCGCATGAAACATCGATTTCTAAGAGGATCAAATATATTCTTTAAACTTTTTCATGGAGCAAACTATAACTGACTTACGTTCATAGGGAACGAATGTGTGATTTGATCTTGGCTTGCCCAGGTCCACTTTAGAGATTTTGCTCCGTCTTTATAACGAGTCGATGAAAGCTCCAGCGTTGATGTCGCTGACGCGCTGAAATCGTCCATATGAGAGGCAACCTCGAAGGTATACACTTCGATTCAGAAGAAAAGCAAAGTCAGATTTTAGAAAAGAAAAGGATAAATTGAATTGATGAAGGAGTGAATCGATCGAAATTCAACTATACACAGAGAAATTACCTGTCCTCGAGGCTGCCTGAACGGCTTGTACAAACAGAAAAATGGAAACCAAAAAATGCATAAAACCCATCATAAGCCTGAAAGGCAAATGATAAGATGTCAATGGTGATTATATGGTACGAAAATTGAGGAATTTATTTAAGAGGGGTGTTCAGGGGAAAACCGAGCTCTGAGTGGCAGTAGTTGAAAAATCAACTTCCTTCATTTTTTTCCTCGTTAACAGCTTTTAAGTAGATAAGAAACCCGATGTAGTTTTCGCCCCCAAAAGTCTTTTAATTTCGAGAAAAAAAGAGAGAATCGGTTTTCATGGTCGGAGTCTCAAAATGCCCAATTTTTCACCCGGAATTCGCAATAACGTTAACTCTCCTTGCATTGGCAAACAAAGCCGCACGGGAAGTTTTGACGCTTTCTATTTTTCTACAAAAACTATAGAATATTTGGGGGCTTTAACGAAACTCCTCGAACTTAATTGAAATAATTTATGAATGAGGATCATTAATAAGCAACGGCATTGGGTTATTGGAGGACATTTCTCAATGGGAAATCAAAGGTCGGCAAATTTTTTTAGCAGAGCCCGTGAACTGTGCACTAATGCTTCTAATTGCGAAATGCACGAAAATAAATATTTTAACCCGTTAATCCTAAATTATTCGCCTTACCTTCTTCTTGACTACTATTCCGTTGCAAAATTACTCTTTTAACAAAAGACCAAGTGAAAGAAAAACCAGGTTTGTTTTCTAACTAATAGCTTGATATGAAGAAAACTAAAAAGAGATAGAATTTTTTAAATCAAGAATTTGCTCCGTTTTTCCTGAAAAACGCTATTAAATAGCTTAAGTTCCCTTGAAGAATTTCTCGTGTTTTTAAATGACGTTTGAGAAAACGCTTGTGGCTGTTTAACAGTCTGTTATAGAATAAAAGACACCATTTGTTTCTTACTTATTTCAAGAAAGAGCGATTTTACCTTGTCTTTTGATATTTTTTTCGTAACTTCTTCTCTTCGCCAAGCACTTTGGAAATGCGAAGTAGCTACCGTTCTGCTTTCTAATATATATTGAGAGAGTTTACTGGTCAAAATTCTTTACAAAGCCTTTTCCTGCTTAGTTGAATTTGTTAACCAATCAGACTCCACCCTTTCATGAAAGAAATACATTTATTTTTGATGTGCTCATATACTTAACAACGCTAATGAATCGGGAAGCGAGAACAAAGTTTGATTATTTTTTAAAGTCCCCTTAAAACTCTTTTGTGCTTAAGAAGCTTAATCGCTCCCCGCAGTTCTTAGCCAATCAAATACCGTATTTAAAATAATGGATGCATTTCATTTCGATACACTCATAAGCAAGGCAGCTCTCGTGTGAACAAATCTAAGCAAGAAGAATTGCTATTAATATATAATTAGATACCTTTGAACTTGTTTTTCTTTTAGGTTCGATTGGTTTAAAACCTCTCAAATGTTGCCATTCTAAAATGACTTTCCCCTCAAGCCAATTACTTGCCTTTTAGTTGAAGAAAAAGGTTCTTAACTTAACCTAAACTCAGGCCATAAGATTTTAGTAATTGTTTACAAAGAATACCTTTGAACTTATACCTTTGTAAGAGGTTAGGTCAAAGGTCTTCTCAAAGCCACTCTTTGCTTGAATAGCTTTGACTGGTTTCCAGTGAAATTAACCAATTAGTTTCCGTTTTTATGTTCATGGAAAGGAGCGCATTCATCTTTCATACGTTCTAACACTAAACATATGAAGCGAAGAAAGACATTTATTAATTAAAAATAAGGTCATCTAAGTACTCCTCTTGGACAAAAAAGTCGGTAAACGCACTAGCATAGTGTTCTATTTTTAGGTCACAAACAAGTCAAGTCAATCTCTAAAATCCTTGGACCTGAACAACCACCTGTTGTAAGCGACCAACTTCGCTTAAGCAACCTCTTTGACGTGAAAGCAAGTGTGGTCGTGTAAGGGACTTTAAAAAGTCTTTTTATATGAATTGAGTCGGTTGTATTCCTTTGAAAAATTGACAAAGACAAAGTTTGATGTTGTCTGTAAACGTTGGCGTTAATTCTGTGAAACTAATTCCGTACTCATGTTAAAACACATGTAACAAGATTTGCATGAATTAGTGGTACTTTATTGGATCTCACAAAAATAGATTAGTTTCTAAAGAGACTATTGTACTGCTTTGCTACCCGATTAAAACACCTAGTGAACTTGACGCCTAAACTACTACGAAAATCAACGAACTGTGGAATAGGCCCGGATTTTCGTGTCGCTGCCCCACCCACTATCTTCTACTGCGCCGCCAACTTTTGTCAGTGAATTCCAACCGTCGCCTTGTCGCGTATAATTCACAACTCGCTAATTACATTAGGATCGTTGTCGAATAAAGCGGGGAATAAACGGTCGGTAGAAGAGAAATTCAATAAAAGTTTGGTGTTTGTTATTTTTCTTAAGTGGTAGTGTCGAAATTCTGGTCCTGAATTTACATTTAACCAAGATCATCCTTCAAGCGCGGTTCAAACGAAGACTCTAAACAACAGTGGCGGCAAGGATGGCGGCAAAGAGACACAGCACGCGAGCCACAGGGACTTTTGGAATTTGTCGATAAAAGTGGGCGGAGTAGCAAGGTGAAAATTCGGCCCTATTCCACAGGTCGGTAATTTTCGTAGTAAAGGAAATTTGCCACCGTAGCGAATTTAATATGGACGTCTGATATGTCAAGGGCTAACTCTTCGTTGTACCAAGCTGGGGTATTTACTCTTCGAAACACTTGGCTTCGACACAAGGCTTACGCTTGAAACTCTTTCTTCTAAGGGGAACTAGAAAAGTTCATATTTGATAATTATGTATTAAAGAAACGACTTTGCAAAGAACTGAGGACAGATCTAAGCGTGTTGGTCGGGATGTCACCCAACTGAATAGACAATTAAACTGGTTATCGGGATGGTTTTGCAGTGTCTTCTCTCTCAAAAAACGAAGAACGAGAATGCCTTCAATAAATGAAGCATTTCTGGAGAGTCCGAAGAGGATTAATAACGCGAAGTTGCTTGTTATGTTTAAAGAAATCTGTATTTGTACTACTAAAGGGTGCGAATCATGATGATCATCAAAGGACTAACTTCTTCGCTGAATATTGAACCTTCACCTGCATTTTGGTTCACAGCATTCGCCAAATTTTAAAGGATATTCTATACATCCTCTTCTCCCTGAAATCACATCAGATAAAATTATAAAATTAAGTTCTTAACTGTGTGTTGAGTGAGGACTGGAAGGACTTTATAGTTCCAACCACGTTGAGTTCAAAGAATGAAGACACCTCTAATACACATAAACCCCGCAGGATTACATTTTTATTACAGTTCTCCATTATTTCTTCCACCTCCTATCCCGATTTTCGCTGAATAAATTCGTTACCAAATTGTAGGTGGCATGAACCACAACCGACGAGCCACCAGCTGGTTATATGTTAGTTTACGGCTGGTTGGACTTGAAAATCACTATCAGTGAAAATTGACACACGTGCAAATGGTCTGCTTTGAACTAAACAAACGCTTAAAAATGACTCACAGTAAAAAGTCGACGGTTAATGTTTTTGTTTCAGTTAAAAACATTTTCAGAATTCCCCTGATGTAGTTGTTCACAGTTTAAATAATAACTTCCTTTTAGAATTGTAAATCTGCTACACCAAAAAACGTGCTCTGTCAAGAGTTGCCACCCACGCTGTGCTAACTGCTATCTCACGGAATTGACAAAGGCAGGAGGCAGTAAATATTGTGTTCCAGTCTTAATAGTGTAAGACTATCGAAACTAGGGATTTTTTAAAAGGATTTCAAAGATTTGAATACAGTTTCAAACTATTTTTTTTCGGATCGAGCGGCAACAAAATCATGCGTCGCCTGTACAGGAAACTCGGTATCCTTTGCGTTTCACGGAAGACCAGAACTGAAATGATTTAAAGCTATTTACATGGGGAAAAGAAGAGCCATATTCCTATCTGGTTGGGACACGCGGGAGACCTAAGGTGGGTTAATGAAATTTGGAAAAATCGTCTCTTCTCAGGCAGCCTTAATAATAATGTTTTATTACGCTGTGCGGTGAGTGCGTGAGGTTAGCTAGTTCATTCTATTTTTAGTTCCTCGTGTAAAGACTAGAATTCATGCCTGGTGGTTCTTCTTTCTTGGTAACTATTTACCAGAGCTGTCATTATTAATAAGCTTATTTCTTTCCATAATTAAAAATGGTAAAATTCAGTTTTATGTTTCCGATTTATGTTCGGTGATCCCGAATTCATCTCCTCCATGATTTGTAAATAACCAATTGGTCAACCTCCTGTCAGTTGGGGTTCTTAAGTATTTATTTTTGTGATTTGTTTCATGTAAACGGCCTCAGAAGCTTTCAGCTTTGAAAACAACTGTGTATAAAAATATGTGGGAACATATTTCCCGAAAGTCTAGGGTCTTCAGATTGCCGAATACCTTTACGAATAACTATAAAGTAGATAATTTTAAGCATAAAGTGAATTAGAAGCGACATTATCATATATGGATGATATCCCAAAGAACTTTTGAGTCTAAAGAAGTGCCAAAATAAGCTGGACTGTTTTGAAATCCTGAAGCCGAAACTCAACAAACTGTGTGACCCGATTATCAGTAACTTGTTTTACGATCATTTTGATTTAATATTACAACTAAGCCATCTGCACAAAGTTGTTTCATGTGGTATTTTCGTTTCTTATTGCCTATTGTTTCCATGTACATATCATAGCGCTTTTACTATGTATTTATACATGTAATTTTATTCTTGAACCGAACTCGAAAATGACTGTTGAACGGTGAAAACGTCGTTCATCCATTTCAGCGTTTATTTAATTACGAAATTTATTACAAAAAACCTTATTGATTTGAATTAAGCATAAAGAAAAAATAAAGAATTTTCCTAAAAAGAAAAATTAAAAAAAAGAATATGCTGTACTTAAAAGCGCCTTGATTTATATTTCTTTGAATTTCCATTCTATCACAGAGTTATGTTATTAATATACAGAGAGGTCCAAGTCGCATTCGAAGCCTCCAATTATGCTTTCTTTTTACCTATTGTTATTTGGAGTTGATGCGGAATAATCTATTTGATTCTTAGTTAAAATCGCATGCGATTATCGAATACTAAAATTGTAAAATCAGCTTATTTAGGCAAGAATAATGAATTCTGGTCGCAAAAAAAACAAGTAAACAAAATGAATGTTAATAAAAAATGAGAGATTGCCGTCTAGCACTAATCGAAGTAATCACAGCACAGAATATGCCATTTTAACCAAGATAAAAGAATGTAATTTTCTATTTGTATTCAAGTAAAAAGAGTTAAATATGCTAAAACGAAAATAAATCATTAAATCGATTGCGAAATCACAGACGGCTATATAAGAACAATTCGCAAGTACTTTGAAAAATTTGCCTCTTAAAGTGTTTTAGAATTATGAGAATTAGGCGATTTCTTCAAAACGGATTTGAGTAAAATTATCGTTGAACCTCTTTTACGAGATCGGTTTAAGTCAACTGATGGCTTCTACTTGTTGAAGTTTAATGTTTATCCCATTTTTACAGGTACTCTATTTAAAAATTTCCTGCTACAACAGGTGTTACTGTGTAATGGTTACGGTCAAATTGGACGGACTTGCATATTGTGATGTCGTAGCCAAAATTGAAACCAACTTCTCCGGGACCCCCTTCCAGAACCCTTGAACCTTATAATGGGAGTTTGAAATGAAAACGGGTGACGTTTGTTAGATGTAATTCAATGTACTTTCACTAACCAAAAGATCTTAGATCAAAACGCATATTTTTGCTCAATCATATTGCAACTGAATTTTATCATCGAATTTACCAAAGCAATTAAAGCAATTAAAATTTGTAACTAAAATTTTCCTCAATTAAAAGAATTATTTTCCTTATATATCTTTCATTTTAAAAAATTAGCGATCTCATCTGTCACACCTCTAAGGCCTTAAAAAAACCACTATGTGGTTTTGTTTGGAAATCCGAGTCCCAGTGATTTAACTGTTATTATTACCTTTGTTGCTATGAGGTGTGTTCAGCAAAGGTCCAAAAAGCGAGTTAAACTTTTCTTGTCGTATTCAAAACCATAGATGAACTTAGGTCACACAGTCCATTAATTTTACTTTCTGGGTTCTTAACTTGTTGGCAGTTTCTTGAATGAAAATGTCACTTTTCAAGTAGCAGATCGATCCCAAAGGATAGAAAATATTTTATTACCTGAGACCTACTATTGATCGCTGTGATGTTAACACTTTTTTTCTTATTATATTTCTTATAGCTCTAACAAAGCGAACTTATTTCATCACGGTATCCAACACCGCATAAAACATATTAAAGAAATGGCTACCTGTTTCTCTTGATGATGGTATTCAACAGATCTTCAAGAACGTAATTTCCTGTTGACTGAGTAAGACACAATTCATGGAGGAGTCAGGAAAGCGGTTTCAAAATCGGCTGAGTGCTTATTTGGAATAACGCAGGTACGATTAAAAAAAACTAGTTACCATCAGTCGTATACAGCTATTTCAATTAACGTTGTCGGGTCAAAGATTAAAGCTAAAAGACAAGACCGTATGGCGTTCTGGGTATTCACTATAAATTTGCATATAAGCTTCATTAAATGTACAAATTTGTATTTCGCACGCGAAGAATTCACGAGTTTGTTTTTCCTCTCAGGAGGCCTTTCTGTAGCTTTACTTTTAGTGTCGCTAGGCTCTGAGTTTTGAAAATTCTTCTTAAATTCCGTGTGGTTAAAAGCACCTTGTTTCACATGTCTGAAAAGAAAGAAAACGGGCAAATCCGCGTTTGTCATGTCACTATATATTTTAGTATTCAGCACGTGCAGTTGCTCTCTTCCTCTACCCATACTGCCTTTCAGTCTTGTCTTTAAGCTTTGATCCGGACAACGTTATCTGAAATAGCTGTAAACAAGGCTAGGCAGTCTAGCTCTGAGACTAGCCTAATTTAACAAAAAAGAAAAGTTGTAACCAAACCCCTTTACTTGGGACTTACGTGATTCTCTTTACTTTAAACGTGAGCTGGATTTCAATACCTGCCTGGTCCACATGGTTCGGCAGCAATACAATCAGGTATTTCGTCTTTCTGTTTTTGCATCTATTTCTTTCAGTATCTGGTATCCTGAAACCAATATTAGGCCTTACTCTCTTCTTTCGGGAATTTCGCATCCCGTTTTCCTATTGTAGCTGTGCATGTGTACTTACCAGATAGGGATTAGGAAGTTGCGAAATGTTTTCACTCCTCTAGGCCATTCCATTTTTATTAAAACTCTTTACCATAAAGAGGAAAATTGCACATTCCTTTATACTTGCTTTGATGTATCGTTTTTGGCCAAACACTTCTGACACTTAAGATAACAATTAAGCAAACTTTTACGGCTGGCTTTTATTAGCGACAGAGTCGTATTCGGAAGCGCAGAGCAATACAATCTATTGAAAATCAAACCGACAGAGTCGTAAGCAGATTTCTGATTCCGCTTATGCTCCGTCGGTTAGGATCTTGTGAAACCATATTGCCGGAGTCGCAAACAGAAAGGATGCACTTGAAGGGCATGAGACTACATTGTGTTGGTTTATTCTTCCGCTTCTGCTTGAGACTCTGACAGTCTGGTTTTCACTGGATTATAAGCGACGGAGTCAAGAACATAGAAACATTATGATTCTTCCGACCCGATTCCATCGCGCTTAGCTTACGACTCAGCTTGCGACTCCGAGTTTTGATTTTCTCTAGATCGTAAGTGCTCTTATGACTCCGCTTACTTCTCCGAGTCCGTCGCTAGTAATAGTTAACCAGCCTTTACCTAACGATTTCTTTTTTGGTGTTTCTATTTGGATGTAGATGCATATATGCATCTGTGTAAACGTCAAAATATGGCAAGGGAAAGAGAATAACCCAGAAAAAGTACAATAATCAAATTGCTTTGTGTCTTGGTCATTACATAAAACCAAGTCTGGATAAACTCGCATAAGATGCGAATTAAGAATGCTGTGCCTCAAATACGATTCCTATAACTCTTATACCTAAACAATAGCCTTAATTAAAAACCGTATAACAGTACCAAGAATAATTCGCCCATAAGAAGTAAAAAAACAAAAACAAAACAAACAAAAAATACTGCTACATATCATGGTTAGTGACCAGCTCCTGTTGGTTCTGTACTGTAGAAATATAAAATTGACTTTGTGATTTATTTTTGTTAATTAGAAAATGAAGCGGCACATTGCATTAGAACAGTTAAAAAGCAAAGCAAGTGCTCTGAACCGGTGCAAATCTCCGGAAAACACGTGTGACAAAGATCACTGGGTTGGGCAATGAGCATACATGCATGTATATGCAGGCCGTGAAATTATTTTTACACCAATCACAGTGCCGTAAAGTGATACCATTGGCAATTCCGACACTGAATAATCCACAACCGCCCTGTCCGAAGGGTGGGCATTTTCCTGTCTTGTGCTATTTTAACGGTGTTATGAGTTTTACTTGAATACGAAAAAGCTATTGCGGATTTTTACATGTTTTAAAACAGCCATCATCTGCTAAAACTGTGCTCATCAAAAAACGAATTCGAAAGATCATTTTGCAAGTATCAGACATGTCATGTTTTGACAATTTGGCGGTATCCGTACCACACAGTGCTCAATAACATATAGTTAAACTGTATATATATATAACATACCGTAATAGCTTTAAATAATAATAGTTTAAATTTCCATATAAACTATTCACGAGTAGCATTTTCATGTAATTTAAATACGAGCAAAGATTTTCCTCAAATGTACAGAAATCAACTAAATCAAAATAACAAAACTTCTTCTGGATAAAAGGAGGACATCACTCTCTGAAACATTCGCCTGCCACATGGGTCGGTGTAGTGACGTTGGCCAGCTCGTTGCTGTGGGGCTCCTGTGTCGCAGGATGAATTACTGCCGTGGAGCCAGTACAGCACAACAATGCTTTCATCTTCTCTCTGAAGTTTTGGTTTATGAGAGCGTAGACGAACGGGTTGACAGCAGTATTGAAGAGGATTATTGTGTGGATAACGGTGTAAACGACTTTATTCATCGTGTACGATGTACTTTCGTCAACGATATGGGTAACTGTGTCAGTTAGCCAAGAGATTCCAAACAATGCAGTGACAACTATGACCATCAAGGTAACTCGCTTTCGCACCCTCATGACACCCTGTGTATTGCGACACGCACGAATGAGTTAGAAACAAAGCTTTCTGAAAATAAATTGATGAAAATTAAGCAGCCCACAAACAGAATAACACAGTTGCGATGCCATATCCACAATTTCGCAATTGCAATATAACAGTTATAATGACCCTGCACAAAGTTTGCATTGTCAATATCACAGGCATAATATCACAAACACAGCCGAGACCAACGACAATTAGAAATTTACAGGAGCGATAATTATGTTCATGATATTTTCCCTTAAAGTTGAAATATTACAACCACAGTGTCCTAATCACAATGCCATAATAGCAATGCCACAATCGCCATCCTAGAATCGCAACGTCACATCTGCAATGAAGTAATCACGTCCTAATGTCTCCCAGAGAGGGGGCGGGGGGTACTCTCCCATATGGCCTATACGGGGACGTGCCGCTGGATAGGGTATGGTTTTGACCCCTCCGGCCCTATATGATTTCAAGCTCGTCTGGCCTAATCAGGGTCTGAACCTGTAGAGGTTACAGTTTTAAAACTTTTATAATTATTGATATTTTGAAAGATAATTCATAAGTTAACCCGTGCTTTTATGAGCATGTTAAACAAGAAATTCATTTTCATCGTTGTTCTTAGACTTGCTACTACATAAATATTATGACGGCATTTTACTACACTACCCGTTGGAGTTTTAACGCTTGATACAATTTTGTGTTAACTTAGTATACAGTCTGGGCAATGGCTGTGTGATTGAAACGTGGTTTGCTTAAATACCAGTCGTCACTTTTATGGTAAACGAGTTTTATGTTCCAGTTTTCTCATGTGATATTTTTAGTGCGTTAATATAAAATTTTGAGATTGTTTTCGCTTTCACTTCAATGAAAAGCATTATTTTATTTGCTGTGATCGGTGTTCGGGTTTCAATGCGTCGAACATCACGCACTGGGACGGAAGTGAAAGTGAGCCATAAATTATAACTGCCATTACAATAAAGCATAAATGATTGTCAATGCTGTTTTTTGTCCCAAATAGGGTCTTAAAACTGATAGGGGGTGTTGTCCTGCACAGGGTAGGTATTTTAATTTTGTGCTGTCCTAGACAGGGTCAGGGTTTCACACCCCCAGCTGCACCCCCATACCAAAAAATGGCTCAAGTACCCCCAAGCAATGTCTGCAATGCCACAATCACAATTTCAGAATCACAGTGCCATAATTAGAATGTCAATCATCACTGTCATCATCATCATCATCACCATCATCATCATCATCATCATCATCACCGTCATCATCAAGGCACGTGCACATTACTTAAGGACGTTCGCGCGAAAATCTTCTAACATTGACTTTTTTGAAAACTTTCACCACTGCTAGTTTATGTGTTACTCATGTCAAAAATGTAAAGAATTAGGGGGTTCACCAAATTCGTTTCGGAGATAAGATGTCTGAAAGATCACCTTAGATCTTTAAAGTCGACCTTCGTTTCTCAATGACGACAGTGTCTGTTTGTCCAAAAAATAACGCAAATAAATCCATATTGTTTAAGGAGATCTATTAAGCAAATTAATCCAACTGGTGATGTTCCTTAAGAAAATCAAATCCTTTAGCGATCACATTTACACTCGCCTGGCAGTTTAAAGATAGGCAAGATTCGATGCCGCGTGGGCGAAAAAATAAGAAATTTGTAAACTTCCTACATTGACTTTTTGTTCATTTTTTTGTAGTCTGTCGAGAATCGCAATACAAAGCTGCCTATTAAAAAAAAAAGGGGGGGGGGGGGGGGGGGGGGCACCGACCATTTGAGGAGCAAACTACAAGCAAAGTTAACGCAACGGCTACCAGCGCGCGCGCTCGATACATGACGTGGCTTGACGTTGCGACATGAATTACGTGCGCAGTGAGGATGCGAAAAACAATTAGCACAAACGTCCTTAATAGTGGATTCAAGACTATTTAACGCAAACTACTAGGACGGATTCCGCTGAAAGTTCGAACAATCAGTGCAAAAATTAATTACCAAAATTCTGCTTAAAGCACGGTAACATTTTGCATACTATTTGAAACATCTCGCTTCGTAATCTCGTAATTCATTTGAATAAGTGACCCCACGGTCAATTTCTGAAGCATTCTCGAGAAAAGAAATGTCAAACCTCGTAAAAAATGCTTAAAACGGGTGGTCATTTTGTTTTGAACTGACGGGAAACGTACTTTTTAACTACAATATGGACAATTTCAAATGCATTTTTCTCTCGCGAGGTCAGTTGAAAGCTAAAGTTTTGATAAGTTGTCTACATGTTTTCTCTTCACTGTATTCAAATTGTTACCATGCTATGATTTCTTTTTGGTATCTTTATTTTTGCCTTTATTGCTCGAATGTTCAGCGGAAACCGTCTTAATCTTTTAAAAATGTCAAAAACCGAGCATGAGATTGTAAAGACAGTGGAATTATTAAGCATTTCCCTTAAATTGAAAGAAACCAACGAAGCCAGCTTTAATGACTGGGATAGTAACACGCACGCAATGCATTGCAAAAACATCAAAGTATAACAGTTATTGCAATTTTGTTAGAAAAAACGAAAGAAAATATTGGTGAATTGTATAAACGCAAGCGAGACGTCTTTATCACTTACCCTCTGCTGGTAAGTGAGCTGATTGTCGTCATTACGTTTGAACCACAAATGGTACACGACTCTGGTGTATAAACCAGCCATCAGTGCCATAGAAAGTACGGCAAAGACAAACCACATCCAACGGTTAGCCATGGGAATCCACTCCTC
This sequence comes from Meandrina meandrites, assembly GCA_963693305.1. NCBI lineage: Eukaryota > Metazoa > Cnidaria > Anthozoa > Scleractinia > Meandrinidae > Meandrina > Meandrina meandrites. Next base: position 9,417,536 of record OY855916.1, read on the forward strand.
GGGCCAAAGAGGCACGCAGACGTTGTCTTGCACGTTCTTGGCAATAAACGCAGGGATATTGAGTACTAAAGAGAAGATCCAAGAACCAAACGTTATAAACTGAAAACAAAAAAAAAAAGAAAAGCGGCAATTAACTGAATATGTTGAGTATGAGAATTATTGTAAATAAATTGAAATGCGCACACAAGTCAATATTTGTTATAAGGCATCAGAAACTCCACAATGATCACAAATGACCATACAATAATATTTAACTGTTTTCTTAGAAACAAAGGTTACCATAGCAACGATTGTTGTATATTGTAGTCTTTTCTTTTAAACACGCCGGATTCACGATATCTAGAGTAACCTTTCGTATCAATTTTATAACATGTAAAGGTATAGAAGATTGACGAAAAGTCTGTTTTGCGCAGGATTTTGTGGTTTTCCACAATTGGCAGTAAATATCTTTCAACAAATAAAAGCAATAACCACCCACCTTTTTGTAAAAAAGTCTCTGATGATGACAAATATTTCGTAAGATAAAAGGGGCTCTGCGAACGGCTACGACTTTGAAATATTTAATTTAATTTGAAGAACTGCACTCAGATATCTCGAAACAATGTGAAGGCCCCTAATTTACATAACGTAATATTTCTGAAATGCTTTCACATAGTTTATTTTAGAAGTGGTCAGCAACGAGTCTAATGGTTGTGCTTTATATTGTAGTCGAAATTTAGGAAAATAACACAGAAATCGAAAAGTTTCGGCCGCCGTTTTACTTTTAAGGAGGAATCTCAATTTTGCTTATCTTGTTCCTTGTCTATTTCCTCCCTGATGAATGTACGATAAATAGTAATTCGAATTCCTGTGCTTGGTCACACGGCTAGTCGTGGGTAAAGATTTTATATAAAAAAGTAGACATATACAATTTATACATACATATGTATAAATCGACAACCACGGGATGTCAGTTTTTAAAATAAACATGCTAAGCAAGGTCGCAATGCTTCGGAGAGTGAAACGTACCAAACTGTTAGAGAATCTTAATAAGATGAACTGAACAAACGGTCAGTTCCGTACTCTCGATTTAATTCACTTCATTCACATGTCTACGCATGCAAACGTTTGAGCTCAATCGCACCCATAACAGCCAAAATTTTGCCTCCATCTATTTATTTATGGATAGGTGTCCCCTCGCGACCTAAAGACAAAGTTTGTTTCCATGACAAAGAGGTCACAGACACCTTATATTTGGGCTTTACAGGTTAATAACTAAAAAAAATGCTCGGTGAAAGTTTTTCTTTTTGATCAATGTTTGGTCATTCGACAAAAGAAACGTTATTACCAATTGATTATTTTAAATTCTCTCCATAGGGTCCAGAGACACCTTTAATATATGACCAAAATAATAAGGTAGCTCTGAACCCTATTAACGGTTATTTTTTTTTTTTAAAAAAAAGGTAACAGGCATGTTTCTTTTGTCCTTTAAACAAAAATACACCGAAAAAAAGAATCACCCAGTAGTTTTTAAGTTATTAGCCTGAAAGGCTCAAATATAGGGTATCTTTGACCCCTTTTGACGTTGCCATGGTAACGATTTTTGACGTACTAGAAGATAAGATATTCTTCCGTTTTGTTGGTGTAGCTACAATGGAATGTGTAAGACGAGAATGACTAAACCATTGCGAGCCATCTTTTTTCCTGTGCGAGTTCTTTGTTTGAAGTCGACGACCGAGTAGCCCCAGCTCTCCAATATGCTCGATTTTTGACACAACCGAAGGTGAAATTTTATGTTCCTGGACGGCTAAAACCCGGTGATAAATTTTTTTTTTCGTAGATTTGATCAGGTAATTAATAATAAAAAAAGATAAAGTTGCCAATAACTTAACTTTGTCTACCCAGTAACACACCTTCAGTTTACGCTTGGTAAGTTTGCCCTTGTTACCAAGAGGATAAACCACTGCATAATATCTTTCAGTGGCGATTGCAACCATAGTGACAATCGAGGAACCTGCTGCAGTCCACGCGACGTTTGCACCTGTGAACAGCTTACACAAAACGGTACCAGCCATCCCGCCAGGATGGTGGGAAGTGAGCGCAAAAAATGTGTCTGGTGTTATAAATGCTGCGTACATGCTATCCGCTATCGCCAAGTTTATAAGTAGGTAGTTGATGGGAATCCTGTAAAACATGATAAATACGGATAGTAAAGCACCATTGACTTTTGAAATTTAGTGCTATATATATAGTATCTTCCGATGTATAATATAGATTTAGGCAAGCCTAAGACAAGCCTCACAATTACTTATTCCTTGTGTGCGGTACGTACTTGTAAGCCTTCATCCGAAGACTGTAATACATTTTTCATTATCCTCCTAGATCGTAATGAATCTCAAGTATCAGGCGATATTCCACGCGATCTCGCAGGATTGTTAGATTTAAACTTCACATTTGTTTTCCCTCCGACGCAAAACAACCAACTTTTGACGTCTGCCGTTTGTCGCTTATATTTTTTAAAGGAGCTCTGTCACGGGGATTTTGCAGATTTTTGGTCTAAACTGTTCTGAAATTAGTGGTAGGCAACATAACCCATGAAAATAATTTTCTTTGAACATCTAAAGGAAGATATTACCTTAATATGTGGATAGAAATCTAACTACGGCTATAAATATTGATTTTATTGTAGACGTGCGGAAACAACCTGAAAAGTTTAGCTAAACTTTTTAAGTTGTAATCCATTTCCATCGTAGCCATCTGCAGCTAAAGACGCTTTTTAACAGTTTCGGTGCTTAAATATAGCAATTGTTAATAAAAATGGACTATTATTTTTTGGTTTCCTTCGACACAAATATAAATTTTGCCAGTTCAAAAATCTGTTAAAATCCGTGACAAAGCCCCTTTAAAATTATCAACAATTCATCAAGTTAAAACAAAGGAAAATCATAACCATGAAGGAGATTTGGATACCCGGTCTTAATAAGCATAGAATTTTAAAGAGTTCATCTCTCCGATTACTCCTTAGTTTCGATTGAGAAGATATATCAAACACTCGAGACAGTGTTTCATTGGCTATCCAAACACCTCGAATTTCGTCAAAAATACTCCGCTGCGCGTCGTATTTTCAACTCTCTCCTTGGTATTTGCAATTTTGGACATACCTCAAATCTCGGTTTTTATATATGATCGCACACACGAGAGAATTTCCGATGATATTTATAACGACGATAATGGAGTGCATCGTTGCTATGGCAACACCAGATGAGTCGAGCATGACTGAATTTTACACAATTAAGCAACCTGAATGGAGAAAAGAAAAAAAAAAGGATCAGTGAATAAATGAATGAACATAAATGAATGAACGGTTGATTGATTGATTGATTGATTGATTGATTGATTGATTGACTGGATACCACTATTTAAGAGTCGTTTACTAAAATAACAGTAAAAACACCACTAAATGGGGACACTATAATATAAATTACGAGACCTTCAGAAGAGAACTTTTTCAGAAACCTGGCTGCTTAGCAAACTTGCGCTCAAACTTGCACTTCTCGTTCAGTACAGCACAAGGTCTTTGAAGAGCTAGTCCCTCGTCCGGGACAAAACGCTGCGTCAAAATCGTAGACATTTCGCGCGAGTAATAAATTGTCAGCGGTGGGTCATTTTGATAGCATTTGGTGGTGGGATCAACTCCTTCGCTCCAGATATCGCTCCTTGTTAAAATGTATGTGTTAAACCTGGATTAAACGCGTTTTCCCCAACGTCCCCTTCTAGGTATTCTTTTGCTACAAAACGACACTATTGTGTTCTGTTTATTGCTGGTTTTCACTGTCACGCCACAAAAAAGTAAATCCAAAACTACTGGGTAAAAAAACTCAAGAATATTATAGGTTGTAGAAAATTACCAGGTATTCTGTTTGTCCAAGTCTCGGGTTTGTACGGTATTCCATACTCGAGTTATCCATCAAAATGTTCCACACAAATTTACAGAGCTCTGTATGGAAACGCCATGTTGGTGCCCATGCAGTTACGTTGGGCACCAACATGGCGGCCGGAAATCAATGAAAACATCTGGAATTCAATTCTGCTATAAAAGGCGGTTATATCACTCTCATGAACAAGTAAGCATTCACATAAACACTTCTCACAAACCTCAACTGTTCAGATTGTTAAAAATCGCAGGATAAGGCATTATTTTGAAGCATACGTGACAGCCTTCTGGCGGCCATCTTGATGTCGTGTGGCGTGAAATTCCGAAATTCAAAATGGTCTATCTTAAAGACAGCGGCTGCTATCGAGCTAAAAACCTTCAACAAGATATATATTAAGGATGTCTAATAGCCAGTGAAGGATAAAAACTCAGGGGTCTTGCGATTCTGGATTTTAGAATTTTGATGACGTCACGTGAAAACCAAGAATATTTTTGGGGGTAGAACAGAGGCACAGATTTGCTCCATTCACATTAATTTTAAAATGACGTCCAATGTTGGTACATTTCGTTCCATCCGTGATCAAAATACACCATTGTTGCCTCAAAAATGAAAATGAACAAAAATGAAAATTACAAAGGATATTGAAAATAAGACTCGACCGCAGAGAAATTAGCATCAAAAGTCTTTTGAAAAGCGACCATCTCAAACAATCGATCAAAGCGCAGCCGCATGGCAGGAATGTTGTTAAAATCCGAACGAACGCATTACCGTCTGGCCAATATGGGAGCAAAGCAGAGCAAATGTAAGCCCTTTCTTTCCACTCTACGGAACTGCATTTTTATAGTCCTTTGCGGCATATTGGCCTCAATAGTCTTAATTGTTTCGCCATTCGTTCGGAAACTAGGTTGACAATTTCAAATCCTACAAAGTTTGTATTTTGTCCGGAAAATTCAGAAGTTTTCAAAAAATTCAATTTACGGGAGTAGTGATTAAGTATGCAATGAATAAAAAAAACTGTTGAAGCAATTCGAAAATCGGCCAGGACTTGTTTCACATGTAACACAGCGGCCTATCGTGCATTTTTCGTGGAGTTCGCACGAAAGACCGCGAGCCACAAAGGGGGGTCTGGGGACATTACCCGCCACCCCCGCTGCTTCAGAATTTGTTTCTCCACCTTGTTGTTGCAGTCTGCTGTTGATGATCTAAAAATATTCTACTTCAAAACGATTACCCTAAAGGTATCATCACGTACAGTGTCAACGATGTTTTGAACAGACACACAAACAAGCCTGTCAAACCTGTTCCGACAGTTCCCAGAAAGGACATAATAATCCTACTACCTTATGGTCTTAATAGCAATTCAATCACAGAGCCTCTAAAATCCTGTGTTAACAAATTCTACCCTTTTGTCAGAACACGCGCTGCATCAAATCGGGTTATCTACAAGGCTAGTTGCTAGGATTGCGATGAATTTTACATTAGCAAAACAAAACGAAGGCTCTATGATAGGAAAACAGAACATTTTAACGCTTTTGTTAAGAGGGATCTTTCTTCACCCATAACTGAACATGTCAGTGCCTGGACTGGACATAATATCAAATGGGACCATTTTGATATTTTGGGTTCGGGAAAATCTAATTTACACTATAAAATTAAGGAGACTTTATTTATCCAAGAGCTAAAGCCTTCTTCAAATGTCAACATCAGCAGCGAGAAGCTATTGTTATTTTTGTAATTAATTAACTGTGTTTTATTAGATTACTGCTAAAGATCATCTTTTGTTCTCAGTCTAGGTTCCAGACCCCCGTTTTAAGTATAAATAGTTGTCAAATTTTCTACCGTTGCTTTTGAAAATGTATTAAGTCTAGCATACGAAGCGTCAAGTCCAAAATAAATATGCGTTATTTTGGAATGTTTATCACCGCGGTTTCTTTACTAGTTTTAGTAACTTATGTTGTTAAAGTTTATTTAACTTTTGGGGTAATTACTAGTAGATCTAATAGGAGAGACTAGTTGACAGTGCAAGACGTCTCCCCTTTGCCAGTTCAGACGGGCAAATACCAAAACCACATTGTCAATGCCGACATCCTTATGCATATGAATGAAGAGAATTGCCAGGGAGGAGAACCTCTCCGCACCCATATTGCTGCGAAGAGGGGTTTTTCACCTCTTCATGCCGCTAAAAGAACTGCGTTGAGCACCGCAGCTGACACAGAATACGTAAGCAGAGTTAACAAGGCCAGATATATGACTGGCTTGTGAAAGCATTAGGATCTCGACTTAAGTCTGAAGCTTTTCATTCTCAAAACTCAGAACACCTGACATTGCGCCTTTCAAACATGACTCTGTCTTTTCCCTGAGGCTCTCTAACTGCTTTGGAAAAATTTTCCCTTTGATTTAACAGACAAAAACCAATTTAGTTTCACGAACACTCACAGTTTGGAAATAAAGGTTACGCATTCATTACATGACAAATTGGGGATTGCCGGGAACGCATCGTTTGTAAACTTATATATTGCCTCAATGATTTCAGTTGAGCTTCAATTTGTCTGAGTTTTAATACAGGTCTTAACATCACTGGTTGCCCCGGTAGCATAAAAGATCTGCATGAACATATGCATCCGTATTGGTGTATCGGTGATGAATTGACAACCCCGTACGGGACGGGCGTTTCATGAAATAGAGATTTGTAATTCATGGTGACATCACCGAAATGGTCCAAACGTGCGACAAACGTTTTCTCTAATGTTAGTCTGATGTCAGCCAGGCGCACTTACGAATGAAGCGGTTCATCTTCTTTGCGGCTCCTAGAAAGTTCTCCCCATCGTATCTCACCTTTAAATAGTACCCTCAATAACATGCTAAAATGTTTCTTCACTGCTTCCGGCTGTTGGCTATAAATGGCTTTCACGTCGCGTTTTAAATACACAGCAAACAACTGGCCTATTTTTACTTTATCCCTTCACCCCTTGTTCGCCATTTCGAAGTCGTGTAGAGATTTACCGACGTCTTCTTGCATCGAAAATTCGCTTCCGGCGAAACTGCTTTAACTGGTTTCGATCCGAGTGCTCACGCCAGTATAATTAGCGAAGAACGAACTGCTAAGAGCTAGATTAATATAGTCCAGAACATAACAAGCGAACACTCTTCGTACATCAGTGAAAAATAACTCCCCCTTAAGGCTACCGCGCCTGGCTGGAAATCTATCTCAGACTTCGGTTTCTTACTCTTTTAGTAAATTTAATTGTTAAACTTAGCAATGGGAGAAATTTTTCACGTGTAATTCTGAGATAGATATTAGAGAGGTTAAGCTTCACATTTATTTTTCCCGCGAACGGCAAAAAGGAAACTTTTACCGTTTGCCGTTTATCGCTCAGTACGTCAAAGTGAGTATTTTCGTGTTTGGTGTGAGTCAGTAAATTGTTTTCCATTTTTCTGATGGATTTATTCGTTAATTCGAGAAAAAATAAGCAGAATCAGCACCATTCTGACGTTTGCCGTTAGAACGTAAAGCTTAAACTCTCTATTGTCTGTCAAAACTGTAAACTTGATGGGTAGAAAAAGCGCGAAAAAGTCCACATTCTTTGTAATGTTTTGAGTTTTTAATTAAACTCACGTCGCACCTAAATAAATTAATACAACGAGCTCAAACTTCTCGATACGGTAAACTGTGCTTGGCTTTATTAATATTCAGAGTTGATATGTAAATAACTCGATCAGAAGACTGACGCGTTTATGCTAATAATACAAATTTTATAAACAACTGCATTCGCTTTTTCAAAGCCGAGGAAAGTTTGGCAATTATTTGGTTGGAAAGACGAATAATCCTTTGTTAGGTAGATTAATTTAAATAGATTATTATTAAAAGAAAAAAAATTCTTCCAGTTTTTGCGAAGTCAAGCGTATATAGATGCAAAAGCCGGAGGAAGAAGGGCATTTAAAATGGCATAAACTGCCGTCTAGACATAGAAGCGTCCCTACTCTTTCTACAAAGACGTCACAGTGCGAAGATAGGGGCGGTTTAGACTCGTGTTCCAAAGAGATTCGCATTCTAGGGAACAAGGCACGCGTTTTAAAAGCAAACAGTTCCATAATTTTTTGGGTCGAGACCACCCTCACAAGAACTCTGCGGAGTATCCCCCTCCCTCTCGCCGGGTAGGAATTCAACTGTTATTCATTTGGAGAAGTACCGATCAACTTGATGAAGACAATTCCCGATCTACTCAAATCAGAAAGTTTGAAACTAAAGGATGAAGAAAGACCATTCTTACCTTTTAAACGGCAACAGGCGGAGAAATTTAAAATAATTGTTGTAGCCAACCTGAAAAATACGTTATTGAGGAGACTGCAAGAGCCGGACGTTAAAACACAACAGTTTACTGATTAGTGTGCAAAAAGCGTCTCTCTTACACGGACAATGTGTTAACCATACGTTCCGAATTTTTAAAAGTTTTACAATTTAGCATAAATATATGAAATTGCGGTTATCAAAATAGGCAATCTAAATAACTTGTATGAAAGGTGGCAAACATATTTGAAGCTGTCCTTTCTGTGCTACGTGCATAGCACCAAACCTTTCGACATCCATCTTTCGACTTCGTCTTTCAATGTCTTTCGACATGATAAACAAACAGGGATCGAAATACACCAATCACATACCAGTGTTCGTTTCATGTCACTTCTTTGGATATGAGCCACAAGTTCAGAACGTCATGCTAGTGGGCTGTGATTGGTGGATTTCGATCCTTGTTTGTTCGGCGTGTCGAAAGACGATGTCGGGAGATGTATTTCGAACGATAGCCGCTATGCACGTAACACCGAAAGCAGGTGTAACATTAACGGAGAAGAAAATTATTATCTTTACCTTTTTCTGAACATGGAATAATGCTCAACAGCACCAGGTAGCAGCTTATTTACTTAGAATGCTTATGATTGGACAAACATGTTACTAAAGAAATACAAAATTTTCATGCGTTTAATAATTTGTGTTTTACTAGCGTGCGAATGAACATGTCGATGGACAGACGAAGCGTGGTATTCCGCAATTGCTTGATGAAGGTCTAAAAGATTGGAGCCACGCAGCTATTACAGCCTGAGAACGAAGATGTACTTGAATATGTCAACGTAGCTTGGTAACTAAGCCAGTCAGTGATGTATGCTAATAGACCTGCTTTAATTGTCTGTTTCAGTAATATCTATCTAAAAAGATTATGCATTCATGCATTTATGAACACGTCTATAAAATGGCGAAACCCGATTTGTAATTGTAAAAGGAGCAATAAACAAAGAATTCATTGGATAAGTGAAAGTCGTCGGTGTTGAGCATAAATAGAGCACATGACATTGCTTTATAACAAGGCGAGACTCGGTTATTTTTACGTAAAGGGCATTTTTTTGTTTTTGCATGTTTCGTTTATTTTTTTTCTTGAACGACTGTCAATCGTCGTTGCTGGCCACAAATAGTGTTCATACCGCTCTTTCATAACAAAGCGAGTTTCGCTTAGTTTGTGCATAACGACAGGAAAGATCCGTTGTTGCTCAGTTTCTGACAACAAATGCATACTTACCAGATAAGGTTTAGGAAGTTGCAAAAACTAGAGGGACCAAGATAGGGGGGGGGGGGGGGGGGGGGGGGGGTTCGTCATAATTTTTGGGAGATTTGGAGGGGAGTCAGAGCTAATCTACCTTTGTTGAGAGGGGGGGGGGGGGGGGGTATCCTTGCGAGACTCATTCCCCCCCCCCCCCCCCCTCCTGATAATTATTGCACAGTCCCTAATCAATCGATCAGGAGCCTGGTCAATATCCTCAAAAAGCAATTGTCGAAAGAGTAACTTAAAACTGTCAAAGAATAAAAACAGCCCGTGTTCGCTGCGTTTCTTTGCAGGGTTTTGCGCCGTACTTATTGCTGCTTCCTCAAAAGCCACAGACGATAGATAGTGGCAGCCATCTTCGTTTGAGGTAGGGTGCAATGCATTCTGGACGTCATTAAAAATTTGAAAGTTTGCCGTAAATAAAATATTTACTTGACCATATAAAAACACGAGTTGACCATATAAACAGTGTTTAGTTGGCCATACAAGAAGTGATTAGTTGACCAAATAAAAAGTCGAGTTGAACATATAAAATGTGTTTACTTGACCATATAAAAAGTCTAGTCGACCATATAAAAGGTCCAACAGACCATGGAAATATGTAGGCAATATTGACTGGTTTGGCGCCCCATAAAAAAACAAAACAAAAAAACACGTGATACTCTGTGAGCACAACACGAGAAAAATTAGAGTGTTTCGCAAGACTGTTCCAAACAGAAAACGGATTTTCAATCAATTTAGAAAATCATGAGAAGAGCCAAATTATCAAGCGAAAGAATAGACTGTAGTAATGGTGCGCTGAGATAAAAAAAGAATAACAGCGGGGGCAGCTGCAGTGTTAACTTTCCCTAGTACTAAGATGTGAATTAATATTTTAAAAAGGGGCCAATTAGTATAAACTCAGCCGCGTTCTATACTGGACGCAGAGGTGTGAAATTATTTTGTCCGACGTCAAGCGCAGGCAAACACGTGTGACACAGATCGCTTGATTGGTCAATGAGCATGTATGCGGAGCACGTTTTCTGTACCAATCGCAATTGGCAATTGGAAAAAAAAGCATTGGCAATTCCGGATTACTATTGACACTCAATATGCCATTTTACAGTTGTCTGCTCAGTCCCCTGGCCTTTGAATAGTAGCGAGGCTGGAACTGACCTTGCAATGATACAAACCTCTCTGCTTTTCTCATGTAAATGCAAAGTAGTAAGCATGAGAACAACTTGATCTACAAAACAAAAGTAGTGAGGTCTGTTTCAATGCAAAGTCAACTCCAGCCTCAATACCATTCGAAGGCCAGGACGCTGAGCAGCAGCTGTAAAATGGCCTGTTGAAAACAGCTCTTTCAAGAAGGAGGCTACTTTCTTGTCTCGCGGATTTGTAAAACAAGTTAAATACATATATCTTATTAGACGTTTTGTTGTGTAGTATCGCCGAGTATATTTTCGAGTTGTGCCATATTTTGACGAGCCCGTAGGGCGAGTCAAAATACAAACAACGAGTAAAAATTCTCGGCGATACTACACAACAAAACGTCTAATAAGATATTTATTATCCAGCAAGCCAAAATTTTATGTCAAGGCGGGCGAATTCCGCGGATAGTTATTTGCCGCGAATGGGTGACAGAAGTATGCGAAGCGGAACGGAATTGGCGCGGGATATCCAGCTAACTGATTGGTCAAGAGCACGAGAACACGTTTTGTGGTTTCGAGCACGCCATCACTGGCGCAATTTATTTCACTTTTACAACGTGCAAAAATAGCTTTTTGATCGAATGGTCGCTTAGCTGTTTCTCGCTCCAGAACATTTCAAGCTCGTCGTTTGTTAGACCCAGTGCCTTGTTTGGACGACCATCTTTACCTGACAGCCTTAGTTGCTTTTGTTTTGTGATTTTTCAAAGATCTTATCTTGAATGATGCTGTAATTCTTGCCATGTTGTCGTAGAAAGCGGTCGAAACTTCGTTGCAACGAAGTGAAAGTTCCTGGCTCGAACTCATCTCCGTTATGTTTTCTGACTTTGATGAAAAAATGGGCAAGGAGATTGTTCAGTTCCTGGGGAGGAATATTCTCCATTGGCCCTCTCTCGTTGATGGAGTTGCACCACCGAGTCCAAAACACTGAGGTCAGTTTTCGTCTTATTTGTTGTGTTGCTGTTTCTATTTTCTTCAATAAATGATGAAATTTCCTTCTCGTTTAACTGCTTTTCTTCGTTCGATTTATTTAATAAACTTGGATCAACGCTCGCCAGCAATTCCGACTCTTCGTCGTCAGAAATATTCCGCCATTTTTTCGTAACTTCAATGCAATTCGTCGCTTGCGCGTTGCACGAAACCTGTCTAACCAGTTCTCTGGAGTACAAATATCGTGTGATATTTGTACTCGTTTTGGGCGTTATTTGTACTCTACGAAGCAGTGTTGGATAATAAATCTCCTTAAATTACCCTGATGAAAAACGAATTCGAAAACCCGTTTAAGATCATTTGGCGCGTATAGGCCACAAAGGGACATGTGACGTTTTGACAATCGTGACGGCATGCTGTAACATAAATCACTTTATTGCCTTCGCTTGTTTAAGACATGTAACGAAAGAGAATTCATCACGCTTGTCTCGATCCTATATAAGGGCACATGAAGAATATCCCGTATGGCCTGAAGTAACACCCAGACCGGAAGATGATAGATGCATTCGTCGCAAGCTGCATAAAATTATTTATTTCTAGAAATAAATAGTATATAACATAATAGTAAACTGTGAACATAAACATTAAATGTTAACACGAACAGGGCTTTTCGTCGAGAATGTACAGAACTAAAAAATAAAATTAAACATAAATTGTTCTTGAAAAAAGATTACACATCACTCCATGGAGCATGCTCCTGTCGCGAGGGTCGGGGGAGTGACGTTGGTCAGGTCGATGCGATGAAATCGAAGTTCTCTTTCATTTGGATCTCTTACAGCCGCGGAGTTACTACAGCATAATATTCCTTTTATCTTCTCTCTGAAGTTTTGGTTTATCAAAGCGTATACGAACGGGTTGACAGCAGAATTGAAGAGGACGATCAAGTGGATAACGGCATGAACCACTTCATCGAGAAAATCTGTAAAATCGTCTACGACACGGACAACAGTTTCGGTAAACCAACAGATTCCAAATAACGCTGTGACAGCTATGACCATCAAGGTAACTCGCTTACGAACCTCCAACACACCCTGTGTATAGAGACATGCACGAATTAGCTAGCAACATTTGAAAACAAAGCCTCTTAAACATAAATTTCCAGAATTAGCAGCCTACATTTCGGATAGGGGTGTGCCGCGAACGTTCTCAAACCCTGACCCTATCTAAGGATAAAGAAAACGAAAATTGATACCCTTTCTAAGGCCCAAACCCGAAAATTGACACCCTATTCAAGGGGGGGGGGGGGGGGGGGGGAGAAGCATTGCGTGACGACTCAAATAACGGCTAACCGCGCACGGCAAAGCTCAAATCTTTCAAAATCGCTTTGTTAATACTTAATGACGGATAGTTCAGTTTCAACAGACAATTTTTTTTTCGTTTAGCTGGGCGTTTATTTGAGCTGATAGAACTTAGCTACCCTATCTAAGGATCACACCGGGAACACAATGTCAAAAGGAACAAAAGTGATACCCTATTTAAGGACCGAGAACCTCAAAAACCATATCCTATCCCGCGGCACATACCTATATAGCCCATATATGGGAGTACCCCCCCCCCCCCCCCGGGGGGGCCCTTGGCTCGTAAGCAGACTTTACCATAAAGCAATTTCACAGTTATAATGTCCTCATTACAAAGTCACAGTCGCAATGACAATGCCAGAGGTACAATACCACAATGTCATATTACAATGCCCCTAGCAGAATGCCAGAAATATAAATATCACAGTTACAATCATCACCGCCATCATAATTAAAGCACGTGGAAATTGTGAGTGAGGAAAAATATCAATTTTAAAATGTCTAAAACCAAGATGACGGATTAAAATTAACTGAACGCGGTATCATTTTATCTGTAATAGGTCATTTTACAAGTCATTTTAATGGTAGCGAGGATGGAGGTGACCTTGCGTTCAAACAAACCTTTCTGCTTTTCTCATGTAAACGCACACAAGGTCACCTCCAGCCTCGCTATTATTCAAAGGCCTGGTTGCTGAACAGACAACTGTAAAGTGGTCTATTCCACAATTACCTTCCAGTGAAAAATTAGGGAACAATAATAAGGAACTAAAGTTTTACAGTCAACTTACCTCGTTTCTTTTTTTCAACGTTATTACTGAAATATTTTCGACATTCAAAATGGCGAATCCACGATAATGGATATCTGACGTTTTATTATTGCTGCGGAGCGAGCAGCAGTTATAATCAGAATATAATTGCCCCCGCAGGGCTTTAGCCCAGAGGCCAAAGCCCAAGGAGGCATTATAGTGGGGCCCAAGTATAAGTAGTTACAGAGGGAAATACAGTGCATACATTAAGAAAACAGAAAAAATCTCGACTTGGTTGAAGTGAGCGCGTATGGTGGTCTCGGTTAATGATGACGTAACAATAGGGTTTGCCCGCAAGTAGCAATAGTGCTTGCCCGCAAAGTGTTCTCGGGTAATGATGACGTAACAATAGCACTTGCCCGCAATAAATTTCAGGTAATTATGACGTTCTAAGCGGTGTCCGGATTACGCGTCCTCACAACTAGGCACCTCACAGATTGTAGAATCATATGTGACCTCTCACGCGAAAACGTTACTTACGGTATCCGGCCCCTTCATAGACGCTAACAATTGTCAGGGACGGACCATTAGAAAATTGATGGGGGGGGGGGGGGGGGGGATTTCTGGCTTGCAAAAAATTCTTTAAGCCCATTACCTGTGCAGGAATTTTTTTGACTGTAGCCCTATGCACGATTTTTTTTTTTTTTCGATAAAATCTGCTTTATGCACAGTTTGCTATTGGATTAATTAAAAACGGTGTTACTTTGATTTATTAAATACATTGCTTGTACTTTGATGTTACTTTCCATATACTTACTTTTCCACACAGATCAGATATGTAAGAAGCCAAATCAGATTTAGATCGTTGAGTTGTTTCCCAGCAGACGGCGGGACATAACTGACGTGCTTCATTTCTAAACTTTCTATCAAGACGCAAATAATTCGTAACACTAATCGCCGACCGAGCGATCTGAGCGTCCACTTTGCAACTGGCCGAAAACCATCTTATCATACTGTTAAAATTGTGATCACATTAACTAATGTTTCAATTATTGGACACAATAACACAAAGGATAATTTTTGCTCAAGCAGGAGCCCGCATTCGCAGAGCCGTTTGGAAATAGTCTGGAGAGATCCGTTTTCCAGGGGCTCTTGCCACTTTTCTTGAAAACCTTCGCCGTTACGATTTCTGCCCGGTTTACTTCGTTTCGCCCCGAATAACTACTGCCCCTGGGTCTCCGACGATGGTTTAATTCTTGCTGAATTGTCAACACCAAAAATTTCTCACCTCGCTAAATGATAGAATTTTTATTTGTAAGCTTCTATAAACTTTGCTAGACCTACTCTCTTTATATTTGTCGCTAACAATGTGCAACCACAATCAAAAGAAACCAATGAAGTCTGCTTTAATCATTGGGATAATAAAACTCGCCCACGCAGGTGGAGCGTCATAAACGTCAAGGCAACTACTGCAAATCAGTTGATTGATGAAGCAAAATTAGAAAAATATTGGTGGATTGTATAAACGAACATAAGACATGTTCTTGTTCATCACTTACTCTTTGTTGGTAAATCAGCTTATTGCCGTCATTCCGCTTGAACCACAAATTGTACACGACTCTGGTGTATAAGCCAGCCATCAGTGCCACAGAAAAAACTACCAAGACAAACCACATCCAACCATAAGCCGTGTTCATCCACTCCTCAGGCCAAACAAGCATACAGACGTTACCTCGCACCTTCCTGACAAGAAACCCGGGGATATTGAGTACTAAAGAGAAGATCCAAGAACCAAACGTTATCAACTGAAAAAAAGCGGTCATTGATTGAGTATGTTGACTATGGGTATTGTGTATGTTGTAAATAAATTAAAATACGCATATAAATAATTAATATTTGTTATATGGCATTAGAAGCGGTTATTTGTTCTGATTGGTTTGGAAGAAATTATTATTTTCTTAACATGCGGCACACTGAGCGATGGGCCGCAATTTTTTAAAAAAAATAAAACAATTTGAGTGGACGGGACGCGATTTTTTTGAGAATTTGAAGACATCGTTTATCGCCGACGCAAAATGAAACTGCTTGTAACTAATCCGATTGGGCTTCTTCTCCTTCGCTTCAGTCGGTGACTTGGTAGATAATCCACACGAAAGTACCTCGCAGGATTGCTACAGATAAACGTTAAACGTTAAATCCGTGAGCTCCAAACGTTGCACATTTTCAGCTTCACGCAAGATTTTGGTCATATTCCTGCACGTAATATTCTATGTTTTTTTTGCTGTTCACACCTTAGTTGGAACGTATTTACAGTATATAGATTAGATATAAAATTCGTTTCGAGATTAATATACATCAAATATGCGTTTGAAGCCAGCTTTTCATTTCACTTAAAGTGCCTATGAAATGAAAAATGAAGCTATTAAAAAATAAGCTTATTGAAAAGGTCTTTCAAAGCAAAGAAGGGTGGCGTTTTTCTTTTGGCGATATCTTTTTTCCTCCCAGAGATATTCAAGTTTCTTCTAATATGCAAATTAGGTACTGATGACGTCACAAGTTGTGTTTGTGAGGGTCAAAACACAAAACCAAGCATATCTCTGGAAAGAATGAAGCAATGCAATGGAAACTTTGCATGGGCATTTAACCCCATATAATACATGACATGGTGCATAATTTAATGTTGCCATGGCAATAGTCTTGGTTCCAGTCTCTTTCCTCTTTAATTCAAATTTAACCATTTTTCACCTTACAGGGCAAAATCCTTAGCTCTTTTTGAAAAATATACAGCGCTTGCACTACACTAGGTCTCCTAATCAAACTAAAAGAAGCAGACAATCTTTGTTGAAGATCAAATACAGGAATTATCATTTCTGCATGACAGAGATCTGGACCTGAGTGTGTTGCCATAGCAACATCAAAATATTCACCGGCTGGTGTATTTGTTTGGGTGCAACAAGCTTGGCAAGTTTAAAGTAGATTGTCCAATTATTACCAGAGATATTCTTAATTTTGTTTTTTGAGCCTTAAACTTCACACCCTGTGACGTCATCAGTACCTAATTTGCATATTATAAGAAACCTGAATATCTCTGGGAGGAAAGAAGATATCAGAAAAAGAAAAACGCCATACTTCTTTGCTTTGAAAGGCCTTTTAAATGAGCTTATTTTTTAATAGCTTGATTTTTTATTTCATAGGCACTTTAAGTGATAGCGCGCCGATAGTGTGACGATCATTTAATTGAATTTTCTTGCTGCGAAAAAAGTCCAATAGAACTGATATAACTCGCACTCGATCCCAACAAATAAGCTCGGTCAATTCTACTAGTTATGTTCTTATAGTTTTGTTTGACACTGGTATCCCTCTAGCCTTCAGACCACTTTTAAGAGACGGTCTCTGTAATTTCGGTCTGCTCGATCTGCCTTGAAAAATAGATTTCGCTTATTTCTTGTGTGTTGCAAGACTTTCATGTACTTATAATAAAACCACAATCCGCTTGACCAGATCATTTATTTTTCCCGAGTTTTTTAGGATTTTCGGTTCACCCAAACGAGCGCCCGTAACGACCAATGTCACGGCTTTAATTTACCACAACTTTCAAGATAAATTAAACAAAAACGAATAACTTCTGTACCAAAAAAACACCACAGCCAGTTATATTATGACTTCTTGATTTATCACACCGACTTTCATGAACATTGACTTCGAATCATGCCAGCAACAAGACATTAACGACACCCCTATCACACACTTTGATGAAACACGCGAAAACGGATCAGATTCAAACTTTATTTTTGAAAAAGTGAGACGGTCTGTTTGAGTCAAACCAACGCAGCCGAAAAGTAGATACAAAAGACAATGTCACTACATAAAGAAACCTTGCGGTATCGTCTTATTGAAACATTTATAGCTGTGCAAACTTGCCAAATTTCGAAGATCTTCATGTTTGCCGCCATTTTGAAGTACTCGTCAGGACGAAGCGTTTCATCAACTTACCTCGCAGGCGTATCTAAAACCATCAAAAATAAAGAAAAAGTTAATATAAAGGTATTACAGTTCAAAAGAAACAGTTAAAATCGTGTTTAAAAACGGAAACTAGACTTAAATTTCAATCATTTCTGGAGATGAAAGGTAGGTCATCACTGTTCGAATTTCATTCGATGATTCCACAAGACATAACAGTATCTGACACGCAAACTTCGACTCGATGTAGCGTTTGAATCAGGTAAAGGTAGTTACCTCGTAATTTCCCTTTCTTCCATGCGTACAGCGAAGTTGTTCTTACGACAAAACGTCGAACATCGGCGAAGAAGCAAACTGAACCGGTCATGTTTATCTATCGGTACATACTTTATGTATGGGGTATTGTATTGTACCGTACAGTGCCTCATTCGAGCCTCATACATGAAGTAGTGACCTCGAAGCCGGTTCTTCGGTTGTTGTTCGACGTTTAACGTTTTGCAATGGAAATCTTCGCTGTGTGCCAGCAAGGAAGGGAAAGAACGACGTTACTACCTTAACCTGATTCATATGCTATATCAGGTCAAAGTTTTCGTGTCAAATATTGTAATTTCTTGTGTAATCATGAGTGAAACTCGAACAATGATGACCGATCTTAGATCTCCAGAAATGGTTAAAATGTAGGTCGAGTTTCCGTTTATAAACACGATTTTAGCTCTTTCATTTGAACTGTAATACATTTATATTGACTTTTTCTTTATTTCTGATAGTTTTAGATACATCTGTGAGGCAAGTTGATGAAACGCTTCGTCCTGACGAGTACCTCAAAATGGCGGCAAACATGAAGATCGTCGAAATTTGGCAAGTTTGCACAGCTATAAATATTTCAATAAGACGAGACCACAAGGTTTCTTTCTGTAGTGACATTGTCTTATGTATCAACTTTTCGGCTGCGTTGGCTTGATTTAAATAGACCGCCTCACTTTTTCAAAAATAAAGTTTGAATCTGATCCGTTTTCGCGTGTTTCATCAAAGTGTGTGATAGGGGTGTCGTTAATGTCTTGCTGCTGGCTTGATTCGAAGTCAATGTTCATGAAAGTCGATCAGTTAAATCAAGAAGACATAATATAACTGGCTGTAGTGTTTTTTGGTACAGAAGTTATTCGTTTTTGTTTAATTTATCTTGAAAGTTGTGGTAAATTTAAGCCCTCACATTGGTCGTTACGGGCGCTCGTTTGGGTGAACCGAAAATCCTTAAAAACTCGAAAAAAATAAATGATCTGGTCAAGCGGATTGTGGTTTTAGTATAAGTACATGAAAGTCTTGCAACACACAAGAAATAAGCGAAATCTATTTTTCAAGCCAGATCGAGCAGACCGAAATTACAGAGACCGTCTCTTAATGTTTAAAGCCTTGCAGCTTTATCATTTTTCTGATTTTCTGGCAACCCAGCCACAATTTCCTTAGTAAATTCCTTGTTCGGTTTCAGTTTGGTACTTAAATGAATTCCTGTGAGCATTCTTCTTTTGAGCCCCAGCTCTGGACGGCTAAAGCGCCGTGATAAAAAAGAAATTTCGGAATTTTCTTTTCGATGTTCACATCAGAACGATAAAAGCAAATGCCATCTACACTTCAGATCATCACTCCGAGGTTGCCTATAATTAAACTTTTTTAGCTAACACACCTTCAGTTTAAATTTGGTAAGTGTGCCCTTGTTACCAAGAGGATAAACCACTGCATAATATCGTTCAGTGGCGATTGCAACCAGAGTGACAACCGAGGAACCTGCGGCAACCCACGCGAGTTTTCCACCTGTGAACAGCTTACACAAAACGGTACCAGTCATCCCGTCTGGGTGAATAGAAGTGAGCTTAAAAATTGTGTCTGGTGTTAGAAACGTTGCGAACAGGATATCCGCCAAAGCCAGGTTCACAAGTAAATAGTTGATGGGAGTCCTGTAAAACATTATGAATACGGATAGTAAAAGCGTTATTAACGTTTGGAATTTGGCACTATGTATATGTTTTGATTTATAGTATAGATTTAGCCAAGCCTAAAACAACGTCTACAGTTACTTATTTCTTGAGTGCGGTGAGTACTTTTAGGCATTCGTCCGAAGCCTTGCAAAGCGTGTTATAGCGTGTTATAACGACAGTATCTTCAGCTGTAGAACATTATAATTGTCCTGCTTAATCTTGCGGAATCAGGGGCCATAATTGGGAGGCTGAGATCAAGATCCACGCAGACCCAGTAATACGGGACAATTTTTCTATTTTTAAAAC
>OY855916.1:9442500-9577500 GCA_963693305.1 Meandrina meandrites
TGCACACTAAAATGAATTTAAGCGATTTATTATCAAACTGCTCTATTTTATTCGCTCGCATTGTTTATTTCAGTGAGTGTATGTTAAATATCGTACGCGTGATTTAAGATTCGTAAAAAATTATTTACGCCGGTTTCGTGGCGTGTTACCTGCACCTGGATGAGTGAGTTCACACTTTTTCTACCGTACATTTGCTTACCAGAAACGAAGAAAATTCATTTAGTTCTCTACATAAGATTCTGTAATGTATTAAGCAACGTGTACGATAAAACAGAGTTGTTAATCATGCAACCAAATAAAGACGGCTCACCACTTCTAAATCACAAACTGCCACAACTCTCTCACACCAAAAAACTGCTTTAAAATAACTTGCATAACCGGCTCCCAATGAATTTGCCAAGTTTGTTTTGCAGCCGTCATTTTCTTCGTTCTGGCGTGAACTCATTTTCTTTGTTGACTTGGTATCGCGCTGTACTTTTTATGTGGACTTTCACACGAAGTGTGAAAATCCACATATTGCGATCGTGCAGTTTTCCCGATTGGGACGTCAATTTCCGTGATAACTCGTGTCAGCGCTTTCGGAAGCTTTCGAGGGTGTTCGGAAAATCCGAAGTTTTGGAGGGAGTTAATGTGAGTTGGACGTGAACCCGGGAAATGAACTGCCCACGAGACGCCACAAAGAAAGCATCACGCATGCTAAATACTTGACTTTCATTAATCTTTATATTTGCATGGCGTTCGACTGAACTGCGGGCAAAGGTAACGCTATTTTTCACACTTTTCGCGCGGTATTTGTGTTCGACTGGATGATTCGCATACAATTGAAAATAGTTGATTAGCAGTATTTAGCAAATATCTGGATATTTGTTGTTTTGTTTCAGCTTTGCCACACAGAATCTTTAGAACGGTAGAATGGATACACAACGAGTCAAAACAAAACAAGTTCACTAATCAAGTTGTTTTCCCGGGGCTTTCCCGCATTCATTATTGTCTTGGATTTCTCCCAAGTTTAGTTTGAATAACGCAATCTGACTGATGTCGAATTCAAACCTGTCGGTAAAAAGTAAGTGTGAATCGCATAAAACTTATTTTAAACCGAAAAAAGTATGTATTGAAACAGTGCGGTAAACTAAATTATTTGCATTCGGTGTATAAAACGTGTCGTTCGCAACTCGCCGACTCTACTCGAAAAGTAATTCCGGAACGATGATAATTTTAGGTTGTAAAAAAGTATTCATCTGCCTCCTTGCATCAAGAAATTATTAGTGAAATCTTGTTGAAAGGCGATAAAAGCCATTACGGAAAATTTATATATAAAAACAACGCATTCAAAGAAAATGAGTTAATTAATGAGTGCAGCTGTTGTTTACACAAGCGTTCAGATGAAATGTCAGGCAAACAAAGACAGTCTACATACTCCGCGAAATATTTATTTATGAATGGACTGAAATTAGTATCCCCGCAAGAGACTGTCATATGAATGGTCCCAACAGACATCTTCTTTTGGTTTTAAGGACATGTTGCCAATGTTTTTATCCATTTAAAGTGACTGTAGGTCTTATTTGAATTGTCTGTGTTTTTAAATGGTATCTCTAGCTTGGGGGCTAAAAAAAAGTTGAGCCACGCCCAGATTGCCATACTTTACGGGAAAAGTAAACCTCAAAACAGCAAGGGACCGCCAGCGATAATGCTGCTAACGTGGGATATACAAAAGCTTCTATCAGCCGAAAAAATAAAATAACATTACAAATAATACAGTAGACTAATACTTCGTGAAAAAGTAGACTTTGAGAGACACCAACACGACAGCTGTCCACGGTTGCAGCCGTGCTATATCAATTCTGGGGTCCGTTTCTCGAAGGTCCTGAAAGGTTTTCGCACCCGGAAAGCCATAGCAAAATCTTAAACCTTATGATTACAGAGGTGTCTAATCTATGATATTTTTTAATATGAACAGAAGTTCTCTTCAAACAAAGTTTCAGGCCTATACACTTCTCTGTTTTTAAAATACAGATAACTAAAAGTGGCTTTGCGGTCCCAAAAGATCTCCGAGGCTTTCGAGAGACAAAGTCTACTTTTTTACCTCGTATCAACCTTGCTGTATTTTTTGTAATGTTATCCTTTACAGGAGTAGAATCAGTAGATCAAATTCTCCGACGAACATCCCCGTCCTTTTCATATAATCATATAGAGATACTGTCGGGTCTTGTCCCAGGTTTTCCGCTTCTCTGGCACAATTTAAATTGGACTGCATTTCAACGTTTAAGGCGATCTTCAGGGTAAATTGCAAGGTGTGTTCTCAAAACGAAAAAGTAGTTTTTCTTTCGTGATCATAAGAAAAGTTGATTGATAAGTTTTTTATCATCTCGAGTTTCAAGTGACTGTCAACTCATATTTGACTGATACTTAGACTTGCCTAGAAGTCGAGCTCACAGAGCGCGAAGCGCTAGAGCGCCGGGGTCTATTGCCAAACCGGAAACGAGAAGCAAACGTCTTTAAAAAGGTCTAACATTGGCTCATCTACTCATTTGTTATCAAAAGCAAATGAAAGTCCACATATGTACGCATTGCGGACCCACTTTTATTTTGCCTTGAGTTGCTTTGACTGTTTTGAAGTAAATCAAAACAAATTTCCTTGCCTTCATCGAGGTCCTTTTTTCACTGATTTACTCTAGGAAGTTTATTAGTGTACAGTAAAAGTTGTAAAAAGTTTTTATACTAAAATTTGATATGTGCTCCTCCGTGCATACGTGAGGAACCCAATAAAGTGCAGGGACATCAAAACACTGTAAATTCAAGCAAAAAATTAATAAATGGGAGCTCCGCTTTTAGGCCTGCCTAAATCTATATATTATTTTAATTATTTTATAATGCAAAATAATATGAGCCCTCGTTTTCGAGTGTGAAGCCACTGAAAATGTTCTCCTTCCAGCTGCATATTTTTTTATAATCCCTGGGAAACGCAACGTGAAATTGACATCTTTCGATGAAAAAAATCCGGAAGTGACAATTGTGTTCATAAACAAAAAATAACTTTGAAAAAAATGGAAAATTAAATAAGATTGTAGTCAGCAATTGATTGTTCAATTCAACTGAAGCAGGATTTCATTCACAGAATGCAACTTTCATTAAAAATAGTTTTGTTTTCACCATTCAAGATTCAATCTAGAGCTTGAAAACAAGACAGTGTAATCAAATTACATTTCGCGCGAAATTTGCATAAATATTGAAACTTGCCAAAAAGTAGTTAAGACAGAATGAAAAGTCGCTTTAATAGTTATTGAATTCTGATCTGATTGTTATTTCCATGTATTGACTATTTGAAAGCTGTTCTCTGTCATGAAAACAAAACTCTTTCATTCAACTGCTTGCAGTGTTAAATAGACGTGAAAATATTTCGCTTATTTAATTTACATTCTGCACGCAATGTTTTCTTTGCTCTCCTGTGTCGAAACGTTTAAGGAAATTGAAATCTTTGTTGAGCAGTATTGCATAAATTGCAAAGGAATTGAACAAAAAATATATTTTGGCTTATCTGGATGGGATTTAGGATATTTAGAATACTGAATAAGCGGCTGTATCTTGTCTATCTATGGGGCGGACCATTATTGTTTTGGAAGCTGGGGGATGAAAATTTTTCCAAGGCAAACAATTTTTTTTCTGTATCGTTGTCTGTGAAAACATTTTTTTCCGGTGTCATCTTCCTGCAGACAATTTTTTTCATGCCTGCAAAAAATTTAGTTGGGCTTTTTTTGCTTTTGCAAACAAATTTTTCAGGATTCCCCCCCCCCCCCCCCCCCCCCCCCTCTAAATCTGTACGATCTACCTATGGTCTTCAACGCACTAATCTTTTAACTTGAATCGATGAACTCAAACCCTAAGTAACATGTTTTTCCTATTTCAAATATAACATTTCATCAACTTTCTAAATATATATACTTAAGAGAACAAATATTATCGACCTCTCCTGAACCTCTCTTACTACCAAACCTCTGCTACACCTCTTGCTCTATGCCGTAAATGCCAAAACTACTTCAACATATTTCAACCGCACTAACAATCCATGACGCATTAGACTCATGTACCCACTGGGTACTATTTTTAATTTTTGGTGAGGTTATTCTTAAAATATCACATCCGAGTAATTACGTTGGATCTAGGAGAGTTCTGCTCGATGATACACTTTCAAGCGTCAGAGAAATCCTTGATTTACGCACGGGCATCGCACCAGTCCTGAAGGTGAAGAGGAAAGCGAAAAAAAAAAAAAAAAAAAAACAAAAGCTGGCTCCACTTTCGCTGAGTTAACAGTGTTGTACTCGATCGAAGATACAAACAATCCGGCCATGGATTGATTGACATTCATTTAATCAGTCAGGTTTGACGCATGCTTTTCAGTCTTTACAATGAAAGCTTGGTTAGTTGATTACTGCTAGGAAAATCACAATACATTACCTAAAATGTTAACAAGGATAAAACTCACCAAGTTCGCCGTTAGACACGAAAACGCAAACACATGTATGAGCGGGGGCTTGGCGATTATAAGTAACGTGACATTAAAACGCGGGAACATCACTTGTTTTGTATCAACGAATATTAATAACAGGTGACATATTGTATATGTTGTAATAGGTGACGGAAACAATAAAGTTGAAGTTGAATGTTCGGTTCGGTTTTCAGGATTTCTGTCGGCAACATACAGGTCTTAACGTCGCTTAACAGCTGCATCCATATGGTGTTTCACCGATGAATGGACAATCCTAGACGGGCTTGTCATGAAAGAGAAAGTTGTCATTCCTACAAATGTGAGAAAACATGGAACCTTCATTCGCCTGCAGCAAAAGCTACATGGTGACATTACTGAAATGATCCAAAAGTGCGACAAATGTTTTACACTTCTAATACAGGGTTCTTCAGTTTTACCGAATTAGTTCATGAATGCATTACACGTGTAGGATTTTCTCTGCCTCCTGATACACTTACATAGATCACCCTTGGCACTCAACGCCTAGCTTTTCTCCGGCGGTGTGGAAAATCCGGTTTACAACAGTCTCAACTCAAATCTTCAAATCTTGATAATCTTCCCTTTGACTTGGTACTAGCTCTTTGCATGCAAGTTATCGGTTTCTTTAGTTTGCTAGTACATCTTATGGTCAGTTTCTTTTCTATGTGAAACAAGAAATCCTACTAGCCAAGGCTAAAATACATTCAAGACACAAATTGTATGCCAACAAGGGGGGGGGGAATTTGAATCATAGATGGCATACATCTTTGCGAAGAGAAGACCTTACGTGATAAATGAATTGGGGGGGGGGGGGGGGGGCGGTGAGGGGGGGAATTTTAATCATAGATGGCATACATCTTTGCGAAGAGAAGACCTTACGTGATAAATGAATTGGGGGGGGGGGGGGCGGTGAGGGGGGGAATTTGAATCATAGATGGCATACATCTTTGCGAAGAGAAGACCTTACGTGATAAATGAATTGGGGGGGGGGGGGGCGGTGAGGGGGGGAATTTGAATCATAGATGGCATACATCTTTGCGAAGAGAAGACCTTACGTGATAAATGAATTGGGGGGGGGGGGGCGGTGAGGGGGGGAATTTGAATCATAGATGGCATACATCTTTGCGAAGAGAAGACCTTACGTGATAAATGAATTGACTCTAGATGTGATTGAATAATCGGCGAAATTTTCAACTCTTTGCTTATAATATTGAAGAAGCTATTTTACTTTAATCAAAAACTGAAAACTTTTTAGCGTGAAAAGCACTTAGTAAGCAATACACTGTTGTTAAGTTTTGAAGGAAAAAGAGAAATTCGATACGGTTAATCGTGCCACGCACTATCAATATTCAGAGTCGATAAATTTGTAACTCGATCAGAGACTGAAACGCTTATGCTAATTAGACAAATATTGAAACAAAGATTCTCGTATTCATAACCAAAAAAAGCTTAACAATTAAAATTAATGAATAATAGATTCACCTTTGGAAAGGTGAACCTTTCCTTTTATTAGGTAGGTAATTGAAATAGCTAATTAAAAAAAAAATTGTTTCAGCAGATATTAAGAGACACGTTTTTGAAAGCCAAACGTTTAGAGAGTGCAAGGTTGCAGAAAGAAAAGTGTCCAGACGCAGAAGCGTTCCATGGACGCCCTTTCGTACTCAGAGGTCCATTCCAGAGAGAAACATGTTCTTGAAAGACTTTACAGTGTTACGATAGGGGCGCTTTAAATTAAGACTCATTTTCCACTGAGATGAGCATTCCAGGGGAAAAAGGCACGCGTTTTTAAAAGCAAATCGTTCCATTGTCGAGAAAACATCACGATTAACATTTACGCGACCATAATTATATCCTGTTATAAAAAAGACAATGAAACAAAAAAAAAGAATAGTTGAGTCCTGATAACTCGAACTTTTGAGGGGTATCGAAAAATGCTAAAAAATGGTTCGAGTTAGTGGGAGCTGTCGGGACTCAAGTTCACCATATATAGAGACAATACCGACCAACTTGATTTTCCAAAACGGCAATTCCCGATCTATTTTGAATGAATAAGATTGGAAAGAAAAAAGAAAAAAAAACAGTCCTCACCTGTCGAGAAAAGATACAGAAATTTGAACTTTTTGTTGTAGCCAACCCAAACATACGTTATCGAGTCGATTGCACGAGGCGGACGTTGTAAACAACGTATGCTAATTATTACACAGAAAATGTGTTAACCGTATGCTCTGATCATTGAAAAGTTTGACAATTTAATTTAAAGATATAAATTTGCCGTCATTTATCCTCAGATGTGAAAGGTGGCAATCAAATTGCAAGCTGCTCTTTAAGAGCCAATGTTACCAACGGTCAGACAAAAGAAGGCAAGTGTCGCAAAATGGATGTCGCCTATATTCCTACTTAATGAATAGGCCTTTATATGAAACTAATCACGGCATACCTAGTTTGTCTGAATATCGATTTGTTTTCGAGAAAATCGATAATCCTTGAAAACCGACATATTGCCACTTTCGGAGCTCAAAATGTATGCCAGGGTTCTCATCTTCGGGTAGAAAAATGACGCACTCTAGCAGAAAAATACCGGTCAAATGTTATAGAATGTCATCAAAAAAGTACGGTGAAAGAAATTTTAGTTCTTCGTGTCCTTTTAATTACAAAATCTAATTAAATTTATTTGACACACTTTGAATTGGGTTCAAAATAGATCAAACTTATCGTCTAATGTAAGTGTGTGCGAAGCGAAATTAATAAGTCAAAAATAAGTATTTGAAAGTCAAAGGACTGTTCTTTTCGAGTTCAGAAGGATTAGCTGTGGAAATAATCTAGTGCGATAATTTCGAATTTCGAAGCCGCCCAAAATTCGTGAACTAAACTTATCGTGGAGATCAGTTTATGTAAACATTTCATGCAAACGTTGAATTCTTCCCGACGTGAACGCAACGATATATGCAAAAATAGACATTCTTACTTTGATAATGCTGAAGCTTTTTAAACGTTGTTGCTTCATTTACGTTAAAACCCAAGCCCGCCATGAAGTTGAATAACCGATTTCCTCGACGAGCCACGTGTTATTAATTTCCTCGTCTCGAAGTGGAATTTTTTTTATTCGTTCTTGAAAACAGTCCAGTCTCGAGTGATCAACGTAACAGACGTGCGTAGTGTTTTCGTTTGAAGCAGCTTCAAACTGAGAAGCTGTCTTGAGAGGCAGATAAATCGGTTCAGACGGTAGATCGTCATTTCAAAACCTGCAATTTTTCCAAATACAGCTAATTTATTCCCAAGAACAATTTCACCTGAAATTGTCAACCACCGCCGCGACAAGAAGTGAAGCTAGTACCCTACCTTTTTGGTATACTGGTCGAGGTACTTTGTTCTCATTATTATAGTTTTAGCTTAAAATGACAGACAGTTGGACTGTTCAGCTAAAAACATTTTAATTTCCAATAAACCACCGTTTGCGTTTGCGTTTGCGTTTGCTTTTTACTTCCGGGCCGGAAGTGCTTTGCTTTTCCTCATTTAATTCATATCGTTGTAGCCTGTGTACACGCTCTCCGGTCGAGGATGGGGCGAAAAGAGCTCCCCAGGCCCTACTCGGTTCGCTTCGATCGCCAATTTCTTTGGGAGCCTGCTCGCAGGCTACATTTTTTTCTTTTTTACAATGAACCCGTCACCTTTTACATTTCAGTACATTGTACACTAAAGTGCTAATTACATTGTAGTAGATATTTTACATATATAAGTATTTAAAGTATCTTTATTCTCATGCATTGAAGAGATATGAAGAACAATAGAATTGTTGTTTAGTTTACAGGTGTAGCTATAATAGAGTATTAATTATACCCCAAAATAGTTATTATCAAGCAAATTACATTTGTTTGACTTGTCATCGATTTTTTTGGAAAGCAAATGCAGAAAAAGAAGAAAAAGGTAAGGAGTATTTTTAGCAGTGTTTCGATGGCAGTTAATATCAATGTTATTGGCAGGTACACAAAAAAGTCGAGGAGAGTTGAGGTATTTTATCCAGTGCTGTGTAACAGCTGGAAACTCGTGCTTCTGTCTATGTTGGGAACGTTTCCAGTAAAGATCCAGCGAGACTTTTGCAACTCAAATGGATGTGTCCACCCTTTCAGGGAAGCGAAAGTAACCATTATTCAGCTACTAGAGGATTGATTTTTTGTAGTCAGATGTAGTCATTGCAAAGGAAGAAAATGAAGTAAATTCCTAAACAGCCCTTCATACGTGGAAGTTATTATAGAGTATAATATTTTGCTAGTGCTTAGCCTTGGTGAAATATGAGCAATGTCAAGGAAAAAGGTAGGTTGCTATAGCTTCATTTGTCGCGGCGGTGATTGACAATTTCAGGTGAAATTGTTTTATGAATAAATTTAATACCTGCATTTTGGGACAAATTGCAGGTTTTCAAATGACGATCTGTCGTCTGAAACGATTTATCTGCCTCTCAAGATAGCTTCTCAGTTCGAAGCTGCTTTAAAGGAAAATACTTCGTACGTGTGTTACGTTGATCACTTGAAACTGGAACGAATGAAGAAAAAATGTCAACCGCTCCGAGACGAGGAAATTAATGACACATGGCATCTTCGACAACAACTCCAACAACTGGAGCAAACAACATTTTTTTTATGTCATTTCGCGTTAAATTTTTAAAAGGAACTGGAACTTGGGCAATGACGATATGAACAAATAAGGAAAAGCGAAGCACTTGCGGCCCGGAAGACACGTAACCATTTAGTAACTTTTGCGAACCTTTCTCTATTTGAAATTAAAATTTCTTTGGCTGGTTAGTCCAGCTGCCTGTCATTTTAAGTTAAAATTATAAAATAATAAGAACAAAACTCCACCAGTACACCAAAAGAGCAGTGCATAATTGTCACAACAGGGTATTTAGCAACGCGTACGAAATTTCTTTTTAGATAATCATGCAACCAAACCGCAACGAAAAGAAGACAGTTCTAAACAGTCAAAGTGCCACAAATCTTACGCAAAAACTGCTTTAAAATGACTTACATAACCGGCACTATCAATTTGAAGAGTTTGATTTGCCGCCGTGATTTTCTCAGTTTGCCGTGGCGTGAGTTCATTTTATTTACTGTGTTTACTGGCCTTGAGTTGATTTTCTTGCCCTGACAGTTTTGTAGTAAATCGAAACAATGTCAAGATTCTTTTTAATTTACATTGAATAACTCATAGAGGTCCTGGAGGTGTATTAATTAATGTAAAGTAAACGTTACAAAAAGTTTTACAGAGATTTGTTTTGCGCTACGTGCGTACGTGAGGAACCCAATAAAGTGCACCCGCGCTGACCTGGACCCTAGTTTTCTCACTTTGAAAAAAGTCCACCTCAACCCGAAATCAAAAATACGCTTCAAGTACATCTCAAAATCCGCTTCAATCTTCCCAGTGTCTTACTCGATTTTCCATCCTTTACTGAAAACCTGTTTCTGAGTGTCCTTTTGGTCATCCTATGCTATTACTTTATCATATTTGGTTAAAAACAGTATGGATCGCGTCTCCAAAAGAACATGAAAAGAAGAGGTGGGAAGCGTGAAAGCGCCGGGCGGAAAGAATCACCCACGTTGACCAAAATAATGAAAGACATTAACCAAAAACATTGGACAGCAAATCACCATTACATACGTTTGCAAAATCGCGTTTCTCGACCTGGCAAAAGGTCCGTCCAGTTTGTAAACGATTCGAACTTGGCGTCATCAGGCTGTTCGATTTGGAGCTCAAACGAAAACAACAACACAACAAATAATGTTATAAGCTCTACTTTAATTCTTCAATATCATTAGGAATGATGACCTGCCTGTTCAATTTCACGGCTTAACTGCAGAATACCCTGCCACTTCAAAGCTACCTCTAAAATAGTGGCATTTTAATTTGCATAATTTCAACTGCACGAGCAAATACAAACGCGGCGCGGCGAAATAAAAACAACTGTGCCAACGTAGCGATACATACTTTGATGCATCGTACGGCGCCAGACAAAAGATCCTGAGATTCGCACAAACAACATGCCAACTCACAGAAAGAGTGAAATTTGTAAAAGGAAATTATAAAAGCAAAATATCCGATCGAAAGCAGAAATGACCGCGATCACTTGTGTTTCTCACCTCTACTGATATTTCTTCGACTTCAGAGGCATTCGTTGACACTAGTCTTTTCCTGTACAAGTCCATCGGTAAATTCTCCACGGTTTCAATAAAATCAGTATTCTAATAATGTAACATGTATATAACCACTACTTTGATTCGCAAATACTTCGATTCGACAAGGTCTTTTGATGCGCTTTTCAGTTTCCGTTCTTCGCTCGCGCGTCTTGTGATGAAGTGTGATATGCAAATTAGCCATGAAATGGTATCTAATGCACATGTGCACCAGTTGACCATGTTCCTTTAACTGGCATTCTGTTTTATATGGGTAGTCAGTTCTCGCACTAGATCATCTTCACAGCTCATCCTTCTGAAATCCAGTGCCAATATCGGTGTTTAGACCTAATAACGATTATTGTTTCGCAAGATCTTCCTGGCAACACTGTTATGTTTGAGCCGCACGTATAGTATAAATCAGATCAATCGACTTTGGTAAGTTACATCTGTATACAGCTATTTCGAGAAACGTTGTCGGAAAAAAAGCACAAATCTGCACAAGCCAATCCCTAAAGGTAGTATGGGTAGATGGGTAGACCTATTGAGCTACTGCACGTGTTGAATACTAATGAGATAAAACAACAAAATAAGCGCGAATTTCAGGTTTTCTTTCTTTTCAGACATATAGAAACAAGGTACGTTTAGACCCTCTGAAGTTTAGAAGAATTTCTCCCCACTCAAAAACATGCGACAGTAAAAGTAAAGCTACAGATATAGGCCTCCTGAGAGGAAAAACAAATTCTCCACGTGCAAAAATACTGTAGGCGTTAATAACAGGAATGGCTCCGACCTGCGAGTGCACTGGGAACGAGTAAAGTTATAGCAAAAAATAGCACTCCGGTTAGCCTACTATGCATTCCGGTTAGCCTACTTTTCACTCCGGTTAGCCTACTTTTCACTCCAGTTAGCCTACTATGCATTCCCAGCGTACTATGCACTTCGGTTAGCCTGTTTACGGTTAGCTCTTCATATTTGTAAGGGTAGCATGTTATATTCTTAAAATTATCGGTTCCTGGAGCCAGCTGCCTGGTGGCATAGTGGTCATGAGACACGCTCATTAGTGGGATAACTCGGGTTCGATTCTACCTCGGCGCACTTTATATTGAATTTTTTTCTTTTTTCACTTTAATAAAAAAAATCTAAGTGTCCGGAGCCATTCCTGCATTTAACGCCATGTCAAAAATACAAACTTGTAAATTTCCTCTAGGCCAATATGCAAAATTCCGGTGAATACCCAGACCACCTATCGGTCTTGTCGCGTGCACTTGGATATTGTTTTTCCGAAAACCTTTCTCGAAATAGCTGTATGTGAGCGGAAGAAAACTAAAACAAGTAGTAGCTACATAAATAGCAATTCCCTCATGCGGAAACAAGAGGAAAACATGAAGAGTGGCCCGTTCGAGCATTCGATTGTAATTTATTTCTTGAATTGAGGAGTATTCATTTGCACGTTCATTGCATTTCTTTTGTAATATATCCCTTGCTGTATTGCAAGTGTAAGAGATTGCGAACCCCGAAAGCGACGTCTACGAATATGCAAGCGTTTCGACATTTTCGTCTTTCGATCAATATAACCAGTTACATTAATTCCTTCAATTTCCTTCTAGGGTTCTTCGTGAAGCTGTGAAACTTGGCATAAATTTTGAGCTCCGAAAGTGACAATATGACATGATACTTTATTAATTACATACAAATTACAAGAACCAAAAAAAGAAAAGAAATCAATAATACAAAAAAAGGAAAAAAATACGGTTACAGTCCGGCTACAAGACAAATTGATTAATTACAACGTGTGTACTACATATAGGAGTATAATATACTTGCATCAATAACGTTACAGTACTTAAGAAAACATATATTTTATAAACATAAACATAAATTTTATATAAGTTGGCATTAAATGCATTTTCTTTATATATTACGCGGGATAAACCACGTAGTAGGAGGCAGCGTGGCCGAGTGGTTTAGGGCGCTGGTCTTGTAATCCGGAGGTCCCGGGTTCAAGGCCTCCACCCTGCCACTAGCTGGATTTGTTTCACGGTCTTCCCGAGTTCAAATCCTCGGTCACGCTTTGTATATAGCCAACTGGTTTGCCTCCAGCCAGTTGGGATTTTTAACCATGTTATATTCATTTAAAGTTATTTGTTTCCTATGTTTCAGTGGCATGCCTAAACTAGCTATCTCGAAGCTAAGTGCTTGACCACTATAGACAACATTTACATTTTTTTACTTTTTTTTTGGATCGTTTTGATGGGTTCGATGTGTAGGCGTACGGGCAATTTTTTTACCAAGGGGGGGGGGGGGGGGGGGGGGGGGGGGGGGGTGGGGGTGAACCATTTGCCCAAAAAATTGTCGCAAGTTGCCCAAATTTTTACGAAAAAGTCGAAAAGAAAGGAGGGTCATATACGATGCTCTAACATAGGCCTACTTACGAAGTGAAAATATTGTTACAAATGAATCTATCATATGAGCTCATAAAACACGTTAAAAAAAAGAGCTGTCTCGGCCATTTCCCCCAGGCCCCCCCCCCCCCCCCCCCCCCCCCGGATCGTACGCCTATGTCTCAAAGTAAGTAAGGGCACGTACTTTTGGATTTATTGTAGAAACTGCGGAAACCACGCTTTCTACAAATCAATTTATTTCGATCGAGTTTGCAGTCACAAACGTGCATGTCGATTGATTGCAGAAGATACTGGTTTCTCACGGAGCAATGTGTTTCCCGTGGTAGCATTTTCACTGAGATCACGTCCAAAGTATTATGAACAGTGACTATAAATTCACTTCAAAAGCTCCCGTCAGCAACGTCCGATTTCATTCACAATATTTAAACCGTAATAAGAGCGCATCAGTGAGCGGGAGTGCATGGGAGTTTTCAAGATTTTCACAGCTCATGGCGACTGAATACATAACAAAAGAAGTAATTGTCGATTGTTTCCAGTTTGGATGTAACTTTATTCTCGACTATTCCACCAGTGACAGGTTAAAAGGCGTGCGTCTAACAAGATCAAGTTCTCATCGATCGCCCTGTTGATAATTGTAAAAACCGATAAAGGTCTGAGTAAAGATTTGTTGATTAGCCTTGGCAATTGATCCCGGAATTTATGTAAATCGCATCTTTGTAACACAACACCCCTCGAAGGCAATAGTCTCGTTCGCGCATACGTTTCATGTTATGAGTTTGGGGTCTTTTAAATTACTTTATTTAGTACTTGCACTTTCATTTCCATTTATTTGTACATTTTAAACAGAATGTGACCGTGAAAAGTCATTCCCATCCCGCGGAGACGGCCAACGGGCGTCTTGTTTACTATTTAATACGTGAACATGGATAAATGCTCATTTTAAAACGGCTTTTTTTGCATTAAAGAGCTGCGGAAGTTTATCATTTATGAAGTGGTGCTCGCTTGAACCGTCTTAGTTTGGTTGCATCATTTACTTTTCTGCTTATCGAACATGTTGCTAATACCTTAGAGAAATCTATGTAGAGAACTGACTGAATTTTCTTTGTTTCTGGTAAGCAAATGTGCGGTAGAAATAGTCTGAACTCACACCACTAAAACACAGGTAACTCGCAACGAAACCGGCGTAAATATTCGTTTAAGAATCAAAAATCTCGCGTACGAAATTTTGACACACTCACTGAAACAAAAATGAAATACAAGCGACCAAAACAAAGCAGTTGGAAAGTAAATCGCTTAAATGTATTTTGTGTGCAGTATCGTTAAAGGAGCTCTGTCACGGGGATTTTGCAGATTTTTGGTCTAAACTGTTCTGAAATTAGTGGTAGGCAACATAACCCATGAAAATAATTTTCTTTGAACATCTAAAGGAAGATATTACCTTAATATGTGGATAGAAATCTAACTACGGCTATTGCCAGTTCAAAAATCTGTTAAAATCCGTGACAAAGCCCCTTTAACTGGCGTAAGTAGTCCAAGTATTGTAATTGGTAAAAGTAGTCTGAGTATTGTTATTTTCGTAAGTAGTTTAGGTGGGGTTATTGACGTAAGTAGTTCCAGCAATGTAATTAGCGTAATGTAGGTAGCTGTAGTGTTGTCATTAGTGTAAGTAGTTGAATTGTAATTTGCAAGTTTTGGTATGTGTGCTGCATTAAAAAAAATCGCTAAATAGCTTTATTAGTTTTGGTTTGGACTTGTTTGCAGAGTTTTTTTTTTGGAAATGTAGTTTGTAATTTGGAAAGACGAAATCGTGTATTTGATCCGTGCAGCTCGATAATTCAATATTCTCTTTATAATACAACAATGAACTTCACAGAAAACTACACCAACTAAAACACGAAATTTGGAACGAAACATTTGATAGACAATGTCTGTATAAAATGTATAGAAGTGATTAAAGCTTAAAAATCAGCATTAATGGAATTTCTAATGTTTACGGAAAGATGTGAAAACCGACACAACTTCGAATTCGTTCATAAATGAAGTATAAACAGATTCTCACAATAAAATTAGACTTAAGCTTAGTATACATAAATAACGTTTGTTACCTTATATTTGGAGAAGTCTTGTAAATTCTGCAGGACAAAGCTTTCAAACCAGCCAAATAATATCGAAAACGAACACGCCAGTGTCGTTGTAAGCTTACTCCAACACCACCGGCATATAATTTATATGACTTATATGAATTGTCAGCGAAGATCAATATCTTTCTTCATTTATATACAACGTGCCAAAGATTTTGCCTCCTGTTCATACAATCGCTTCCTTAAAGATGAAATGAAATGAAATATCTAGATATTTTTTCCATGAAAAAAAAAAAAATAAAAATAAAAAATAAAAAACCTAAAGTAATTCAGTGTTCTAACAATTTTTTAGGACAAGTAACTCAACTCTCAACGAACCGAAAATGTTTTTGCCTGACTTTTTCCTGAGGACTCCAAGCCAACTCGTCCCGAGGCTAATCCGTGCGTACGATCGGCCTGCGTACGTGACATCCAAATTTTCTCGGCTTGATGGGTTTAAAATCTGCATAGGTATGGATGCTCCGCTAGAACTGCTATTCTCGAATTCAAAAGGATTAGCTGGGAGAAATGATTTAGCGCGATGCTTTCGAATTTCGAAGTTGCCTAAAATTCGTCAATTTAACTAATCGTAGAGATCAGTTTATGTAAACATTTCAAGCACAGGTTAAAATCTTTCCGACGTGAATTCAACAACTGTACATGTCTTATAAAAACATATACATGCTTAACTTGCTATTAAAGAACAGCTTACAATTTGATTGCCACCTTTCACGTCTGAGGATAAATGACGGCAAATCCATATTCTTAAATTAAATTGCCAAACGTTTCAATGATCAAGGCACACGGTAAACATTTTCTGTGTAATAATTAGCATACGTTGTGCTTACAACTTCCGCTTTGTGCAATCTCCTCAATAACGTATTTGTGGGTTGGCTACAACATAACGTTCAAATTTTTCCATCTGTTTTCGGCAGGTAAGGACGGTATTTCTTCTTCTCCTTTAAGTTTCAAACTCTTTTTTATTCAAAATAGATCGGGAATTGGCTTTTTGGAAAATCAAAATTGATCGGTATTGTCTCGATATATGGTGGACTTGAGTCCCGACAGCTCCCTCATTAGAACCTTTTCTAAGCCTTTTTTTCGAATCCCCTCAATTAAAACTTCGAGTTGTTAGAATTCAATAATATACCATTTCCTTTTTTGTTTCTTTTTTTTAAACATGGTCAAATAACGATCATGTTAATCATGATGTTGTCTCAAATATGGAACGATTTGCGTCAGTGAAAACGCGTGCCTTTTCCCCTTGAAATGTTTGGAACACGAGTCTTTATTTAAACCGCCCCTGTCCTTACCTGTAAACCCTTTCTAGAACATGTTTCTTTTTTGTAAAGGAACTCTGAGTAGGAACGCTCCTCCATGGAACGCTTCTGCGTGTGGACACTTTGTTGTCTGCAGCCTTGTTCTCTCTAAAGAGGGGGGTGAATAGGGGTACGCAAGTCCGCCGGTCTGTGCTATATTTTGGCCAAATCCGTCAATCCGCCACTATTTTCGTTCAAATCCGAATCTGCATTACTTGAAAAGTTCGTGTGGTATAGTTTTACTACAAGATCCCGTAACGAACGGTAGATGATGTTTTTATATCAATTTCTTTTAACAAGTTTCGTTCTGTCGCTTCTTTGTGCGACAATTCCGCCACCATACCGACGAAGGATCCAAACTTCATGTTAATATCTACGATCCGAACTTACTGACATAAAGAGTTCGGAATCTGGGATAAAATTCTCAGCTAATCCGCGATCCGCTGTACTTTCAAAATCCGCGAATCCGCTAAATATATCGCAAAATCCGCAATCCGTGCTCATTTTAAGGCCAAATCCGTCGATCCGCGAACCTATTCACCCCCCCCCCCCCCCCCCCCCTCTCTAACCTTTTGGCTTGGTAAAACTTCTCTCCTAATATCTGCTGAAACAAGTTTTTTTTTTTTTATCAGCTCAATTTTAAATTACCTATGTAATAAAAGGAAAGATTCACCGTTTCTAAGGTAAATTGTAATTTATTTTAATTGTTCAGCTTTTTTTATGAATACGAGAATCTTTGTTTCAACATTTGTCTTCTTTGCATAAGCACTTCAGTCTCGAATATTGATAGTGCACAGCACCATTATTAACCGTATCGAATTTCAGTCTTTTTTCCTTCAAAACTTGTAAACAGTGTATTGCTTACTTGGTACTTTTCCCACCCAGACATTTTTTTTTAGTTTTTGTTAAAGTTAATACCTCCTTCAATATTATACGGAAAGAGGAAAAAAATTCGTCTCTTATTAAGTTTCACAAGGCTTTGAACATCTGGAATCACTTCATATATTGCATAAAATCTTTCTGCTCTCAAAGTATCAAGGCTTCATAGCTCAGTTGGTAGAGCAACGCACCGGTATTGCAGAGATCTTGGGCTCAAATCCCATTCGAGCCTTGTAATTTTTTTTCTGTTTCAGGCTAAAAATGTAATTAAATTGTTTACACACTGCCAAGATCATTTCATTCATTTCATCAATAATTCTCAGTTTGTTGTCTTCCCTTCGCAAAGATATATGCTATCAAATATTATCCCGCTTGTTGGCATACAATTTTTATTTTGAATGTATTTTAGCCTTGGCAAGTAGAATTTCTGTTTTCGAAACTGACGGTAAAATTCACCAGCAAAATGAGAAACCGATTACTTTCTTGCAAAGAACTAGTACCAAGTCAAAAGGAAGATTAGCAAGGCAGGCGCGGCAGACAATGATAGGCTATTTTTCACTAATGTGCGAAAAAAGTCCTTCTATGGAGTATATTAATCCAGCTATGATTAGCGGTTCGTACTGCTTTGTTTAATACACTGGTGGAAGCAATCGGATCGAGGCAAGGTACTATACAGTTCCACCAGATGCAATAACACGTACGAAATTTTCAGTTTACGAAGACATACGTGGATTTCTACGCGACTTCGAAATCAGTGTGGCGGTCAAAGGGTGGAGGAATAAGAAAATAGGCCGGTTATTGGCTGTGTATTTAAAACACGACGTATATTTTGTAAAAGCCAATTATTTTCAACAGCCGAAAGCAGTGAAAATACCACGAAAGCGTTCTAAGATCCAGAGTTATTAACTTGGATGTCATATTTTACGAATAACCTCACCAAAAATAAATATTGATGATAGAAGTTGACAGTTACTTGTGACAAATTGCATAGTTCCTGTCTAGTCTGACACAGCGTTTTGTCCCGGCCGAGAGACTAACTCTTCAGAGACTTTGAGCGATACTGGGCGAGATTGCTGTTTCATTTTTTTTTTTCAAACGGGAATTTGAGCGCGGGTTTTCTAAACAGCCAGGTCTCTATAAAAGGTCTGTTCTGAAGGACTTATAGTGCACCCATTTAGTGTTTTTTATTATTATTATTATTATTATTTTAGGAAACGACTCTAAAATAACTGTATTTAATCATAAGATTCATTCATTCATTCATTCATTCATTCATTCATTCATTCATTCATTCATTCATTCATTCATTCATTCATTCATTCATTCATTCATTCATTCATTCATTCATTCATTCGAATTTGAAAATTGATTCTCCCGAGTTTTTATCTTCTACTACAAGTCTACTATTGGTGATTAGTAATTATTCACTGATCCTTTCTTCCTTTTCCTTTTCAATTCAGGTTGCTTAACTGTGTAACATTTAGTCATGCTCGATTCATCTGGTGTTGCCATAGCAACAGTGCACTTCATTCTCGTCGTTATAAATATTGTTGGAAATTCCCTCGTCTGTGCGATCATATATAAAAACCGAGATATGAGGTATGCCCAAAATTTTATGTGCTTTTGAATTTTGCATCAGACAATAGCAAGGAACAGCCATTTTCGATTTTTTTTACGGTGGTAAAATCAGACCGCCCGTTTTATTGCCTGTTTGAAATAAGAGTGTTGAGGTAAATTCAACTCCTGATTTTATGGGCGGATTTGCTTGTATTTAAACGACCTGTTTCGAAATTCTTAAGAATACTTGATTTACCTTTTCCCCCATCATTTCTCAAATGTATTACTATTCATTTTGACGTATAAGCAGCAAACGGCGGACGGCAAAAGCTGGCTGTTTTGCGCTCAAGGGAAAACAAGCGTGAATCTTAAGTCCTACAATCCTGCAAAATCGCGCCGCCTTGGCTAAAATCAGACGATATTCCGCCAGAAGTTATAATCAGCATCTGGGTTGTCCCTATGATATGGGACAATTTCTCTATTTTTAGAGCAAATTGTGGCATCGCGTGTGGAGAACGGGCGTACTGTTGCTAGGATTTTTACGAGGATATCGCGCGAGAAAAATATTCAAAATAGCGTTCAAAATTACCTTTGTTAGTGAAGCATACAAATATTGGTTTTCTTATATCAGTTCTCATTCCTAATTAACTAATTAACGTCAAACCCTCCTCGAGCATGGGTCCGCATTGATCAAGCGCTTACGGTCTCCACCCTTATTATGGCTCCTAACTCCGCAAGTCGATTAAGCAGCAAAAATCGTTAAAATGTCCTACAGCTAAAGGTACTGTGGTACTGCTAGACTTAAGACGAATGCTAACGTACCGCAATCAAGAAAAAAGTAACTGTGAACTTTGTTTAGGCTTGGCTAAATCTATACTATAAATAAAAATATGCTATATGTAGCGCTAAATTTCAAACGTCAATGGAGCCTTACTGCCAGTGTTCATCATGTTTTACAGGACTCCCATCAACTATTTACTTGTGAACCTGGCTTTAGCGGATATCCTGTACGCAACGTTTCTAACACCAGACACAATTTTTAAACTCACTACTACCCACCCAGACGGGATGACTGGTACAGTGTTGTGTAACCTGTTTACAGGTGGAAAGTTCGCGTGGGTTGCCGCAGGTTCCTCGGTTGTCACTCTGGTTGCAATCGCCATTGAACGACATCATGCAGTGGTTTATCCTCTTGGTAATAAGGGCAAACTTACCAAACGCAAATTGAAGGTGTGTTACTTGTTAACTTACTCTATTTTCCCCGACCGCTTTCGTCTTTTCACACAGACTTCAGGGATTCAAATGGTTTAAAGGGACAAATATCCGTTTCTGACGTTAATAACAAAAAGGTAGGCATGCAATGCATGCTACAGTTATGTTTTTTGAGAAACGTTTTCAGACAGTTGGATATTGGATTTTTTGGGGATGGGAAAGAAAACCATTCGAAATAAACACAAATACCCATTATTTAAAGAAAAAAGTCAACAAGAAGTATTAAATATGTGCTAATGATCAAGGTGTGAAAGGGAAAATTCGCTCAAACTGGCTAGTACTCCACTGTCGTTGAAGCAGCAAGACGCAAAAGTTTCAAGTTCAGATTTATTATTAGGATACTCACAATCTAGTCTTATAGGCGTCAGTTCTCAGTCCTCGGCTTTCTTCTATGCTTTCTTTTGACTCACAAATTACTTTCATCTACTTTCAACATCGTCGTTCTTCTTCCTATTTCTAAGTTTTACAGCGTTACTTATATGTGTTTTAGGCTACTTAATAACATGTACATATTTTAAGTTATCTTTCCTTAGTTTAAGATTAAGATTCATAAACAAAATTGATTAGGAAGTCCACATCCACCTAGGTTTGCAACTAATGACTTTTCGGGGAAATAGAGAATAGTTCTAAGAGAATAAATGTCAAGATTGAGACACGATGTCCCATGGTTGACGGATCAAAATACATTAGTTCAATCAGCGGTAAATTCAACTCACGTTTACAAATCACGAAAATTCCCAAACTTTGTTCCTAACACATAAAAATCACAAAGAAAGAACTTAAATGCAAGAAAACACTTTTGTGCACAGAAATGGGTGCTAGCTTTGCCTCAGTTCAGTGGCTACAAAAACCGTGACCTTAGGTTCACATCCTCAATCAATTAACATTATCTTTTTTATCGTTTTTTTTTTATAATTATTTTCAATACATTGTAAATTTCTAGAAACTTCGGCACTTATTACCTAAACCTTAAAAGCAACTAAATTAAGATTAATTAAGCTCTTTATTTTTGCAATTTATCACGCAAAACATCCTGTGACAAAGGCGCCTAAACAACGGAGTCTCCAATAATACTTTGGAAGTTTCCTTGTTAAAAAACTCTCAAAAATTCCTCAGCAAACATGTATAATTTGCGATCTTTTATTTTTTTGTGAAATATTCATCAATGCAAAAGATACTCAACATCATAACTCAATTAATTACCGCTTTTCATTTTTCAGTTGATGACGTTTGGTTCTTGGATCTTGTCTTTAGTACTCAATCTCCCTGGGTTTCTTGTCAGGAAGGTGCGAGGTAACGTCTGTGTGCTTGTTTGGCCTGAGGAGTGGATGAACACGGCTTATGGTTGGATGTGGTTTGTCTTGGTAGTTTTTTCTGTGGCACTGATGGCTGGTTTATACACCAGAGTCGTGTACAATTTGTGGTTCAAGCGTAATGACGACAATCAGCTCAGCTACCAACAAAGAGTAAGTGATGCTTTATGTACGTTTATACAATCCACCAGTATATATATCTTTCGCTTCATCAATCAAAATTGCCTTGATGTTTGTGATGCTTGCGAATTTTACTATGCCAATGATTAAAGCAAACCATTTTGGTTTCTTTTAATTGTGTTTGCAATCGTAGTAATGATTATGATTTCTACTGTATACACAAGACTTGTAAATGATGCGACACGGTTCTGTGTAGGTCAGAACTCTTTCAGCAAAGTTTTTTGTTCAAATCCTAATTTTTTATTCAATTGAAAAACAAAAACTGATTCAATTATTAAATTGTGACGGAATGACAAGTTCTTATTCTGTTGCCGCTATCGATCGTGGGCACCACGGAGTCTGCAACATTGTTTCCTTGTCACAAACTCTAAAAAGTTCCTGATGATACATGTATGGTTTGTGATCTTTTTTTTTGTGTGTGAAATATTTATCAATGCAACAGATTAACACCTGGCGTGCCCGAAAGAAGCAATAACCAAACATTATGTCTAGACATAATGTTGTTTATGTCGAGGCATGTTCATTTGATAACGTAACCCGTTGGGGGGTTTCGTACCAGGTACAAAGTTAAACCAATTAGATTTTAGGGCGGAGTCTGCTATATAAAAGTAGGAACAATCGCTTAATTCGTCCTTCTATTCCTCGCCATGCAAGTGTCGAGAGCTCAGGAACTTGCCCAGTTTTATAATGTAATTTCTACTCTATAAAGCGCCACACTGCAACAGTTAGTTTTTCAGAAGCGTGATTTTGTTTGTTTGTAGCATGACACTTTTGTTTTAAAAACACTGTAACATGATATTTTTGTTTTTGTTGAAAACGTATGTAGCATCATACTTTTGTTTTTCTCACGCGACAAGCTATTTCTTAAAAATTACCAAACGAATCAAAGCTAAAACCATCTCTTTGGAAGGTTTTCAAGGTCAAATTATTACAGCTATTTGCTCTCTAGTTCTTAGGAAATTTGCGCCTAAATTTCCAGTTGAAGTTTTTGGATATAAAGAATTAATTTAATAATCAAATTGTCACAGAACGGTGCGTCCTTATTCTGTTGCCACTTTTTTTTCGAAGGTGGTCTGATTTTAGCAGCAAAACAATTTTAAATCGATGCATAAACCGATTAATGATGTAATTCTGATTAAACATGTAATTGTGAAGTAGCGAAAAGAGCAAGACTGTATGATTAAATTTTATTTGCGGTGCCACGGAGCCTACAACAATAATTTACTCAGAAACATATATTTAAGGTAAATAGTCTAAGAACATTTTGATCTCTTTCTTGAGTCGCTGATTGCTCACCTTTAATTTAAACATACTGATGCTTGAAAAACAAAAGTGAGCTGCACATGTCTGAAACTGAAACAACAAATATCAATTTACATTAGCTTTTAACAAAAGTAAATGCGCTCTTATTATCTTCACTAGCGTTTCAAAACTCGATAGTCCTTTCATTCACAACTAGCGATTAAAACATAATCTTTTTCACTGTGGCTAAACAATCCTGCTAATCAAATGCGAAAACTAAAGCCTTGTATAGCGCTACGTGCCAGTATGACGAAAAAAGGAAGCGAAACAACGCCAAAAGAGAATATTTCCTCCTGTTTTGCAGAAAAACAAAGATGGCCGTTCTCAAAGCGGAAGCAA
This sequence comes from Meandrina meandrites, assembly GCA_963693305.1. Lineage (NCBI taxonomy): Eukaryota > Metazoa > Cnidaria > Anthozoa > Scleractinia > Meandrinidae > Meandrina > Meandrina meandrites. The sequence goes on from OY855916.1 coordinate 9,465,852, forward strand.
ATGTTCTTCTATACGATGCACTTTTAGACGCCGCAATTTGATTGGTTCTTGATATTAGCCCCAATCTGATTGGCGTGACATACATACATGACTCACTGACTCACACACGACCACTGAAACGAAGTAAGTTGACTGTAAAACTGAAATTTCCCAATGAAAGAATATTCACTAGATGGCAATTGTGCTGTCACAGATAAAATGATGCCGTGCTTAGTTTAGTCGGTCGTCTTGGTTTTTGACTTTTGAAAACTAGTATTTTTCGCAAATTTGCACGCGCGTTGATGATCTTGGCTGATGATGATTGCGATGGTTGTAATTGTGATAGTTATAGTCATGATATTCTGCTAGTGACATTGTAATTATGACATTGTGATTCTGAAGTTGTGATTGTGACAACTATTGTGACGTTGTGATTTTCACATTGTGATCGTGATATTATATTTGTAACATTGTGTTTGTCACATGTACAATGTGCTTGTGACATTGCGACTGTGACTTTGTAATAGAGTCATTATAATTGTTGCTTCGCTGAATGCATGCTGCTTAATTCTGGACAATTTATTTTTAAGAGGCTTTGTATCAAAATTGCTAGCTAAGCCGTGCATGTCTCTATACACAGGGTGTGTTGAAGGTTCGTAAGCGAGTTACCTTGATGGTCATAGCTGTTACTGCGTTATTTGGAATCTGTTGGTTTACCGAAACTGTTGTCCGTGTCGTTGACGACTTTACACATTTTCTCGATAAAGTGGTTCACGCCGTTATCCACTTGATCGTCCTCTTTAATTCTTCTGTCAACCCTTTCGTTTACGCTCTGCTAAACAAAAAGTTCAGAGAGAAGATAAAAGGAATGTTATGCTGTACTTACTCCACGGCAATCAGGGAGCCAGATGCAGGCGAACTTCATTGCGTCGAGCTGGCCAACGCCACTTCCCCGACCCACGTAGCAGGATCATGTTCCATGGCGTGATGTGATCCTTTAATCTAGATCGAACCTGTAAGTTATGTTTTATCTTTTAGTTTGTGTCTGTACATTCTGTGTACATTCTCGAGGAAAACGCTTGTTCCTGTTAACATATTTTATGTTTAAAATATAAATTTTCTAGTACCAAATGCAACTAAATTATGTTAAATTGCGATTTCAGTGGTAGCATGCCGTCACGATTGTCATAACAGCACATATTTCTTTGTGGCCTATTAATGCCAAATTGTCATTAACGGGTTTTCGAATTCGTTTTTCATGGGGATAATTTAAGCAGATGCATTTAACCTGTTTTACAAACCCGTAATACTTTTTCGTATTCAAGAAAAAAAAATAACATCAAGAAGCACAAGCGACAAAGAAGTAGCCTCCTTTCTGAAAGAGCGGTTTTCAATTGAGTGTCTATAACAATCCGGAATAGCCAAGACATTGTGATTGGAATGTAAAACTTGCACTGCATGCATGCTCGTTGCTAGCCTCCTGTGCAGACGTCTTTGAGCTCGTCACGTACGCGTTCCTCCTCCACAAATTTAAGGCCTTAGTATGATGTTATGTTAATTGTCTTCATGTACAATTGGCTTCGTGCACAACCTTTTTTGGTCAAGAAAAGCTTAATTGGCTTTCAGTTATAACATAACAACTCATAAAGTTGCCGACCGTGATTGTTATATCGTGACATAGATCTAATGGTTTGTTGTTTTTAGACAATTGTTTTGAAATAGCTTTCTTCATTCACCTTCTTCACCTTCCCGGAGGTGAAGTGCCCCCCCCCCCCCCCCCCCCCTCCCACCTCCCGGACTACACGCAGAGCGATTTCAAGTATACGAAAAAGTACGTAAAACTTTTATTTAGGTATTTAAAATAGCCTTCCAAAACACCTTAAACAATCCCACTGAACGGTTGATTCATTAACGCATTGTATATAAGTAATGATTCAAGTACAAATGAAGAAAGTAAGACGCATTAACCCTTCTATAGGTATGTGAAAGGTATAAAAGGGGTGACATTGTCTATCAAAGGTACTGCCTCCTCCACAGGCTTTTCCAAGGCCGATTGAGCGCGGATTCTGATATGATCGAGAGTCTTGAGTTGGGGATTGGGAGCGAGCGCAAAGCCCGAGCTGTGGGTGTTGGGAATAATCTCGTCAATGATTAACTAGCATTTCTCCAACGATCGCGATCGACTGGGGACGCGGCAGTCAAAGGCTAAGTATACTATAGGGCTATTCATTCTGTCAAAAATGGCATATGGAAAGGCGGAGCCTCCTCGTATGAAATGTTTTCAGAACAACACTATTTAAAAGATCATTGGTGATTTATTTTCATAGTCTTTTCTTTTGATGAAATATTCATATTGTAAGGAGAAATTTGATGTTGGTCACTCTTGAGACTTAAAAGGACACCGTCAACCAGTGTCCTTCGCGAGCCTCTGTTGTTGGTGTTTTTGATGTTGCACGAACATGTCAGCCAAATCACATCAAAAATGAGGCATATTAATCAGCTAAAGAAACAATTTTTTAATTCTGGAGATATTGGGTGTTAAAAACACAACATGGAGTTTGATGAAAGTTATCCCTTCCATAAAAGATCCGTAATTTCTTTATTACAGAAATTACGCAAAGCATTATAGTTTATGATAGCCCTTTAAATATTTAAGACGGAATCCACCAGGACGTCGAGTAATATTTATTTAAGTTGGACAAAAATTGAGTACCAGAGTAATTTAAAAACTATTGCGTTATTTTCTACCCTAAATAAAAGGTAAAGATGTAAGTAATAATCCCTGATAACACCGACAACAACTTCTTATCAGAGTCTTAGAAAATGAATTTCAAAGTTCACAAGGTATAGGCAAATTCTCAAGTGCAGCCATTTTGTAAAATCGTCTTAAAGCGATTCAGTGGAATTCAGTGGGAAATTCGAAATTTGTTTTCGGTGTTTGGTGTTGTTAGAAAAGATTTCTTTTGATAAGATATTTGAAGCAGCAACACAAAAGTTTTCAATAAGGTGTAAATAATTTTGGTACAACAATTTCTTATCAGAGCCTGAGAAAATGAAATTCAAAGTTCACAAGCGATAGGCAAAAGCTCACGTCTTTTAAGCGATTTAGTGGAATTCAGCGGAACTTCGAAATCGGTTTTCGATGTTTGGTGTTGTTAGAAAAGATTTCTATTGATAAGATATTTGAAGCAGTAACACAAAAGCTTGCAATAAGGTGTAAATAATTTTGGAACATAATTTTTTCCAATAACTACTCGAAGTCCTGGCGGATTCCGTCTTAAACAGTTTCTATTTCATTGTTGTGTATGTACATTTCCAAGGAAAATGTTACTGATTCGACCTTAAATAAGAGAAAACGAGAGATGTTACTGTATAAAGGAATTAAGGTTCCGACTATAGAAAGTGATCAAGTAATAGGCAGGGGTTATATAAGGCGAGTGCAATTGGTTAATTTCACAACATGACAAGTTCAAGAAGTCTGTTTAACACTCTGATATTACTTCGTGTAAAACTTTTCAAAATTAAGAGTTTATCCCCATGTTAACTTAAAAAAAAAAAAAAAACAAGGATAAAGCTAAAATGGCATGTGTACTTTATTGATCTCTAGACAAAGCTTGCTTTGAATGTGGTTTATAACAATGCCAAGGTCCATTGGTTCTTCTTTGCGGACGATAGTTTCGAAGCATTCCACCTCAAACGGAACCATTTCTACATCACTGTTGTAATCCTTGGATTTCAGGCCATTAGGACCATACCAAAGGGCGTATAAATACGACTTTTGAGATCCTCGCCTTGTGAGAGCTCCAAGGACGTCAGATAAATACTTGTCCAAGGGAACTTTGGCAATTTAGTGACGTGTGCATTCCAGAACTTCTCAAGCTTAAAGCCCAGAGCACTGCACACACTGACGACCGTCTGTACCATATTGAGGGCTATTTTCTCTAGCACGTCATCGCGGTAATACATCCAGGCCTCTTCGCTATCCATCATGGGACATGAGTGATGTTTCTGGCTAGGGTGATGAACAGCGCAGCCATTGCAATGATTTACTTTCTCTTCATTGGTTATAAGTGTGTCAAATAGGGCAACAAACGTTAGGTGAAAGACATGGCTAATGAAACCAGCTACCCTTTGCCGCTGAACTGTTTCAAATTCACCTACCGTTAACAGCGGATTGGAACTGATTTCGACTTGACTGTTTGGAACCAAATTTTACTGCTTTGGTTATCTAAACTTAGTGCGTGTGCTTATGTGTATGTGTGTTTGAGTGTCTTATAAGGTTTGAAACCCCAACCTGATGAACTTGTTCGGGTCAACACATTTTGCTTTGTGACGCTGTTTAACCGCGCGGCCATGGGCCGAGCGCGGTTCTTGCTCTGCACGGGATTTATGATTATTTTTCGTCGTTTTTTGTCGGTGACCAGACCCAAACCTCCCCTCGGCCAAAACACGATCGGGACTGAATCACGCAACCTGGGATGTTTATTCGCCAAAAGCTGTTAAAACATTAAAGGGACATGGTCAGCTTTGAGGCCGCGCTGACCTGGACCCTAGTTTTCTCACTTTGAAAAAAGTCCACCTTAACCCGAAATCAAAAATACGCTTTGAGTACATCTCAAAATCCGCTTCAATCTTCCCAGTGTCTTACTCGATTTTCCATCCTTTACTGAAAACCTGTTTCTGAGTGTCCTTTTGGTCATCCTGTGCTATTACTTTATCATATTTGGTTAAAAACAATATGGATCGCGTCTCCGAAAGAACATGAAAAGAAGAGGTGGGAAGCGTGAAAGCGCCGGGCGGAAAGAATCCCCTGCGTTGACCAAAATAATGAAAGAAATTAACCAATAACATTGGACAGCAAATCACCATTATATACGTTTGCAAAATCGCGTTTCTCGACCTGGCAAAAGGTCCGTGCAGTTTGTAAATGATTCGAACTTGGCGTCATCAGGCTGCTCGATTTGGAGCTCAAACGAATACAACAACACAAGAAATAATGTTATAAGCTCTACTTTAATTCTTCAATATCATTAGGAATGACGACCTGCCCGAGTCAAGTTTCAATGCCTGCATTTAAATTTGAATAATTTCAACTACACGAGCAAATACAAACGCGGCGTGGCGAAATATAAACAATTATGCCAACGTAACGATACATACTTTGATGCATCGTACGGCGCTAGAAAAAAGATCCTGACATTCGCACAAACAACATGCCAACTCACAGAAAGAGTGAAAGTTGTAAAAGGAAATTATAAAAGCAAACTATCGGATCGAAAGCAGAAATGACCGCGATCACTTGTGTTTCTCACCTCTACTGATATTTCTTCGACTTCAGAGGCATTCGTTGACACTAGCCTTTCCCTGTACAAGTCCATCGGTAAATTCTCCATGGTTTCAATAAAATCAGTGTTCTAATAATGTAACATGTATATAACCACTACTTTGATTCGCAAATACTTCGATTCGACAAGGTTTGTTGATGCGCTTTTCAGTTTCCGTTCTTCGCTCGCGCGTCTTGTGATGAAGTGTGATATGCAAATTAGCTATGAAATGGTATCTAATACGCATGTGCACCAGCTGACCGTGTTCCTTTAATGTACGGAAAATGTTGCGGATATTGTTTTCTTTATTGTCAATATACTTTCTTTGGGTTTTTTCGATATGGCGCGTTTATACTGTCAAAATCCAACATCACAAATCGAGAGTCATCATTCCAAAATGACCACCATAGCTCCAATTCAATCAACAAACCTTTTCTAAATCGAATGCCATTTTCTCGTAACAGATGGGTTAATTCGATCAGCTACTTTTCAAATTGACTAGTTTCCTTCTAAATCGAGCAAATTACATCGTTCACATTAAATCGATTAGGTTAATTCGATCAGACACTCTTCAAATTGATTCGATACCTTCCAAATTGATCAGTTTCCTTCTAAATCGATCACCATACCCAAGATGCTTTGCTGGTATACTGTATCCGCTGACAAAACACTACCGCGGGCTCTTCAGTTTACACGTGGAGCGACCGTCAAAGGACAAAGCAGAGGTAAAGTCTGAGTGTAATTATACTTTAATATATGTACCTAGAATATGATTTATTCATGAAAGTGGCGCATGTTTCTTTGGAGGTCTTATTGTGTAATATCTCCAACGCATCGAATGCTCTAAAACTCGGATAAAACGGACACAGACAATTCTCCATGGTTTCAATAAAATCAGTGTTCTAATAATGTAACATGTATATAACCACTACTTTGATTCGCAAATACTTCGATTCGACAAGGTTTGTTGATGCGCTTTTCAGTTTCCGTTCTTCGCTCGCGCGTCTTGTGATGAAGTGTGATATGCAAATTAGCTATGAAATGGTATCTAATACGCATGTGCACCAGCTGACCGTGTTCCTTTAATGTACGGAAAATGTTGCGGATATTGTTTTCTTTATTGTCAATATACTTTCTTTGGGTTTTTTCGATATGGCGCGTTTATACTGTCAAAATCCAACATCACAAATCGAGAGTCATCATTCCAAAATGACCACCATAGCTCCAATTCAATCAACAAACCTTTTCTAAATCGAATGCCATTTTCTCGTAACAGATGGGTTAATTCGATCAGCTACTTTTCAAATTGACTAGTTTCCTTCTAAATCGAGCAAATTACATCGTTCACATTAAATCGATTAGGTTAATTCGATCAGACACTCTTCAAATTGATTCGATACCTTCCAAATTGATCAGTTTCCTTCTAAATCGATCACCATACCCAAGATGCTTTGCTGGTATACTGTATCCGCTGACAAAACACTACCGCGGGCTCTTCAGTTTACACGTGGAGCGACCGTCAAAGGACAAAGCAGAGGTAAAGTCTGAGTGTAATTATACTTTAATATATGTACCTAGAATATGATTTATTCATGAAAGTGGCGCATGTTTCTTTGGAGGTCTTATTGTGTAATATCTCCAACGCATCGAATGCTCTAAAACTCGGATAAAACGGACACAGACAATCGCAAATCACTTGTGAACTCGATCTCCTTGCCACAATAAGCTCAAATTAAGCTTACCGCGAATTGATCGCTTGCAACCACGTGACAAGGCGGCCATGTTGGTGGTCAAAACAATAAAAAACTTTTTCGCAGAATTTGCATGATAAAAAAGTTTAGTTCCCAGCGGAGGAAAACGCTTTGTTGTTGTCCCCCAGCATGGCTGCCGTGACGTCAGTTGCAAGCCAGCAATATAGAAAAGAAAGTTCATTCGGATAACGACAGATTTTCCAAAAACGCTACCAGAGAAAGAAAAAAGTAAAGATTCCTCTACCCTTGCGATGCCATTTATGGCCTATATAGAAATAGAAATTATTATAGAAATTATTCAGCCTTTCTCTTTGGAACAGGGTTGATTTTTCCCCAGAACTCCGCTCCCTCATCGCTTTACCTTCAAGCCACAGACGAAGTCAAGTGAGCACTTTGTGATATTCTCCAGTGTTTTTTATATCTATATATTTTTTTCTATCGTGCATATTGTCTGGAACAGGGTGCCTATATTTCCAATGAATAAAGAATAGTGACAGGCCTGCACTGACTCCCTACGTGAGGTGGTGTAACTGTACATTACCTTCATATTTTAGCTCTAACGAGCATGTCTTTAAGAGATTTACCTCTTTTGTAAGATATAATGGGAGGATCTTTGAAGATGGAGTTCAGCAAAAAGGCTGATTTTGTATTAAAGCCCAGTTAAGCATGAGTTTATTTTTAAGGTTACGCACCGATGGGTGGTATGTTGTGACAAAAGGCAAGATCTGTTTATTTGATTTTGTTTTTTGTTGTAGAGCCGACTGTTTGTTGTTGAAGTTGACTTCCGACAGCGTTTTCTGTATCATTTTTTCCGGATATCCACGCGATATGAGGCGTGATTTGAAGTTTGAGATACTATCTTCAAACGCTGCTTTAGAAGAGTTTGTTCTCAGAAGTCTAAGGGCTTCGCCTTTAATAAAACCTCTTTTCACGCCCGGTGGGTGGCTTGAGGTAAAATGGGTGAACTGAAAAGTTACAGTCGGCTTGTAATGTGTACGGATATCGAGGATCGACTCGTTTTTGAATCGCTCCCCTTTAAATATAACTGTGTCGAGGAATGTTGTTTCGTTTTCTGAAATCTCAGCCGTAAATTTAATTGTATCATGGAAATTGTTAGCTTGCTCGATGAACAGGGTAATTTCCTGTTTATCGGAGTCCCAAAGAGAGAAAATGTCGTCTATGTAACGTTTCCATTCTCTCGGTTTTATTTTGCTTTGGCTTATCATTTTAGTTTCAATTTCCGCCATGAAGATGTTGGCAAATGCAACTGCCATTTTTGTACCCATTGCGGTTCCATGGGTCTGAGGGAAATTGCCTTCCATAAATTGGAAAGAGTTTTCCTTAAGGATAAGGCCAAGCATATCTTTAAGATAATGGGACGGTATTGGAGGTTTATAGTTGTGAAATTTCTCGTATGCTTTAGATACTGTTTTGATACCCTCCTTTTGCAGTATATTTGTGTACAAGCTTGTTACATCCATAGATACTAGAATAGTATTTTGAGAGACCTTTGTCTTCTCTATAAAGTTTATGAAGTCCGTTGTATCTTTTAGATACGACCTCTGTTGTTGCGCGATAGGCTGAAGTAATTTGTTCACAAAAAACGATAATCTTTCTGTGGGGCCTTCACAGCCCGAGATTATCGGTCTTCCGACTGGATTTGGTTTGTGGATCTTTGTAAGGGTGTAGAATATTGGGATTCTTGGCGGATTGCGTGTCTGAGAAAACCATTTTCTAGTCATGTCATCAATAAAGTTGTTTTTATGCATTTGTGTGACAAGCTCGTTAACTCTTTGTGATGTTCCCATTACCATGGGATCTTCGAGAGGTTTGTAATGCTTTCTATTGTTGAGTTGGGTCTGAGCTTCGTTTATTTTATCACATTTGTTCATGATGACAGTAGTTGTACCTTTATCTGCCTTTTTTATAACGATTTTAGTGTTGTTTTTAAGCTCTTTAAGAGCTTTATGTTCGTTGCGTGACAGATTATTTTTAGTTCCGGATGGCATGATCTCAGCAAGCTGGATTTTGACACTCTCTAAGTAGCTTTGTAGGGCAACTGAGTTTTGAACCGGCGGTTCCCAGTCAGATTTGACGTGGAAAGGATGTGGTTCTTTATTTTCTGCGTGGAAAATGTATTTGAGATGCATTCGTCTTGCGAATTTTTCAAAGTCTTGCAAGAGTTGGCGTTTGATGTTGTTTGTCCAGGAGGGAGGGGGCGTCTCCAGGCAAATCGTTGGGAGACTCATCACTACCAGTGTGACGTCACATCATACATCAATGGTTTTCAAAATGGCGCCCAAATTTGTTGTACGTTGTCGTCTCAAAAATATGGCATTTTTAACGGTTTGACTGATCCATTTCCTACATTCTTTTTAAATCAGGATTCAAACAAACATAAAAAACATATATGCATTATTTTTTTGATGTTTGATTCATCCAAAAGCCTCAAATATCGTATAAAGACGTTGTACTGAGTGGCGGGCATGTCGGCACAGTGTGATGGCCTGTGAACTTTGTTGGATGGTTTGAGCAATGAAGCGGGGATGATTTGATCCCAGAATAGGAGGTTTGGCAAATGATGTATTGAATGTCCTGTGTGCCGAGTTTCAATCCTTCAGTGTTGGTGGTTCGTCTCATCAATCCCTTCAAAGTCAATGGAGGGGTTATGGAGGAGTAACCGCTGCAAAGTACAGAAGCTTTGTACCGATCAAGATAGCTACGAGCGGTAAGTTTTGGCATTTTATAGTCCCAGATATATAGTATTATATAAGATTTGTTTTAGAATTAACATCATTATACTCTCCCGAAGTCGAAAAATGAAAAATGAATCCAGAAGTATTAAGTTCTGGTAGTTGTTCGATAAATTATTATAATTATGTTTCAAACGGTCGATGAGCGATCTAAATTTAAATCGATGTCATTTGCTTTTTGATAGATTTTAGAGCTCAGTATGTGTTAAGTACTTATATACACATAGGATCATATAGGTATACTATTGTGTACTATGGCAAAAATGCTATGGGGCATGCATCCCTTATTGGTCCTTTCTCTGCCTTATCTCCTTTGTTTTCTTTCTTTGCTTTTCCTTTCTCTTGGCTTTGCTGGGTTCAAACCATGTTGAAGCCCTGAATTTTCTCAGGCTTCTTTCTTTGCAATTTCTTTATTTGCCATTTCACTGCAAGTTTAACACAAACAGACAGTTAAGAAGCCAACAAATTGCATACAGGCAGTCAACACCCACAAGCCAACAAAATTTAATCACAAGCAGACTACAAGCCAGCAAATCGCAGACTGCAGGCAGTAGTCAACACAAGCCAACAAATTTAAAACAGTGAACACAAGCCAACAAAACTCGGAGAAAGCACCAAAAAACCCCTGAAAGACTACAACAAAATATCTTCGACAAACTAATTCAAGAAATATAGTCAGAATGTTCTTTAAACCAGGGCAGCTACAATATTCTGGACAGATTTTGGTATAAAAAGGCAGTAAGATCAAGTGAAATTACGAGCGCCAGTCAGCACCTCCGCACTCAAAAGGATTGATGAGCAGAATGGCTGATTCGATTGACACGGACTAGCCGCAGGTTTAAACGTTTGCTTCTTAGGAATAAAACCTCCTATTATGGGGTCAATCGGTCAAAACGTTTTAGAGAAAACAGAAGATGTTTTGAGTGGACTTCACTAGTCCCGGGGTCAAGATGGCGGACCCGCCACTTGTCCCGAAGTAAATAACACAAAATTACAAACAAACGCAGCCACAAAACAATAAGAAGTTCAAACACACAAACACTACTTACAACAAAGCTTGCACACTTACTGTCAATTAATGAATAATAGCTGTATTAGCTTCGCTTAATGCCTCTTTTGATATAGCTTCAATGGCGTCCCGACGCTAAACTGAGCAAGCGAAGCGAAGCGTAAACTTGTTGCTATGTGACGTCCCACTGGCAGTGATGAGTCGGTCACGGGGTAATAATGAAAAACAATAGAGTCGCCCCCTCCCTCCTGCTTTGTTCAGCTTGTTCTTTGATTTCTTTGATTTCTTTAAGAAATTTCTCGTCCGGCGGGATATTAGCCCTTGCCGAGTATTGGAACGATTGAGGACATGTCTTGTTCATCATGTGGTTTTCCAGATCTTGCCTTTTGTCACAACATACCACCCATCGGTGCGTAACCTTAAAAATATACTCATGCTTAACTGGGATTTAATACAAAATCAGCCTTTGCTGAACTCCATCTTCAAAGATCCTCCCATTATATCTTACAAAAGAGGCAAATCTCTTAAAGACATGCTCGTTAGAGCTAAAATATGAAGGTAATGTACAGTTACACCACCTCACGTAGGGAGTCAGTGCAGGCCTGTCACTATTCTTTATTCATTGGAAATATAGGCACCCTGTTCCAGACAATATGCACGATAGAAAAAAATATATAGATATAAAAAACACTGGAGAATATCACAAAGTGCTCACTTGACTTCGTCTGTGGCTTGAAGGTAAAGCGATGAGGGAGCGGAGTTCTGGGGAAAAATCAACCCTGTTCCAAAGAGAAAGGCTGAATAATTTCTATAATAATTTCTATTTCTATATAGGCCATAAATGGCATCGCAAGGGTAGAGGAATCTTTACTTTTTTCTTTCTCTGGTAGCGTTTTTAGAAAATCTGTCGTTATCCGAATGAACTTTCTTTTCTATATTCGCGGTAAGCTTAATTTGAGCTTATTGTGGCAAGGAGATCGAGTTCACAAGTGATTTGCGATTGTTTGTGTCCGTTTTATCCGAGTTTTAGAGCATTCGATGCGTTGGAGATATTACACAATAAGACCTCCAAAGAAACATGCGCCACTTTCATGAATAAATCATATTCTAGGTACATATATTAAAGTATAATTACACTCAGACTTTACCTCTGCTTTGTCCTTTGACGGTCGCTCCACGTGTAAACTGAAGAGCCCGCGGTAGTGTTTTGTCAGCGGATACAGTATACCAGCAAAGCATCTTGGGTATAGTGATCGATTTAGAAGGAAACTGATCGATTTGGAAGGTATCGAATCAATTTGAAGAGTGTCTGATCGAATTAACGTAATCGATTTAATGTGAACGATGTAATTTGCTCGATTTAGAAGGAAACTAGTCAATTTGAAAAGTAGCTGATCGAATTAACCCATCTGTTACGAGAAAATGGCATTCGATTTAGAAAAGGTTTGTTGATTGAATTGGAGCTATGGTGGTCATTTTGGAATGATGGCTCTCGATTTGTGATGTTGGATTTTGACAGTATAAACGCGCCATATTTCGAAGCGTTGGATTCAAAGGGAATATTGAATTCACTAAAAAAAGGTATGGCGTCAGCCATGGAATGCTAGCAACTTCTTGTTAGTTCTTGCCAAACTACCGCCGTGTTAATTTTGTTTCAGGCGAGATCGGCCGCCATTTTGAATATTAAATGCTCCGTAGGGTAACGCCTTATACTAACTCATTAGGCTCATAATCCGTGAACGTACACCATAACATCCACCTGATATTGTTAAGTCGGCCTTTTTTGGTATCGACTGCATGTGAGTCCTGGTCTACCGTAACTGACTTAACTGAATATTGACTTGCCACCCAGCGATGTAAACAACTCGGTTGTTATATTTCTTGAAATGCGATCCTGGTTTGCTTTAATTACTTTATGCTTCTCTGATTCAATGTAATATTCTTTGTTTGGTGTGCATGTGCGTGACCCGAGTATCTGGTTATAGCCTATAGTAGTATAGGCATATCAAATACCTGGTTCTTGGAAGATGGTTGTTTTCTCAGATACAGGCTAGTTAATTTCTTTTATTTGTTTAGGTTAAATTGACTTATTTTTGATTTTGACCAACAATTATAAAACTGTTAGGCCAATCAGTTTCGCTGTCGAAATGGGAGGTGTATCAATATGCACTGGTGCTGTAATGACTACAATAACTGTGGTGATATTTCCGACTAGGAGCGCAGTAAGAGTTTTTAATGTTTACAAGACTATTTCCTGATCTAATTCGTACCCTTAGCTTGCTACCTGGCTGTCATCAATTTGTAATTTTGCTTATCATTACAGTTAGACTATGCAGGAAATGAGAATGTATGTACTTTTATCAGTCTTTACTTATTTATTTTAACCATCGATAAATGTTTTTCCTTAATTGCCATACCCCTTAATGGTTTGCGGGAAGCTGTTTAGTTTGGTGCCACGCTCACACTAATCATCTTCTAAAACAGTGACTTCGATGAACTTGATCCCAACCCTCTCATCATTGTGGTCTCTATAAACCTCAAGAGTGAGCCCCTTGCTGAGAGCCAGTTGTTTGGAGTAGCGAACGGTCTTCACGAAGCCTCCATCATGGGCAATGTAACACGAGCCCCAGCTTTCACGTGCATCTAACTTGAGAATGATGACAAACTGACCGGGATAGAATGTGTCGCTTGGGCTGGTCGAAACAACACCGATCAACCTGTACGCAGTTAAACTGGAACCAGAGGATCCCTCAATTCCAACACCAGGCATGCGGACGCTACCACCATGCATTTTGTCGGAAGTCTCAAAACCAACAAAGCTTATCCCGTCAGACATGCCATATCTTGTATCACTGTCTTCTTTTGTTCCGATAGTGACATCATTGGCAACCACAATTTTGACTGTTAACTGGGTGATCTTTTTCAAGAAATTAGCAGGGAGAATGGGTACTTTAAGGAGAGCGGCGTTTTTTACTGAGCCTGCGATGAAATTAAGCTGTTCAGTGGTGGTAGAACGAGAACTGGCGATGTAGGACGCATGCGCTTCAAGCCAAGAAGGAGTCATGGTCTGATGGTAAATGACTTTTCCCTACGAAATATAATAAATATAATATTTAATAGAAATAATAAGTACAAAGTTCATCCAGTATGAAAAAAAATACTGCTGTTAAACCCTAGGGGACCCACGGGAGGAGTGTTTTATACAGAATCTTCACGGACATACACGTTTTTGCTTTATACATTTATTTATTGCATTTAACCAAACAGAACCATTCATATTTCGAAACAAGCGATTCTGTAGTATAACTAAGTGCAAATAAAAAATATTTATATATGCATTTCGCCATCTTCCTGGCAAGTGTAGATATAAACCTCGTGCTTTTTTTGCCATTATCAGCTTGAGAACATAGTTATCACTGGAAAATAATTTAAAATAGTCTATAGAACGTGCCAATTTCAATTATATATAGGTTTTTGACCAATTTGACCAATCAAAGTGCGCTTAGTATCTGGGTAAGTTTATAATCGCTGATAGAACACGATCGATCGCGTTCCTCTACCTACAAGGGCAGGTTTTTTGAATGCAATCCTCTCCAGCCCTCGTTTTCTATGAGCGATTGTCAACTCGGCTGAGCCTCGTAGTTATTTAGTAGACGCCTGCGTGAACTTTCAAGTGTACTCGTCGAAAGTAACGAAGTTATGAAGACGAACCCATATCCACCGCTTTCTTTTTACGACCGAGATCAAACCGCAGAATTCGTGGCGTTTAACGTGATTATCGATGAAAGGATATTTTCCGAATTTCAGCCGTCAGAACAGCCACATGGTAATCGAGATAAGGTTTATTAAATACGCCAGCCTCTACATAAATGAAGTTGGCTGCGGTCACATCTACCATGTAACTAAAGTTTAACTATAGTTAGTCTCAAGTTACGTGACGTCATACCTAGCTGTAGTTAGTGCTTTCGGTCGACTTTGCAGTCACACCACGCACTTAACTACAGTTACTTCTAATTAGCCTATGGACGATGTCAGAATTAAAAGAGGTTCGTGACGGCCCGTATTGTTGATCCGTCAAATGTCAACATGGTTGACCGACGTAAAGTGTGCCTAGTTTTACTTCTTATTTATTTTTTTCGAGCGGCAAACCGTCGGAGAAAAATGAGAAATAAGCCGAAATTCATCGCAGCAAATAGAAAGACGGCTGCACAAAAGCTTGAAGGCTACACGTGTTGCTAGTTGTTTTATGTAATTTTTTTGTTTGTTGTTTTTGGTTTTTCCCTCGCTTCACGCTTGGATTTTATTTTGCATATTTATACATATTCATCTCGCACGTGCAAAAAGAATTGTCACATTCTGATTGGTTGTTTGTTTGTAAACGTAAGACTAACCCATGAACCCTGCTTGGGTATAAGTATAGTTAGTCTGTATTGTTTTGGACCACCAAGGCGTAAATTTTCTAACTATAGTCACAGGCAGCCCAAGCTCACGTTTCGAGCGGTTGGTAGGTATCAATTGGTGTTGCATAACACTAGACCGTTGAGAATATTATAAGGCTTTGTATGGGATTTGGGTCGATTTTGGCCGTATTTATGCTTAAAATACAGTAAATATACAAAATAAACTTACTTTTGCGGCGCGATCGAGCGGCGATTTTTAGCCCGAAAATCGGTCCCAACGGCGTCTTTTCCTTTCTCACGTAAAGGTCGTTAGCTCTCCTCCTCCCACGAATCCACAGCTTTGGAAAATCTCAATGCATACCCTTTGAAATAAACCGATTTCCACGACTAATCCATAGGTTTCGGAGGTCTGCAATTCCTGTGTAATTCGAAGTTGACACGACCGTTTCAAACTAGGCCTAGCGGCCTGGCCTGGTGTCAAATCCACATACGTCCACGGGAGGGAAGATAAAAATTACTTAGAATGCGACTAAGTAATTTTTACCTTCCCTCCCGTGGTCACATTATTATCCCCGTCTTAACTATAGTTAGTAGCCTAGATGTGACCGCAGCCAATATGGAGGTGTCCGTAATCTTGTGGTTGTTTAAAATATACGAAGTTTGCAATTTTGTTAAAAAAAAAAAAAAAAAAAAAAAAAAAAAAAAAAAAAAAATTGAAAAAAAAATTTTAAATAGTCGACCATTTTGCCAAACCTGCATGTAATTACGCGGTTGCCATGGCGACGTCATAAATTATTGATACGTAGCCGACATATAAAATTCCGCAAGAGATGAATGAACAGCTAATGAAAGTTTCAGCATCATAGAGTAAATCCCGCTTTCAAAACTTAGAAAACATCTCGAGAGGGGTTGGTGTCCCCTATCCCTCCCTCCCCTCCTTGTACTGTACGTCGAGTCTCAAAAGACAAACAAACATGATCGACTGAGCTGGAAGTTCTTTGGCAAACAGGTCCAAAGGCGTCTTCCAAAACTATCCGGCAGCATGTCGAAAATTATCAGAGTCTCTTCTAATTTAGTTCAATTCCTTTCGATGCCAAAAAAGCGTCTGTTTACTATGAGACTCTTATAACAGCTTGGAGGTGCACGCCTCTTTTCTTTATCGACGTAATCCAACGTGCACTCATAGATTAATTCAGTGCCAGTTATGTTATCGCGTTTCAATTTTTAAAACCACATTATGGCAAATCTAGAATGTAAACTGGTTCTCAATTAAATGTGAAGAGTAAGAATGTTTTTTTCACCTTTGTCTGAGTACTTTTAAGTTCTGCCAAGTCACTACTTGTCCTGTTCAAGGCTGTCTTCAACTGCGTCAAAACAGTATCAAGGTATTCCAGCTGCCGGAAATAAAGAGAGAAGTACTTCTTTGTCCATCGGACATACAAGAAAACTTAGATTATTTACAAGACAGCCTTTCAAAAATAAAATTCTTAAATTTATTCAAACTCACTTGTCCTTTTACCAAAAAGAAAAAAAAAGAATTATTGTAAAATCCCGGATGAGAGTGGCATCCACGCACTTCTCACCCGCGTACGCCCAATGTCTGTAGTTTTCCAGTGAATTACCTCCTGTTAAAAATGCATTTCTCAAACAAATTTCAAGAACAAAGTAATTCTTGCCCTAAAATTTAAAAACAAATACTTAAGCAATTATACTTTGAAATGGCTTGGAATATAGCCGAAGGGGTTAAAATCAGACAATATTGCACAACACTGATAGACCAGAGTCATTGTTTCATTATTCAACAAATTGACAACTAAACACATTTAAAGAGCTACATAAACACTGGTTATACAGCGTTTTGTAGGAAGTCGGACTAATCTTGGAAAGCTTCGTATATCGCAGAATATTTGCCGTGTACGTATGGATTAAGGATAAGAAAGAAGTGATCGCAATCTTTGGGCATTGGGGCAATTTGTTCAATAATACAACACAATTCCTATATACAAAAAAAAAAACTATGCAAACAGAAAGTCTTGTTAACAAACCCTTGACGTGAGAGTTATGTTGTCAGTCATAAGCCATAACTCGCTCCTTGTCAAGTTAAGATCATCTCGGACAGCATTGTACCTAGCCTCTGTCTGTAACTGATGAAAATCAAAAAACAGAAGAAAAACACACAAAAACTAGATTACAGTGAATGTATATGGCAAAAAGTAGATACTATAGGAAAATCCATTACCTCACGAGGGAATTCCACCTTAAATTTCACGCGAAAAACCGATATCGCACGAATGGCGAAGCGATGAGTGCGATATCGGTTTTTCAAGTGAAATTTAACGTGAAATTCACGAGTCAGGTAATGGATTTTCCTTGAATCGCATAACCTTTTAAAAATGAAAATGTAGTGAATGTTGCGAATTTTAGCGCAGCCTCACTTTCAAGTCGCAATACCGCGCTGAATACCCTCGCATCTCTAGCCGATCAGTTCGCGAGAATTCTCTGAGCTATGCGATTCTGCTACTACTACTACTACTACTACTACTACTACTACTACTACTACTACTACTACTACTACTACTACTACTACTACTACTACTACTACTACTACTACTACTACTACTACTACTACTACTACATTCCAAAACCACGACAATTTCCATGCGTGAGCATGAAGTTTGTGAGCTACAGTCATTAGAAAATGGAAAAGAACAAATTAAAAACTTAGATCACGAGATAACTGAGCAAGAAATACGTCAAGTAGTAAAGAAATTGAAGAACAAAAAATCACCATTTGTTGACAAAATAAGAAATGAGATATCAAAGCGAGCCTTGAATCACTTATGCCTGTTTATATCAAACTTTTCAACTTAATTTTACGATCCGAAATAATGCTAGATATTTGGTGTCAATTAAGGTCTTAAAACCCCAATCTACAAATCAGGTGACAGGAGTGGTCCAACAAACTATAGAGGCATATGTGTTTCTAGTTGTCTTGGAAAGCTCTTTTGCTCCATTCTAAATCAAAGATTGTACTTATATTTTGAAGAAAACAAGATTTTACATAATTCGCAAATTGGCTTTCTGCCTGAAAACCGCACTGCAGACCATGTTTTTACCCTAAGAACCCTAATAGATAAATACGTCCACTACCATAAAGAGAAAGTATATGCTTGCTTCGTAGACTTCCGCAAGGCTTTCGACTCCGTTTGGCACGAGGGATTATTTTATAAGCTACTCAAAGTGAACGTAGGAGGAAATTTTTACAATTTAATTAAAAGCCTCTACTGCAACTCTTCATGTTCCATAAGAATGAAATAATAAAATAATGAAATAACAGAGAATTTACATAATTATTATCGCAGATGATAAATTTTACTCCAGGTTAAGTTAATGTGTCAAGTTTTTTTGCAGCACAGGCTTGGTTCCACAGGGTGTGTTTCCAAAAAATATCCATACCTCCCCCAAGGATGGTTCTTTGGTTTGGACCCTCCCACCCCCCTGGGAATTCCAGTTTAGCTTCATACTCTCTTTTAAAAATTTGTGCTATTGATACCCCCATCCCCCTCGGAATTTCCAATGACCATCCTTGGGGTGGGTATGGATATTTTCTGGAACTGCACAATGTAGGCATTTGCTTATGAAAGCAATCTGCAGATTGATCTGATTGATACACACTAATCTATTTTCACATTTACCTGTTTTCTATGGGATATATTTTTATATATTGTTTTTACCGGTTTCACTTGTAATAATAATAATAATAATAATAATAATAATAATAATAATAATAATAATAATAATAATAATAATAATAATAATAATAATAATGGGGCGGGTGGGAGGACAAAGGTTATTCCAGTGGTAGTGGGAGCATTGGGATCAACACCACTGAGATTGAATGACAATCTGAGAGCCATTGAGGTGGGCATTCCTGTTGGACTGATCCAGAGATGTGCATTGTTGGGGTCGGCAAGAATTCTTAGAAAAGTGCTGGAGAGGTAGAAAGAAGAGAAACAGCAAACAAGGGGTGTTTCTTGGTTTCGGGCTTTGTGGTAGCTTTGTAGAACATAAAATCTGATTATGTTTAATTTAATTTGAAAGATTGGTTGCAATTAAGATATCCTTCTGAGGAGCTGGAGAACCTAAGCGAAGAATTAATAGCAGAAAGGCTAAGCAGGTTTTATCAAGAACTCAAACAAGACGACGGAAAGGACTACAGCCGTTCAGCTCATGTCGCTATAAGGGCAGGAATAAACCGTTACCTCACTTCAGAGACAGTAGGAAAGACATTTTCTATTATAAGAGATCCTATTTTCAAAGCAAACAAGCCCTTGAACGCCAAGCTAAAGAAAATAAAGGAAAGAGGTACGTCTAAAGTCAAACATCATGCGAGTATTCAGGCCGAGGACATAAAAAATGCTACGAAAGTGGTGTTTTTGGCGGAGATTCGCCTATTTCGTAGCTACGAGTAAATTGGTTTAATATAAACCTATTTTTCTGCAGAAGAGGTAGAGAAAACCAAAGAAAATTAACAAAAAACAGTTTTGTTTACAAGAGAGACGCAAATCAAGTGGAATATGTTGAAATGGCCGAGCAAGAGAAAACCAAAAAACCATCCTGGCGGCATCAGTGACAAGGCCGATGAAGCAGATCCCAAAATGTTCTCTACAGGCGAAACCCACTGTCCAGTTCAGTACCTAAAGAAGTTAATTCAGGTTCTTAATCCAGGCGAAGAAGCACTCTTTCAGAGGCCGAAAAGAAAATTCTGTGCTAGCGATGAAATCTGGTTTGATAGAGCGCCGCTCGGTGTGAACTCGCTAAGAAATATGATGAAAGAAATTTCAACTGCAGCAAAACTTAGTCAAGTTTACACAAACCACTGCATTAGAGCGACCTCAGTTACATTGCTAGATAGAGCAGGAATTCCTGTCCACCGCATAATGCAGGTGTCGGGTCACAGGAATGAAGGAAGCGTAAAAGTGTATTGTGAGAGACAAACTTTACAACAGCAAAAGCAACGCTCTGAAATTCTAGTGGCACCAGTTGCTACAAGTCCTACAACGTCTTTGGCTACACAACAAGTGCAGCAAATCGTGCAAAGAAATACAAACGAAATTACGTATCAAAACACCTTCGCAACTACAAGTTCCCCTAAATTTGTTGACTTTGGCAATGCAAGATTTGAAAATTGCAATTTTGCGTTCATTTATAACGTGTCAAAGAAAGCGATTGACTTGCTTTAAACATTCTTCTCGCAATCTCGTTGACTTTTTTCATGAACGTTTTCAGCTTATGAACGATTTTGTGAATGATTTTAAGCCTCATTTATATTTAATTTTGTATGGCTTTTTGTGATTTCTATATTCTTAAACTACGCCAGTATAATTTTGTACTACTTAGATACAACTGAATTCTTATTTATTAAAATTCTTGTTGTAAGTTCCCAAAATTGTGCATTGCGTGCAGTGTACTCAGATTGTATATTAAAAGGGTTAGAGGCTGTTAGTTCGTGTTTTGTTTACAAATACACGCACTTGCCCATAATTATTACACTGCCAAAGGACCTGTGGGTCCACGACGAGGAGCCAAGTTGATTCTAAAGCGGGTGTAAGTTTGACAAAACTTAGCCAGAACACTCAAGCGTACACTTCAGGCAAAAGACAGTGCTAGGTAAATGTGCAAGATCTACAGAAATTATTTCTGCAAAAATGATTCGTTCCGAAACTCACTGCATCGCGAAGGGAGAAACAGAATCCTCGAAAACTTGCTAAAATATTAACGAGTTCGAATACTCTTTTGATTATTATAATAATTAAAATTTTCAAAGTGCAAATTTCATAAAACAAATGATGGAGTGTTCTTTAGGTGGACACTAAGAAAAAAAGTAAAACAAAGGCTAGTAAATGACTGTTTCGTAACAGTATGTTGGAAAACTGTAACAGATTTGGGGTGACATATTTCACTGGGTAAACTGTTCGATAGTTTTTGCGCGACTGATATAAAAAAAATTCTGCCTAACTGCTATGTTGATAACAATTTACCGTGTGGAATATCTATAACTAAATATTCATTGTCAAATAACATTTTTCACCTCAACGCTAAACAAGCTGCAAACAGTTTAGCGAAACTTTTAAGATACGCCGGTGATAGCGTTACCTATGTAATTGTATATTAATATTGTCTGTGCTCTATTTAACA
The DNA here is from genome assembly GCA_963693305.1 of Meandrina meandrites. NCBI lineage: Eukaryota > Metazoa > Cnidaria > Anthozoa > Scleractinia > Meandrinidae > Meandrina > Meandrina meandrites. The sequence continues at coordinate 9,487,266 of OY855916.1, forward strand.
AATAGATTCCATTTACACAGATGACATCAAAATGTGGTAAGAACTGTACACTTCATTATCGCTATTAAAAGCGCCGCTACCGGTGAGCCTTGGTTGTTTTCAATTCGAGTTAGTTTTCCGTAATCACGAAGCACTGTTAAACCGATTTTAAAATACGCAATATGAAGGAAAAATAAAATGCCAACGAAAGAAACTGACCTTGATTTCCATTGTACTCTGCAAGCTTTAACTAAGGTAAGCGTTCAGCGGCGTTGAACTGCCATTCATGGATTTCCTGTAGTGGCTTCAAACTGCTCGAGCATCGGACAAACTTATAGCTTTCGATAACTCTTCAAATCAGTCAATGTCCAGGGGCACCTATCGGAATATTTCGGTAAAATATCTGTTCGGATGGAAGGTCGCCTAAGAATTTCGAAATTTTTTCCCAGCGACGCTCTAGACTTCTCAAATTTTTTCGGAAAACCATAAAGTTTCCCTAGAATTTTCGGAATTGATGTGCTCACTTTTATCATGTCCCATAATTTTCGGACGGTTTTGTTTGTTCTCTAAAATTTTCGTTTGGCTTAATTATTCCAAAAGCTGCTAAAAGTTTCGGTGAGCATTAGAGGTAATCAGGAATGTACGTGAACCTAATGAAAGATAAAGGCAATTGAGGTGATTGAGCTCGGCATTAGCCTACTTATCAGATTATTGGAGAAGTTATTTTTATTTTTGGTCTTAGGGCCACGACCGCGTACTCGATCCTGTCGTATAATTTACACCCCCTAACGTTTTCGGATGAATAGGTTTAACGCCTATAATATTCGGATAAACATTTATATTGCCTAGTATTTTCGCGAAATTTCGATAGGCACACGTATAACGAAAAACTTCCCCTAAAATTTTCTAGTGAAAATATGGTCTCTCAGTGTCCTCGAACTTTCGACAAGATCCATCAGGATAGCTAAAACTTTCGGATGACTCAAAAAAGGACCCTAGAATTTTCGAAACGACGAAAGTTCCCCTTAAATATCCGAACAGATAAATATTTTTTAGGGCATCTCCAAATTAACTAAAAAGCCTTCTAGAACATAGAGAAATCCATTTACGACACTTCTGACATCTTTGGAAAGATTCGGTCGTTGGGTGCCCCTGACTGTCTACTTCAAGCGTGTTCAACCCAGTTAAATGTCTCGAAAGGTGTAGAGTATTTGGCAGATTGTTCTTTGAAGTAGACTTATAATTAAGCTGAACTTTCTCTCGTTGTTTTTGCTGCAAGTTTTGAAAAACTTTGCCGAGAAGACTGACTTGGACTATGAACTCTGATCACGCGCGCGACTCACACCACGCAATGACGTCATCTGCGTGTCTGTACTCTAATAGATGACTGGCATCAGCCAATCACAGCGCGCGAAGTAACTCGGTTATTGTATAATTGATGATAACAGTCAGCCAATTTAAGCATACGAAACATTTGACACATTACTAAGCCATATGAAGACAGTGTTGAAAGTGAAAGACACACTCGGCAAGCATTAGGTACTTCAAGTTGCAGCGCAGTTATTGCGAGTGCACTTGTCTATAGCAAACTTTGGGCAGAAAATCAGCAGCCATATATGCCAGAATTCGATCGGGTTTGTTTTCTTTACTTATGATATTGGAGCACTGACCCTGAATCCACAATCTGAATCCACAACCTTTTTTAAAAACTCTTCCCAAGAAAATTGCATCCAGTGAAACATTTTGCTGATATATTTTTATTAAAAGTATGGGATCTTTTTATTTTATTTTAACGCACACCGTATCCAAGATTCAGCAAAATCTTTGGAGTGCGCCAAAAGTGCGCGAGATTAAGTTAATCAATATTCAACCTCAAAATTCTCTTGAAAGTATTCCTTTGTCTGTAAATATTATAGCATGCTACAAGCCTGCTAAAACCTATATATTTATTACCTTAAATACAATTAATTAAATTACAATTAATTTTCGCGCCACCCTTGTTGTCAGTTGGTGATTGACACGTATATATGTACCCTATTACAGAATTTATTATCTTCCAGAAAACCGCATCTTTTACAGCGTCACGTACCAATATAGCTTAAATATGAGCGTACCTCACCTGTTGCGATAACTCGGCACACTCATTTTTTCGAGTTTCGATTCGTTCCAAGACTGACTTAATATTTAACCATATTCAGACCGGGCTTTTTTGCATGCCCCGGATAAAATTGCGGTTGAGCTTTGTATTAATGCATTTTATTGAGCAATAAATGTGGCATGTAGTGTGGCATGTTCATTTCCAGCTGCTAAATAATCTTGAAAATGAGGCAAGTTTGAATAATTTACTGTAACACGAGGGTTTTCAAAGCGCTTCAAATAAAATGGAAGACGCGGAGTAGCTAACTTGCAATTGGCGAGCCAAATTCGACGAGTTTCATTAAGACTAGACACATGAAAGTAGTCAAAGCTGTTTGCATATGTGCTGTATTTCCTCATATTTAAAGATGATTTTAATTAAAAAAAAAGATTTAAAAATTCACAATTTACGCACCGCAAACCTCTTCTGCTTCATTTGTTTACAACTTTTGCTAGAAGTTTCCGATCTTTACAGAATTTTCAGAAACGTTTTAGCTGGCATTAACCTTTGACATTATCCATGGCATCTCAGCATTACTTAAGCGTTGTTCAATAACAGCTCCCAGAAAAACACAAGCATAATATTTTGAAGCAAAATTGAACAGTCAACTGCGCAGCAATTTCTACATAGCTGATTCCGTTCCAACTTGCTCACATTAAAACTTGGATAATTTGAACTTGATGACATTAATTACAAAACATCTATCGTCCCGTTTGGAAAGTATTCGCCTTTTTTTCCAAAAAAAAAAAATATTTTTTTTCAAAAGCGCTTATATCTCGCGATCGTTTGCTTTGTTCGCCATAAAATTGTGAGCTTTATAAAATTTGTTCATTTGTTATTTCGATTGCCAAAAAAATTCGATTTAGAAAAGATCACCTCTGTCCCAGAAATAGTCACGGGCTATCTTAAGGTGACACCGTAGTTATTACGGGCGCACTTGTCCACCGCAAGGTTTGGGTTATAACTTTTTAGGCTTTGATGTGATGACTGTGAAACGTAAAGAAAATGTTCACCTATAATTTGGTTATAATGATATGAAATTCGATTTTACTGAAGAAAAATATTTTTAATGATTTTGGCGGTACCAGGTAAAAATTTTGCTGAAAGTTATTTGCTAAATTGGTGGAATCAGCTTATATTGACTTACTATACCCAAGTTTCAGGAAAATCGTTTGGTCAGAAGAGCGGAGATATTAAAGTGATCTAAATTCAACTCGAACATTCTACCGACAGTTTCTATACTTGACGCTCGAAGACGAAACACGTCATGAACCCAAATTTCTTTGAGAAGCCTGTCCAATGCTCGCTGCATCAGGGTGTCTAGCCGATTGTCGATCGTGTGCACCGATTGTATAAACAAAACTGCTCGTCTGCTTCACCAGAGATCAGTCGCGGAGTAGATTAGAATCCCAACCACAATTCTCCAATTCACAGCACGGCATAGCAGCAAAAAGGTGCTGCAAAAATATTACAGAACCTTAAAATTCACGTGGAAAAAGTTTTACACAAAACGGCTGTATAATATTTGAAAAGTTCTGCCAAACACAACTTTGGAGGTTTGAGAAGGTTTTCGAGCATTTTATTGTGTTCACAGAGCTAGCGCATAAGTTTTAACGGTTCGCACGATCGACAATCGGCTGGGCACTTTGATGAAGCAAGCATTCGAGAGGCTTCTCACTGACATTTGGGTTGGTGACTTGTTTCGTCTTCGAGCGTACAATGTGAGAGCTGAAATTACTAGATGACCTTAATATTTCCGCTCTTCTGCTCCAACGATTTTCCTGAAACTTGGCTATAGTATGTATTATGATTCCACAAATTTAGTAAAAAAAAAATTATCAGCATTTTTTTTTACTGGACGCGATTTTGTTAAAAAAAAAGTTGGATCTAGTTAAACGCGCAAATATCATTAAAAATGTTTTTTTCAGTAAAATCGATCGCGAAATACATATTATTATTATTACCGAATGATAGTTGAACATTTTTCCAAAGTTTCACAGTCATCGCGTCAAAGCCTGAAAAGTTGTAACCCAAAATTGGCACAGACAAGTACGCCCGGAATAGCTACGGAGTCACCTTAAAACCTTTTCTTAATTAACGAGCTAGTTTAGTTTTTGTTATTTTTCTTCCTATTTAATTTTGACGTGATAAATGAGTTTCGAACAAGCGAGCTAAGCCGGGTTGTCCGACGTTAGCGAAATCGCAACCGTCTAACAGTTTCGGTTGAGGATATACAGAAATTCGAAGCAACCATATGCATTGTTCTAGTTATCCGAGACATATTGGAAATATACTTTACCTCAGTTTGCAAAAGATGGTAAGTTGACGGTAGGATCGCCATTGCTTGTTAGCAGTCGCAGCCACCAGCACAGAAAAGGAAGAGTTAATTCACCCACTGATTAAGAAAGATAAACATCTGTTTGCATGAATTCGACATTAAACGTCAAAATAAACTTCCCACTTCCTTTGTACGTTCACGGAATATTGAGCATCAACAAGGAATGAATAAACATGGCAAAGTATTTTATATTCACTTTTTACGTCTAAACGTCTTCAACAAGTTTTCAGCTTATGTGGAAACCAAGCATGAATTCAACTCAGCGGTCTCAGGTACCGCCAGTGTAAGAGGAATTTATTTCGCTCAAAAAGTGAAGCTTAGGGATATTTTAGTATTTTTAGAAAATTGCTTTGTTTTGGACTAATGACGGGCGGCAAATAAACTGGAGATAAGTTTGCACCAGGTGTTTCAAATCGCGCAATAGACTTTCAATGCCCCCTTTTTGGATATGAAGTTTTGATCACAAAACAGAACAGTTAGCTATACCTACATGCAAAACACTCGTCGGTGCTGCTGTGCGTTTTATAAATTGAACTACATCTGTATGCTGTCCAAATTGTTTTCCTCGCAGAATGGTAATTTTCAAATTCTTTGCACGACTATTCATTTTGGGACCAAACGCTTGAAGACGAGGAGCGCAATACAGATTTCCTTGTGTGTGGTAAAAGATTAAAAGTTCAAAGCATAACGAAGAAAATTCGTAAAACGCTCTACTTTCTTTCCTTTACACGGCTTTTATTTCAGCAAGCAAATACTACACTGACAATCTAGCTCCTAGACTTGCCCTCCACACTATTCAAAGCTTTAATTCTGTAGTTTATCAGTTTATTTTATATCTATTTTAACCACCAATGAATAGTTTTCCTTAGCTGCCATACTGCTTATGTTTGCGTGTATACTGAGTAAGCTCTGAGTGTGCAATAGATCTTGCGTGCCACTGAATTGGCATGCTGATTGTTAACACTAAACAACAGTGACTCCGATGAGCTTGATCCCAATCCGCTCCTCTTTGTCGTTTGGAGTAGCGAACGGTCTTCACGAACAGCCTCCGTCATGCGCAGTGTAGCACGAGCCCCAACCTTCATCAAACTTAAGAATTTTGCAAACTGACCAGGATAGTATAGACGATCCAACTATCTCCAGTTACAATGGTACCAGGCTAACCGTCAATTTCAAAACAGGGGGCGCTGTTATTGCAAGTACTTTAATCCAAAAAGCCAACAAAGCTTTTCCCATCGGATCATGCCATATGTGATATATCGCTGACCTCTTTTGTTCCGATATTGACATCATTGCAAACCACAATTTTGATTTTTAACTTGGTATAATTTTTCAAGACATCAACAGGAATCATGGGTACTTTTAACGTGAGCTGTTCAGTAACGGTAAATGCTGATGTAGGACGCATTCACCGCAAGCAAAGAAGGTGTCAAGGTCTGATGCCCTCCTCGATCTGCATAATTCTTCATATCATACTAAAGCCGAATTCAATAATTGTTTTATTATTCTTTTAATATATTTCCAGAGCTCTAAGAACACAAAATGCATTTAAACGGGTTCTTACTTTGGCGTAGAATTTTTGCAAAACAGTGAGCAATTCCTCCCTTCTTCCTTCCTTTAAAACATCGCAAAAACTGTAAAGATTTTAGACTAAAGACTTAACAAAAGCAAAAAACAGAAATGAACATGTTAAAACGCTCAATTTCGGTAAGCAAAGTCACGTGATCAAATCGAGTGACACAAAATATGTGTTCTTCAATATTTTGCTCAGGACATGTCACAGAGTTTGGCCATTATTGTCATTTAAGGTGGCTGGTATCGGTTTCCAGCATTTTCAAGCATTTTTCAGCTCTTACACTTTTGACGGGTCTGTACTAGAAATCTTTATCAGTTGATGCTACAATAATGGTATCAAATAAATGCCCAATGATTGGTGAATATGTTCTGGTCATTTTCTTGACGTCACTGGTTACCATAGTAACAGGATAACCTGTTAAAAACACCCTTAATTTTAGCTTTAAGTGCTTATAACTCAAAAACGAGCTCGGTGACCCCCATTTTTTATTGTTGAGTTATAATTAGCATGTAAAGATACAACTTTTTGTAAAGTTAAAAAAATTTCTACGAAGCGGTTTCAGAGCCACCTTAAATTTTTAAAAATTTAAGGTGGCTCTGAAACTGCTTCGTAGAAATTTTTTTAACTTTGCAGAAAGTTGTATCTTAACATGCTAATCAATGTTCAATAATAAAAATTGGGGGTCATCGAGCTCGTTTTTGAGTTATAAGCACTTAAAGCTAAAATTAAGGGTGTTTTTAACAGGTTATAGTGTTGCTATGGAAACCAGTGAGGTCAAGAAAGTAACCAAAACGTACTCGGCAATCATTGGGCATTTATTTGATACCATTATTGTAGCATCAACTGATAAAAATTTATTGTACTATCCAGTCAAAGTGTAAGAGCTGGAAAGTGCTGGAAACCATTACCAGCCACCTTAAGCAAGTTAATAAAAAGTTGAAGTCATCGCGAAGGTTTTACCGGCCATTCCAACACCCCCACAGCATCCCTCCCCCCCCCCCCCCCCCCCTCCAGGAAATTCATTCAAACACATTTAAGGAGCGGTTATTTTATACAAGAAATTTGCCAAGCGCAACTTGTTTCGTTTCCTTTCGTTTCTATGGCAGCTACGAGAAAACCCTTAAACCTTTTAATTACATCCCCCACCCTTCAATGCTGGCTTTCTTTATATTATTAGAAAGTCTTACTATTGCATTTTTGCAATACCATGTTAAAATTACCAGAACGTGTTGAAACGTAGCCACCTGTATAAACAGGATGTATTGCACATGCAGAACGCTGAACATATCGCAGATAATGTTTTAAATGTTTAATTTATTGACAACATACCACTTACAATCATATTACTAAGAAGGAGGCAAAATTGAAGGCTATAAGATATTACTATTCTTAATAAACTATTTTAATATTTTACATTAAATTAGTTTTTGGAGATAACACAACACTTTCTAGGGATTTACTGGCGCAATAAACCCCCCTTGGGAAGTTGGAAGAACAAGAGTAAAGTGTTTTCCCAACATCCCTAGGGGGGGGGGGGGGGATTGCACCCGTAAACCCCTAGAAAGTGTCTTTTGCTTTTATGAACTTAAACTATCGAAAACGACTCTTAAAGTAATGGGAATTTCGTTTATATTTCGTGATCATGTGTCTTATTCTCATCATGTTCATCGAATGAAGCGGTAAACCAATTACAGCTGCTGAAAGGATAAAACAAAGTTCAGCTCCACACTAAAATCCGCCAGTGGACGCGGCGGAAACGTTTAAAAGTTCCTTTAAAACTATAAAATGAGCGAAATCTATTTTAGTTTCAAGCCAGATCGACCAGAACGGTTTTACTGAGACAGCCTCTTAACAAGTTCTCCTGACTCTTGTTATAAAAGAGAATGTACAGAGATCAGCCAGATCAGTATAGATATCAGCATAATTTATACAGTTGTGCGTGGATATTGCCGCTTAAAGGGTTACTATTCTTCTTGATAAACTTAGCCCATCGTGATTATTTGCCAGTGTTTGATTCTGCTGTGGATGTCGGAAGAATTTTGTTGGCAAACGCAATGGCCTGAGGCTCCAGTGTTGCAAAATCCCTCTCTGATGCAGAGCCAGCACAGCACAACATTGCTTTGATCTTGTCTCGGAAGTTTTGGTTTATCAGAGCGTATACAAAAGGGTTTACAGTGGAATTGACCAGGATCATTGTGTGAATGACAGTGAATACGACTTTATGATCGTTGTAAGATATAATGACGTGAGAGATTGTGTCGGTTTGCCAACAGATTCCAAACAATGCAGTAACGGTTATGACCATCAAGGTAACTCGTTTGCGCACTTTCATGACACCCTGTGCGTGAAAAAAAAAGCATGCACGAATAAGATATAAACAGTTGAATCCGCGGAGGGGTGTGGAGGGGGCTACTGAAAACAAAAAATATACGGGAGGCTCCGCCCCGAGGTCCAAGCCATTGGCCCTTTCATATACCACTTTTGAGCAAAAGGCTAGACCCTTTCGAATGCCTTCGATAGAAAATGCTACCCCTTTAGAAATTCGATCTTATATTCGCATACCTACCGAATGGTTACTGCATCTTTTTTCTTTATTTTACTTGGACCTTTCAAATACAGTTTACTTTTTCGCTATCGGTATGGACCAGCCTACCATAAGAAGAGCCCCTCACCTCCGACATGGGCAAAAAAATGGTCCAGAAAAAGCTTTCACGGACAATTGACATAACATCTTATTAAAAGGGATCACAAATTGTCTGCACACAAAAGGTGCTAGGAATATGACGCAGCGGCATGTAGCAGGGACAAAATAACAGTGATCACTTGTAAAGTGTTGGGGAAATGTTGCAGTGACAATAAGTAACCGATGACTAATCGAAGAAAAAAATATTTTGCAGGCTGTTGATGACTCATTGACGTAATCGATGGAGCGTTTTCATATTACGCCACGACAGCAATATTGGTGTTCCAAAACAAAGAAACGGCGGCCATATATATTAATGTACCAAGCCATACCTCTGGGAATTAAACTCTTCTTTTTGCAAAAATCGTCTTTTGTTTTAGTAAACCAATATTGCTGCTGGCCACGTGAGTGAAAACGCTCTATATCGACTACTCATCGATGGCACTGATTAGTCGTTGATGTCACAGACTTTCAATTGATTACTCATCTTTTACCAATTTTCCGCCCTCTTATCCAAGTATTCTACAGAAATACAGTTTCTTTTAGCGAATGTTTCTTACTAAATAAATTTCGTGTTCCTGTTAAAATGATGGCGAGATTGGTTCGTCTAAGACCCATAGGCTATTTTTTATGCAAACATAGAGGCGCTCTCCACGAGTACTTTTTTAATCACATTCAACTCGTTTTCCTTTCTCTTTATACAGTCGTGTTAAACTTCAAAAAAACGTCATTTGCAGCCACGCGATGATATTGATGAGTAATCAATGCAATCGATGACATCAACAACTGAAAATGTTGTGGCCTATCGACTAGTCATCGATAACTCATTGATGATCGGCAGCAATCAATGACTTATCATCTGACTACCCATCGATAACCCATCGATCACTCATTGATACCATTGACGTCATTGATGAGATATTTCCGCTTCACTGACTAAAGAAACGTTGACCCATGAATAGCATAAACCATGGAAGATACGACCCCCCCCCCCCCCCCCCCCAAAAAAAAAAAAAAAAAAATAGAATTTATCGTCTCTGTGGCAGAATAAACATGATAATAAGACAGGTTGCATAAATCGTCGACCTTTCAATAAATGGAATATTACTAAGCTTACCATTGCGGTCTACCCAGAATCCTATCCGATCTTATCGTTCTTGGTTTTTGCTTTTTACAGTGTCAACTTTTCTTCAATTACGTGTATATCACTTTCACCGAAGTTTGTCTTATTATAATGTTAACCATGGTCGAATTGGAGCTAAATACCTTGTAATATTACAAGCAAGCTATGAGAGCGTCCAGGAGATATGTAGCACGCCATCAATTTTTATCGATGAAGTGTAAAGAACGTTCTTAGTAATACTTACTCTTTGTTGGTAGGTGACCTGATTATTGTCATTACGTTTGAACCACAGAGTGTACACGATTCTTGTGTATAAGCCAACCATGAGTGTTGTGAAAAGAAGTATCACGACAAGCCACATCCAATCATAAGCCTTGGACATCCACTGCTCTGGCCAAAGGAGCTGGCAGAAGTTGTCTTTCACGTTCGCGACAAGAAACATGGGGAGAACGAGTATCACTGAGATGATCCAACAACCTGCAATGATCACCTGAAAAAAAATAAAGCTTTGCACTCCCAAAGGAATTATATTTCCACATTATACTATTGTTAAATTCGCGGCTACTAATTGAGCGATTTTGTCTGAGCTAGATCAAAAGGCTCTGACTGGGAATATGGAGAATCGCTGGACAGGTTCAGAAAACCGAAAATCCTGATACTTTGTCTGAAGAACAGGTTTTGAGGATTATCTTTGAAAATGTTATTGCACCTTTTTAAAGATGCAATAATTTTCGAGAAATTCGGAACACAACACACAGTTATGCATATAATTAAGAGTAAAAAGTGGCCAAGTTCTATTTGTTTGTATTGAAGCACTTTGCAACGCTTCGAAACAAGATTAACTGTGAATAAGAGCAATGGTACTTTCAAATGTTCTGCTTTAGGTTTAAGAGTTCCAGCACCATTTGAATGTTATATATAATAAAATTGCCATCCCAAAACGTTATGCGAAACTAAGCAACACCTCTTGGTATGTCACATGTCAAGTCAAAGTGGACATTGTGGTAAAGTATGACCCTTATACTAGAAGACTATAAAGTAAAAATTCTGGGCAATTGAGGCGCGCTGTTGTCAAATTTGCATAATCCGGAGGTCCCTAGTTCAAATCCTCCTCCCTGCCACTAGATGGATTTGTCTTCGGTGGTCCCGAATTCAACTCCTCCGCGCTTTGTATATAGCCAACTGGTCAGCCTCCTACCAGTTGGGATTTTTAACAAATTTCTGTTTTATTTGTAATATTCGTTTCCTTATTTACAGTGCCCACAATTAGTTCAACAGTGCTAAATACCCTGACACTTAAATAAAGTGATTTATTTTTCTATTTATTTTTAATTTCCATTTGGAGACAAGTATTCATCACAAAGACACAAAAGAATGAATCAAAACATTATTTAGTACGTCGTTACACAAAGTTTGACTAATCTGAAAACGTAAAACGGAAGAGAAGTACTGTCAGCTTATGTTGTCCTGACCAGCGACCTTATACTCGCTGTTACGTGTCACGCTAAAATATTTTAGATAAGTTTGAATCAGAATTAGTTTATAAGAGGTTTGAAACTTTAGATTAAGAGTGCGTCCACGAGAAAACCAGGCGGAAACAGCAGGAGGTGATACAGCTCAAATCACCAACTTCGCTCAAACTTGGCACAAATGTGGGGCATGACGAGTTAACAACTGTGACAAAACATAAGGTTAAAATATTTTATTCCCTCCAAGTTATGGGACCAATTGCAAAAATGGCCATTTTTCACTAATTTATGCATATTTTATTAGCTGATTTTGATTGACCAGTTCCACAACTGCCCAGTTGCCCTTTTTTGTATTTTAAAATTACCAATAGGTTTTATTAATGTGACACTGCTCACATAAGACAGCTTAAACTTTTCACTAAAATTTGACAGTGCTTCTAATCTGTTTCATGTTACCAGATTGAAAACACATCACAAAACTGGTCTAACGTACTATTATCAAGTACTAAATTTAGCGATTTTGGACCAACTCGCAAAAACCGGCTAAAATTAGTAGTCGCTAATATTGGTAGCCTTAATTTATTAAATCAAATTGTCACTCTAATAAGTAAAGTTTGTCAGTGGCGTACCTTCAGCTTTTTCTTGGTTAGTTTCCTTTTGTCCCCGAGAGGATACATAACTGCATAATACCGTTCAACGGCGATTGAAACCAAAGTGAAAATAGAGGAGGCTGCTCCAACCCACGCAATTATTCCACCTTTGCATAATATGGTACCCACTGTCCCCTCCGGGTGGGTAGAAATGACACTCAAAATAACATCTGGTAAGATAAACGTCGCGTACAGGATGTCCGAAACAGCTAGGCTTGCAAGTAGAAGATTCGTGGGAATCCTTAAAAATATGATTAATATAGATCCATGGCTTACGTAAGTATGCAGGTAAGCGATAATTTCATATAACTGTGTGCACACGTGTAGGAAGCAATATAGCATCACAAGTTGCTATCATCAAAGATTCAACCATGGTACGTTAGGCATTTAAGTATAGTGTTAGTAATATTGCCATTCTACACAAATTGCTCTGCTATGCAGAGGGCTTTTATTTGTTCCAAACGTTATACATGTACTTATCCAGCCATTGCTATAATCGTTACCATTAGTGTCAAGCCGGCATATGCAAACTCAAGCATTTTGTTATTTTTTTTTTCTTTCTTACTGATTTCCACTACTGATCTGTTAGTTGAACATGCTTAGACAGTCATATTTAAGTTTTGATTTTTTTTGAGGTCGATAAACCATGGCAGGGGATAAAGCACTCCTTACAGGTCGCCCCAGTGGACCCCAGTGAGTTGAGTAGACCTCTCTGTAACCTGGGAACTAGGGCCTCCTGAAAGGATGGAGAGGACTACAACCTCTTGTTGCCATCAGACTGACCTGAGTTACCTTGCATGATTCCTTTTGGCAACTCAGGCACTTCATACCCTTCATCTTTTTCCCATAGAACGTGCTATTGTCTCGTTTTGATTTCATGGGTTGGGAGCGTTAATGCACCTTTTTTATATATCTATTCAGCATTCCTATATATATCTTTCCTGTTGTTTAAAATTGAGTAATAAATGTCCCTCTGTAAAATAAATATGGACCAATTCTCAGTGTAGAATAAGAAGCAATCGTCCTAAACGTTAATTTAGCAAGCAATCGTGACTATAATTATTATAAGGATTTGTTAGGCATAAATAACATGCTCGTCATCCTTTGCTACTTCTTACCATCTTAACTCGTATATTTTTTATAGTATGTCATTACGTTACTTGCTGAGAATAAACTAGGAAACAGTTTAAAACGTGACAATAAAGCCTTTAAACTATCACTTAATGCAATAGTTTGGGCATACCTCATATCTCGATTGTTCTTTATGATCGCACAAACAAAGGAGTTTCCGACGACATTGACGACGATGAGTATGAAATACACCGTGGTTACGGCAACGCCAGCTGCATCAGTCATGACTGATGGATGTCAATAACTTATGTGACCTTGATAAAAGATAGACATGGATTAGTTAATCGTGGATAACTATAATCGCATTATTTGCTGGGTAATAGCGTCCTGGGATAAAATAGGGCACGTGCTGCGCATGGAAAACAACTAGTTCCCACGAGTTGCACTGACCTGAGCACGGGAAGAGCTAGAGAAATGTGGAGAAGGACAGCAGAAAATGAACGAGAGGCGATTGCAGGAGTAATATTCCCGGCCCTATTCTCCGTACGGAGAGAGGGAACTGACGATGAGTATGAGTATCAGTATGAGTATGATGATGTCTGATGGATGATGACTGGACTGCAATGCCAAAGTCGTACTTGTATTCAATCTTGAAAACATACCGCTATCTAAAAGTCGCTTGTAAAGGGATAGAGCAATTTAAGCGACAATCACTTATCCTGCACCTTAATCTATATTTTATGATTCTAGAGCGCTCCAGGCTCGAGCACTGGCCGATGTCACTGTGTTGTATTCAATCTTAAAAACATACCGCTATCTAAAAGTCGCTTGTAAAGGGATAGAGCAATTTAAGCGACAATCACTTATCGTGCACCTTAATCTATATTTTATGATTCTAGAGCGCTCCAGGCTCGAGCACTGGCCGATGTCACTGTGTTGTGTTGTGTTGTGTTGTTGGGCATGCAAGTAAAACCACTTTACTCTCAGTGCCTCTCTCAACCCACGTGTATAAATGGGTACCGGCGAATCTAATGCTGTGGGAGGGGAGAACCTGATATGAACTAGCATCCTACGCAGAATGGGGGATAGTAGAAATACTCTCAGTCATGCTGCTGAAACCAAGATTAGCTCCGGCCTGATAAGCCCTGGCTACATAGCAGGCCGAAATTGTTTTCTCGATTTGTGGTCTAAGTATAAGCTGATGACGTCATTTGAAGTGGTAATTATGCCATGATTTTCTAAGAGCCGCTACCTTGGATAAATTTGTAGGAAGGCACTGCTTTAGTGGTTAAAGAAGTAAGTTTTTTTCTTCTTCAACAAAGTTACAGCATCCCAGAAATTGAAAATAGCTGTACGACCAGTGGCATTAAGCCATGTTTTTGCTTATCGCTCTTAGCATAGCTAATATGTTTTTTTTTTCTTTTTGGAAAAAAAAAAATGCAGGAGTTAATGGGTTAAAGAGAAAATTTCTAAATGACCGCGGTATATTCAAACTATTCATGGGAACCAATGAGTAGAACTAAGGCAATAAAAGCAATCATTGGAAGGGTCGAGACAAATCCTGTGTTGACCTGTGAAGGAACCGTTATCCCTATTCACGATAAATGGAACTCGTTGGCGTCACTCTCGATAACAAGCTTAAGTTTGAGGGACAGATTCGTAAAATCTGTCGTAAAGTTAGTCAACAGGTTGCTGTTCTCAATCGTCTGAAGAAAATATTGCCTTTTGAATTGAGGATATATCGTGCTTTCATTGCAGCGCATTTCAATTACTGCTCAAAGTCGTGGCATCACTGTGGAAAAAGAGGTTCCGGCAAACTTTAAAAAAATCAATGAACGAGCCCTTCGCTTTGTGACCCGTGACAATTCAACCACGTACGTGACGTTGCTAAAACAACTAAAACTGCTGTCCCCATTTAATCAAAGAATTGTTAAAATGGCCGCCGGTGTTTACAAAGCTATTCATGGGTATTAAGTCCCTAGAGGAATAGGAGAGCTATTGCATGAACGATCAACTAATTATAATCTCAGAGGAAAACACATCCTCGAGCTACCCAAAGTAAATACAACCACCTATGGTCTTAAATCGTGGCGTTATACTGCAGCTAAGATTTAGAACACTCTTCCGGATCAGTTTCGTGCCGCTGATAAAATTGGAACATTTAAGTACGTGATGTCTATGTTGGATTTTACAAATTTTACATTTTAATCGTTATCTACTCTTAGTTTTAATATTTTTTATTGTATAAATAAATTTTTATATAGGTTTTTATGAGAAATCTTCTCTTCCCATTATCGTTTTTAGTTTATCTATTTATTTTCGTGGCATGTCTGTAAAGTAGCTAATTAGCTTAGGACATTTGACAACGTTAAATGAAGGTTATTGTATTGTATTGTTGTATTGTCTTACATTGATATTAATTCAAAAGTAAAATATAAAGTAGTCAACGGATTTCCAATACCAAAGAATAACCAAGCGTATCACCTCTTTGGTGGAATGCGTCGTTTATCGACCTTTTTTTGGAAAACGTTTCTGCTGATCATGTATTTCGAAATAAAGAAGAAAGTCAAAATTTCACAGGATACAGTTTAATGATTTCATGTTGCTCAGAGAACTGCGAAGGAAATCTACTAAGACTTTAACGCACGTGCAGTGCTATTGTACTGCTAATAAAACCAAAAGTGGATATCACATGGCCATGGATTTGACGTCAGCTTTTTCGAAAAGCTCCGTTTTCGGCCGTCCACACTACACCACCTAGCCGGTGTAGACCGTTTTCGGTGACCGAAAACGCCGTTTTAGTGTGGACGGTTGGTCAAACCGGAGAAAAAATGATGCGTTTTCAAATTGATCCGGATTAGTGTGGACGTGGCCTAAAACGCGAGTGTCAAGGGAGGTAATCGTGGTTATTACTTTCCATGCTTTAATGTCGAGATCAGAAAAGAACAACGCGGAGTAGAATGCTCTCGGTTTTACAAAGAAAAAATACAACTAAAATGGACTGTTAAATAAACAAGGCAAAATCCCTTATAGCCGATTTTGAAATGCAAACAAAAGGTTTGTGTCTACGGTTAGAATCTTTTGCTGGACACTGACGTTTTTTCTTGAGATGACAGGGTCCGTGCCACACGTACCTCAAATCACGTGCCATATTTTTTTTCCTTCACGAATATTCCGTACCATATTCCACTTGTCGATGCCAGTCGTTGCACTTCTTGCATACCCTTTAAATAAATGCATAATGATTGCCCAAGGTGTCCCCCGCGATCTTGATTTCCATTCTGATTGATATACACCGCTAAGTTGAACTGGATTCCCGGTTTGATGAGGCTAATGGCAGTAGTACTGATTTGGACTTAATTATATTGTTTCGAGCAGGATTCGATAGTGAATCTCTAGGTCTGGTCTAAATGTTTAGTATTTTTGTGCTGCAAAACATCACCTTTTAAACGCTAAACGTTTTATATGTATCTAAACACTTCATTGGTTAACTTCATTTGTTGACCATACAGTCATTTACTAACAGGTAACTCGAACTTTTATTCCCCCTTGCTAAAATATGACTCAAATTAATTTACCCCATTATCTCGAACTCTATTCTTTAAACCCAGTTGGTTGACTTGTCGAAATGTTGAATCTGTGTTGATCATCCTCAAGATGTTAGTGGAAAAATTGTATAAACAAATTGCATACAACACAAGGTTAGTTACACTTACCCCGCCGATTTTGGAAACGAATGTTTAAAGCCGACTGACTCTTATTCCGTGCATAGAATGATTTACGCTGTTTAGCTCATTACTGTTCACTTTAATTTGGAAAGTAAAAACCAACAAAACCCGTGATTTGTTCCTCTGGGATACAAGAAAACGAAATTTTCTTGTTGCATCCTTCATGGAACTGTCCGTTTTTCATTTTCCAAAACACGATGGATCATAGACAATTTATTCTTCAATTGGTAACATTTACTGCAGAACTCTCAATTTCTTTTCAAAAGCAATGAAAGTCACACTTCCTTGGACTCGGACCCCAAAGGGGCTTTTTTGTTCTCAGGCCCCAAATCCATTTCAGTTCTTGTATTTTGTTCATGGTGATTTCTGTCATTAGCGTTTTTAAAGAAATGCCGAAAGAGAATGTAAGAAATTAATTATATCATAAATGATAGAAGGCGGGGGAAAATCGGCTGTGTTACGTTACCTATTGACCCGAGAACGAACGTCAAACGAAGGAGAATTTTTAGAGTTTAGAGTGAAGTACGTCATGGAAGAGTGTAGGTCAACGGAATTATCGGTGAATAACGAACTACTGTAGATTTATAACATACCATTAGTCTAATTTCCAGAGGTGAATATAAGAATGGAACATTTTGGATTGGTGGAAAAGCTCTAGTTTATGACGCTATATTCACCTCACTAGGAGGTGAATATAGCATTTCAGGGCTTGGTTACTCAGCCACGCCACCTTTGCCATCCAGGCAAGTAAACATGGCAGCCTTTGCTGAATGAAATTTTCGTTCACTCTGTAGAAATCACTCCAAATCCGGAATATTCAGCACAGTTGGAATTTTGAAAATTGTCTGCCAAGGCTTTTGGACCGAAAATATCTCCAAGAGATGATTCCCTAGGCATTAGAATTGATAGTAAACACGGTGGTTTTGTAGATCGCACGCGGCCATGAGAAAACCAATGCGATCGATTGACCCAAAATTATTCAGTTCTCTTCAGACCAGAGCTGCTCGACTCTTTTCAAGAGGATTTAGACAATTGTTCAGAAATCGCCAACGACTAATCAAAGGTACTAGATATCTGTCTTTTTCTTAGTGTTTGTTTTGTTTCGTTTTATTGCTTAAACTAAAGTGTAAATTCTGATTTACGATGAATTAAACTTGTTTACAGGTATGCAAGCGAGCATTTCTGTTTGTTGTTTCCGTGTTTTAGTTCTTTATTTTGTAGTTCTTGACATTCACCTCTGAAAATAAGACTAAAACAATTATTCGCCTCAAAAGCGATTAAACTGCAGTTATAACTGTAGCAAGTAAAACACCTCGTAGCCGTGTGTAAGGTATCGCTTGGGGGTGTGCAAATTGGGCAAATGATGACGATGACGATTCGATAGGTCACATAATTGTGGTGTTAGAAATGTTAAAATTACCTTAAAGATGGCTACCTTATGCAAAGCTCGTCTTGTACTGTTAAGGCGAAGCCGATTGAAATGAACATGACTCATTGCATGCAGACAAAGTCAACACATCGCATGGCGCAGATGTTACTTCCAATTTTGAAGAAACTCAACCAAAAAGTCAATAAAAGAGTGGCCCTTTGTAAATATCCCATTGAAGCATGCACTGAAAAGAAATCGAAATCCTCAATAGATCAAACAGTGACGCTGGGCGTTTGACAGCTCTCACAGCAATTTTCGTGATGAGGTACATTCAACACGGACGTGTAATACTAACCAGCAAATAAACTAACGGATTCATATCAAGAAAAAAAAAAATAGTTAAGCCATAAGGCAGAGCTCCACGGCTATTTTATTTATTTATTTATTTATTTATTTATTTATTTATTATTATTATTATTTTTTTTTAGTACGGTGCTGAGTTTTATATAAATTGTCATCTGGTAGTGAATATGCTTATAGCCTCTTTTGTTACTTTCATATTTACTTTCTTTACTTTAAACGTCTCTAGCCTGTGATGTTTTTATTTATTTTTTTAATCCATTGACTCCGGATTGTTTCGGGTGCCTTAACATATTAAATTAAATATTCAAGCAGCGGAAAAAGCTAGCCAATCGCGCAGTTAATAGGTACACGCCAATTGTTTCCCAAAACAACTTCCCGTCAAACTAGAATAGCTAAATGAAATATTTCTGACGCGGAAAAATGGATTGTTGCTTATCACGTATTACTTTATTAAAAATTAAAAGTGAAACTTAAAAATCAAACTTGCTAAAGATTGACGCTGGTGAATTTTCAGCCTTGTTAGCCAATTTGTCATGCAAACGCAATGCCGCTTTCAACGCTAAAACCGCTTTCAACGCTAAAACCGTTAATTAAATTAAAATGAACACCACAAAAGCCAAGTCCAAATATCTAGTGACAAGGCTTTTTTCAGGTAAACAATACGCTTGGCTTTTTAAACAAACCGACGTGTTTTTTTTTTCTTTTTTTTTTAAGTATTCACGCAATAGTAATCAAGCTGATATGGTGTGTATCGTTGCTTGCAAGGCCAGAAGAAAACCAGTCGGACAATGGCGGCCAAACTTCCGTGTAGTTATTCAACACTCCCCTGACTTATAAAAGCAAAAAGCATGGTCTATGAAAGGTTACTATGGCAGTCGTGGCGTTAAGACGTAGACCGAAAGTGAATCCTCAGTAACAGCAATATCTCTACGCTAAAGTAGTCAAGTTTATTGGGTGTGTAATCCTTTCTAAATATTTATTTTAGTAGTGATCGCGTGTCGATGATTGCGTCAAAAATCCGCTAACTCCAATGTTATTTAAAAAAAACGTCAACAAATCTCTAAAGTTGATTTGAAAAATTCAAAAAACAATGCAAAAATTGTAAAGGCTTTTGACTAAAGACCCGAGAAAAGCTAAAATCCTTCTGAAACAGAAATGAACATTAGAAAGGGTCAATTATGGTAAGCTAAGTCACGTGATTAAACGAGTGACACATTAAAATATTCCTAAATATATTTTTTTCATTAAATGTCACAAAGTTTGGTCATTACTGTCACTTAAGTAAGGTAATTAAAAGTTGAAGTCAGTGCGACCTTTGTACCAGTCACAAGTCCCCACCCCCCTCCCCCTCCACACACACACACACACCTCAACACCCCTACAACAACACCCTCCCCATTCACGCTAGAGAAGGCTTAAGGTGACAGTATTGTATTCTTAATATGATGATTAAAATTTAAATTAAATGTTGCCACTGAGTTTACGGAAACGTCCCGGCGAATTAAGAAATTTTGAAATGTATTGAGAAACTCGGTGCTTGCCTAGGGGCATTTGAAAGGAGCTTTTTTTTTCTCTGAGTCACGATTTACCACGTGCAACGATTTTTCATTCTAAGAGATAAATGGTCGCTCCCTTAAAAGCAATGTTGTATTGCAATAATATCCTGCTAAATTAAATGTATTCAAAGACATAGGGGGAGCGGTAGTTTAATACAAGAAATGCGCGAAGCCGAGCTCGTTCCGTATTTCATTTCTATGGCAGCTATACGTGAACGACCTAAACGCTTTTCCGCCTCTACCCTTCAGTGTTAATTCGATGCTAAATAATTAGAAAGTCTTATACTACTGTATTTTCGTAATAACATGTTAAAATCACCTGAAAGTGCTGAAGCGTAGCTACTGGCATAGACAGGATCCATTACACAGGCAGAATGTTGAAGATATTGCAGGTGATGTTTTCAATTTTGGGAAAATTCAATCAATCAATCAATCAATCAAGAGCTTCTCCTGTAATATCGAGGCACGATAATTAAAACGAAGAAATCGAAAATATTCAAACTTGGGCTGAATTTAGGTCCACCTGAATATATAACTTCACATATAACCTAATCTAGGTACAATCAGATTTTTATTTTATTTTTGAGAAGAGGTTAGTACAACACACAAATTAAAATTCATTACCAATGTGTACACTTCAGCAATCAATATATTAAATTGATAGAGCATCTGACATATTGAAGGTTATGAGTTTTACTTCGGTTTGAGTCTCAGAAATCGTTTTTTCTCAGTAAATTCGACTCGAAAACGATTCTCCATATATTTATTTTGTCAGTATTTATCATTAATCATTAATTATTTTTCATAATAATATTAAAACTTTGAATAAGCAACATCTCCGTAATGTTTTCTACTATTATTTTGCCAATTTCGGCAAGACAAAAAGTTGCTTAATTGAGCGACGAAAAAACTTAATGGGTTTTCGACGTAGTGATTGAAATAAATAAACAGATGAATGAATAAGCGAAAGAGCATCTATTATTTTTTTCTTGGCTTGTGAGCGGGCGGAATTCTCCAAATCCTGCAATCTGATTGGTTCCGGGAGCGGGCGGAAATTTTCGATCTTGCCCGCTCACGGAGCGATTCCGCCCGGCTAGCTCGCTGTGTTTTCATTTCGCGGCGAGACGAACGAACCCATGAAAGTATTGCTCTCCAAAATTAATGTAGTTGTTCACCAGCCGTTGTAAATATTAAAGGAAAAGTAAGCAGTGAAATTAAAGGCCTTGAAGTTCTCCAAAAGGCGAGTATTGATTCTCTTTATTGACAAAATCAAGTTGTTCAAGTTTTATGGCGGTTGTTTGTCGATCGTTGTTTGTGCATTCGTACTGATTTTCACGCCATTGTGCTTACCTGCAAGTCGCCGGCTTACATACCCGATTGATTCTTTCAAAAGCTAAATTAGTAACGGAATTAAAGGCCTTGAAGTTCTCCAATAGGCGGGTATTCTTTGTATTTATTGACAAAACAAGTTATAGTTTTATAGCCGTAGTTTTGTCGATCGTTGTTTGTGCATTCGCACTGATTTTCACGCCGTAATGCGGTTTACTGCAAGTCACTTGTTTACAGACTTGATTTAGCCTTTCAAACGCTTTGCCTTTCCGATACTTTTCCCCAAAACCGAATACTGCTTATCACCATTCAAGAAAATGAGATGTTTTGTGAAAAAACGGTCAAATAAATTCTCGCAAAATTGTGCCGCGTGCAGGCGACCAAACTTACACATTCAGTCCAGCTTCATTCAATTTCACTTTCGTGACTCGAGATTTGTTTATGCTCTCTTTTGCTGCTGCATTGTGCTTCTTTTGTATTAATACAGTTACTTTTCTCTTTTTTCCTGATGACCTTTTCCGTGAGTACTGATCGCTTTAGCAAATATATTTTGTTTGGCGGTAATAAACAAATCATATTCTTCACTCTTGCCGTAGCTTAGCGATCGATTCAACATTGGATGCGCGCGTATAAAATTACATCCTGCAAGACGATTTTTTTATTTTTTTTTTTTAACCGAGTAAGAAAAAAATAAATAAGTTATTTACCGGCTTTGGGTCGGTCCGTATCGTGAAAAACTGTGACCTCGGTCTTGAAAATGCTGCCCTCGGCCTGCGGCCTCGGGCAGCATTTTCAAGACCTCGGTCACAGTTTTTCACGATACGGACCTCCCAGCCGGTAAATAACATATATTTCTTCTTCGTGTAAATAGAAAAAAAAATTAGGCTACTTCGATTCAACAACGAAATTTCGCAGTACCAAATGCAAGTGTCGCTGAGCTCAAAAATGGGCATTGTCACGGCACTTAAAGCTAAAGAGCACTTGTATGGTTTGTGAACTGGCTTTTCCAAATTTCGACGTTTAATTATAAAGTCCAAATGTTTAATTGAATTAATTGAAAGAAGAAAAGTTGCTTCGTTTTCCCTCAAACAGTTGAGGAAAACTTTATTTGATACAAACCAAGACGAAAGTCTTTTAATATCTTTAAGGCTCTTAGTTTTGTTTTAGCTTATAATTATCATTTGAATTTATTGTGGTCACAAAGCTTATGCTAAGCAAACCACAGGTTTTGAAATTTTTAGTTATGTTTCCAGTAATTTCCCATTTTTTGTGTCAAAAAGCTAAAGTAACAACTTTACGGATTTTAGTAAAAAAAATTAAAAAATTACTAAGAAAACCATTCTGAATTTAAATACAATGTCACTGCTTAGCTCCTTATAATGCTCTCAAAAATTACTTGATTTAACCATATCGAGTTATTTTCCATACTAGAAGAAAAATGCAATTTCATTTTGCAATATTCAATAAGTTCAAAGAAATTCGAGAGAACGATTTTTTTTTATATAAATGTACATCTAATTTCGGTAAACCTGTGCTGTTAATTTCCTTTCAACGACAGGTGCGCAAAGACGCAATTCCCTAAAACATCTTTCTCTTCTTGCTTTATTTCTAGTTAAATAAATAAAAAAGTGGTTTTATAGTAAGCATTGTTAATGTTTTATTCTAACTCTGTTAAAATTACCTGAAAGAGGACTATCTTATCCTAAGCTCTCTTATCCAAGTCGCAGGTGCCAGAATAAATAAAAACTGGTACATACATAGAAAGTTAAATATCCCGCAGGTTGTTGTTGTTTTCAATTTGGAAATAAATTCAATCAATCATTCAGTCATGAATATATTTAGAGCAGTTCTGTTTTATGGATCAAGTCTCCCATAAAAACCTTTAAACTATAAGCTCGTTGTCAACACCGATCTACTGGTAAGGAACGTTCAAGGAGACTTAATTAAGAAAATGGTAATTTTTTTTCAGTCAGTCGCCTCCTCTATAGGTCCATTAGTTAAAAACTTCTGGCCTTATTGATATGTTAAAGTTAATGGATTAATGGCTGTCCTTTTAACATCAACACCTAGAAAATATGAAGTGGCCGGAGTCATGTATCGTTCCGCTCAAACTTGACCAGAATGTGTGTTCATTTGAACTATTTTTTAGGTTAATTCACGGGATAAATAAGATCGCACGTTGCTTAAAAATTGTTATATTTTTCTGTCTAATTGGTCTATTTCGGAAAGAATAGGAATGCTAAATTGAGAAGGGAAAGTTATATTGGTGCATAGCGTACTGTAGTAGCAGTACCAGTAGTAGTAGCAGCAGCAGCAGCAGCAATATTATTATTATTATTAGTAGTAGTAGTAGTAGTAGTAGTAGTAGTAGTAGTAGTAGTAGTAGTAGTAGTAGTAGTAGTAGTAGTAGTAGTAGTAGTAGTAGTAGTAGTAGTAGTAGTAGTAGTAGTAGTAGTAGTAGTAGTAGTAGTAGTAGTAGTAGTAGTAGTAGTAGTAGTAGTAGTAGTAGTAGTAGTAGTAGTAGTAGTAGTAGTAGTAGTAGTAGTAGTAGTAGTAGTAGTAGTAGTAGTAGTAGTAGTAGTAGTAGTAGTAGTAGTAGTAGTAGTAGTGGTAGCAGCAGCAGTAGTAGTAGTAGAAAAATGTTCATAACTCCCTTAATATTTATATTTTGTTAGGTACCTGGGCAGTCCGAAATGTCTCATGCCAGTGTGCTTCAAACCAAGTTGACTGCTTTTTCAGTGACAAACTGTCTTTGCCAGAGTAAGCAAAAACACACTTCTGAGCAACGTCACGTGGTTAATGACGTCATCGCGCTTAGTCTTGTTCAAGAAGTAGCTAATGTTAAGAGTTATTTTCATATGACGTAGTACTCCTGCTGGCTTCAAACTAACCAAGTTATTTGCCATTGGCGATTTTTCAGTTGCAAAGGATTGGGAAGGTTCTTATTATAATTATATATTGTTTTTAAAATTATCATTGCATCATGGCAAGCCCAGCTATGTGGTTTCGACTTGTCTCAATGACACCTGCATGAAAGCGAATTCTTTAAAACGCCTTCCCTTTGATGTTTTTCTAGTTACTTAAATATAACGTATTATAATGAAGTATTATTTTTATTTCTTTCAAAACCAGAGATGTTAAAATTACCTGAAAGACAGCTTTGCCAAGGTATCATACCTCGACTTTTTGAGACGTAGCTATATATACCAACATAAACAAAAAAGACTACATAATATATATAATTGTAGAAAGTAAAACACCTCGTGGCCGTTTGTGAATTATCCCACGGGGGCGTGCAGACTTTTCTTTAAGGCAAACCATGACGAAAACGATTTGATAGATCACATATCAGAGAAAATGTTAAAATTTCCTAAAAGATGGCAAACTTATCCAGAGCTGGTCTTGTTGTGTTGAGGCGTAGCTATTACAATAAACATTAGCTAATGCACGCAGAGAAAGTCAAACACTATGGCGCAGGTGTTACTTCTTTTTTTGGAGAAAGTCAACCAAAAGTCATTTAAGAGCGGCCCTATGTAAATATTCGATTGAAACGTGCAATGAAGTGAGATCGAAAATTCTCAATAGAACAAGCAGTGATGTTGAGAGATTGAAAGCTCTCACAGCAATTTTCACAACACAGACTTATAATACTCACCAGCAAATGAAAAAAAAGGATAAATACAACGAATGAATATATAGATTTAGTTAAGCCTTAAGGCAGAGCTCTACGGCTATTTAATTTTCTGAGCGCGGTGCTGAGTAGTATATAAATTATACGGTAGTGAATATGCTTATAACCTCTCTTGTCATTTTCCCATTTAATTTCTTTGCTTTAAACTTCTCTAGCCTCTGATCATTTTCATTTTTTTTTTTTAGCTCATGGACTCCGGAGTGTTTCAGGTGCCTTAAAATATTGAATTAAATTTCAAGCCGCGGGAAAAGCTAGCCAATTGCGCAGGAAATATGTACACTCCAATTGCTTCCCAAAACAACTTCTCGTAGAGTTAGACTGGTTAAATTAAATATTCCTACGACGAAACATGCACACTGGTGCGTTAACTCGAATTTTCAGCCTTGTTGGCAAATTTGCCATGCAAACACAATGCGGCTTTCAACGCGAAAACCATTAATAAAAATTAAAAGGACCGCAAAAATAGCCAAGTGCAAATATATAGGACCCATATAGACTTGCCATTTCCAGTAAACTAAAGCTGTTAATATTTTCAAGTACTCACGCTATAGTAATCAAGCCGATATGGTGTGCATCGTTGATCGTATGCCAGAAGAAAACCATGCAACCACACTCCCCTGACTTATAAAAGCAGAAAATATGGTCTTTGAAAGGTTACTATGGCAGCCGTGACATAAATATTTAGACCGAAAGTCAATTCTCAACGACAACATTATCGCCAAGCTAAAGTAATCAAACTTATATGGTCTGTAAAGCAACCATTTTAATCACGTGTCGATGATTTCGTCAAACATTAAAAAAGTACGCCAGCTTCGATGTTTTAAAAAAAGGTCATAAAATATCTTAAAATGAGTCGAAAAAATGCAAAAACTGTAAAGGTTTTAGACTAAAGATTTGACAAAAGCCAGAATCTTTGTGAAACAGAAATGGAAATTACGGTAAGCAAGATCATGTGATCAAAAAGTGACACAAATATATTACCCATGCAATATTTTTTTCAGCGAAGTTTGGTCATTTCTGTCATATAAGTAAGATAATAAAAAGTGTAAGTCAGTGATTGTACCATCCACTCCCTCTCCCTCCCCACGCACAGGTAAAGGTAAATACTGTATTAAGTTGCTGGAAATACCGCAGACTCACTCTAGTGGGCAAAATAACAGTCCTAAAGAGTCTTGTCGCCTCTCAACTTGTCTATGTATTATCTCCTCTACTTTCAAATGAAAAAGTCATCAAAAAAGTAAACAGACGTTTTTTTTTCATTTCTTTGGTGTGGAAAAGCAGATAAAATAAAACGAAATGTCATCATTAATGATTACCCAGGTGGCAGCCTCAAAATGATAGATGTCGAATGTTTCAGTAAATCCCAAAAAGCCACATGAGGGAGAAAATGTTTAGCTGAAGAGAATCAGGGAAAATGTAAACTTTTCTTTTATTTGGAGCTAGAGGTGCATGGAGGTCCAAAAACCCTCACAAGTAATCTGAAGACAGAAGATATAAAGATGCTTCGACTTAAGGATAGGTTCATCAGGAAAGTTTTGACAATTTGAGGGGTATAGAATGGTCCTTAAAAAATCATGGGCCTCGGAAAATTTTAGGCGAGTCTCGAAATCTCGGCGTAGCAAGCTAGAGTCTCGGATTCTCGAGGTCGCCAAAAATAACGTTCGTCTCCGAATCTCGAATTTTGAAATTGAGTCTCCGAGTCTCGCAAACCAAGCGAAAGTTATAATCAGTTCGAACCGTCACAAAAACACGACAACAACAATAGCAAAGTAGAGAGCTACAGAGCGTTAGACTAGCGTTTTAATAGTCTCGCACTGGGACTTCTAGATCACGGAGTCTCGCGCTCGGATTTTTGAATCGCGGTGTCTCGGGCTCGGATTTGAAAAAAAAAAATGTAAGTCTCGGTCTCGGATTTTAAATGAGGGTCTCGGCGTCTCGGCGAGTCTCGGATTTTACCATTCTATACCCCTAATTTGGGGGGAAGCAAATTTCGAAGATCTAATTATGTCTGAGAAGCAGTTTCTTAACCAAAACCTTTGGCACAACTCTCTGATCAGAATTTACAGTTCACCTGTCTTTTACCCTGAATGGCATAACAGAGGTATCACAAAAAAAGGTGAAACATTTGAAAGATGACTCAAATTACATTTTATCTCTTCTTGAATTACAGGAAAAATTCAG
Organism: Meandrina meandrites; assembly: GCA_963693305.1. Taxonomy (NCBI): domain Eukaryota; kingdom Metazoa; phylum Cnidaria; class Anthozoa; order Scleractinia; family Meandrinidae; genus Meandrina; species Meandrina meandrites. The sequence continues at coordinate 9,514,509 of OY855916.1, forward strand.
ACTTAAAACTTGTCCTCTCAGATACCACGGACTTATATCTGCACTTAAACTCCTTTGGAACGTATACAAAAACAACTGTATTTTGGAAAACTTTGAATATAAAAGTTTTTCGGAAAAAAAATAGAGAAATCGCATAGACCAAGCCCATCTGTCGATAAGAAACTGGTATCCATAAAAAGTTTCGCCTCCTGTTCGAACTCAACAGAAATGGTTGGATGGTTGCAATACAGATACGGAATGCATCAACTGGAACGAGACCTATCAACTAGCCTTCAAATGCACCAAAAGCACAAAACTTATAGAGTTCCAATTTAAACTTTTACATAGACGGATTGACAGGAAAAAGGAGTTACTGCCTAAATTTTTTGCGGCAAAAAAGTCGGGCAATTCAGCATATTTTAGTCCAGCTGAACCGGACAAACTACTTATTTACGGCAGGCTGATTTCTTCTTAGTTTTGCCGCTCAAACTTTATTTTTGCATCCTTTTTTGTAATTTAAATAAAGCCTCCAGTTTAATTTATACGTTTTTCCTTGCCATTTCATCAGCAAGACCTTGTTTGTTGGTGGCTTAATTAACAGCTTAGTATTTTAGGTTTTTTTTTTCTGATGTTATTGTGTAACCCATTTCTTATGTTTGTCGTTAACACCATTAATTATTGTTATTGTTCTTGTCTTTTTCCCTTGGATAAGCTACATCCTGTTTCATTTAGCTGATATGATTAAGCAAGAAAATATGTAAATTCTCTTCGCTCTAGTTTTTTTGTGATCGCGTATGTTGATATTTACTGCAGCTGTCTTCTCCCTGTTTTTTTCTTCGTTGTCGTTTTTCCTCTACTTCCATTTTGCTTTCTTTGTTCCTCAAATACTTAAAATCTAAGTACATTGTTGGGTGGGCCACCTTACAGTACGGACGAATTAAAAGTTAAAGCGTGCTTTTGATTAGTATCTCTGCAATGAAAAATTATGAAGCGCTTCTGATTAGTACCTCTGGGTTATTCTATGGCGAAAAAAAAAAAAAACATCAATTGCACAATGTAGACTTGGTTGTTTCTGACCTATTCATATTGACTCCGGTCACCGATTGACAATCCTTATGACCGTAACATGTGGATTTCAGCTCATCTCTCAAGTTTGGACATTTCACTGCGTATCAACAATGATTCCTTGTTATTGTCACGAGAGGAATGAGACCCCTACCTAAGTATAAGGAACCGAACTCAGAAAATACCTCAGAACCAGGAAAATAAAGATACTGATTAGAACAATACTTCTACAGTAGTTACAATAGATGCAGTTACATAAGTTTACATTTGGATCTGCCCGTAAATAAACTTATGGCTCGATCTATTCCTAAGCACAATACATGATAATAGATTTTTGCAATTCAAAGTAATCTGGATCTTTAAGTATAACCAATGAAAACTGATGATGTTATAATCTGAAAACTATATCAATCTCCAGGCATGAAAAACTAACTTTCTTTCATGTATAATAGATCTCTTTCTTTCTTTTTTTTATAATAGATCTCTGTCGCTCTGGAAAACAATAGCGAACGACTACTATATTTACTTAGGTCAGCTGTACATAAGCAGCGCGCAAACTCTTGCTTATTTACCTACTAGAAGATGGTTTTCCATGTTCTATAAGAAAATAATGCACGCTTGAGGTCTAGAAAAGCTGCTAGTGGATGCCCGAGCCGTTAGGCGAGGGCATTCAGCTGCTTTTATAGACCTCAAAAGTGCATTATTTTCTTATAGGACATAGGAAAACCATCTTCTAGTGGGTTTAGAATATAGCATAGAAAGGCAAATAATTAGAAAAAAACACTTTTGCGCGCGCGTGCTGATCTGAATGAACAAACACTACGCCAAGAAACCTGACGACAGCAATCAAATCCATTTTAATGCTGTTTTGCAGTCGAAAGTGAATTTCTATATCGCTTTACTTACCTTGAAAAACCTTTGCAGCCCGTTTTGTGTTTGCTTTTGTGCTCTTAGAGTACGATTCCGTGACAATTTTGTTTAAATCAGTGTCTTGCAAGTTTACAAAGCGGCCGCCTTCCTGGCACTCACTGCCATAATTAAGGAAATAAAATGACAACTTTAAAAGATTGTTGCCGCCATGTTTTTGAATTCGTAACGCAGCAAAAGTTACATCCGGGGTACCGGGCTTCTATAGTTTTTGGCTATGTTCTATAAAAAAATAATGCCCGCTAGAATTCCATTGCGTGTATACAGCGGCTATATTCTAAAATAATATAAATAAATAATACATAATATTTTAAAAGGAGGCCTCCAATCACCTAGAGGTAGTTTTCAGGAGGGTCCTCTGAGAAAATAAATGTCAAACCTTTAAAATACATTAAAATCTAAGATACAATAGAAAGGACAAAACCTATGCGGTAATAAAAACTAAAAATATCTAAAACTGTAGCTAACTAAGATTAAAAACTAGAACAAGAAATTAAAATACTACTAACTAAGGTTAAAAATGGTTTAATAAAAACTGTTTCGATTACTTTAGGGACCAGTCATTATTTATCGCCTGCATTATTTATCGCCTGGGAAAGCGGAGAATTAATGGTAGATCACATGCTTTTCTAAATAACGGAGGGGGAATCAGCCGGAACTGACAGGCATAAAAAAGGAACAGAAAAAATGAGTGTTTCAGGTTGTGGTGGAAACACAACCCTAACTAGCAACAAAACCCCCCCCGCCCCGCCAACCCAAGGCGATAAACACTGGATGGTACCTTATGACCATAAAGATTTCCTTGATGATTACCTTACAATGATCCGTGGAAGGAGAACTCACTGTATTCGGAGAAATTAGCTCGGTCCTCTTCTTGTTGGCAACAATTTCTTATTCAGTGAATCTAACACCTATCCAACAGCTAGTGGCATCTGACTCAAAAACCTTGCTCGAGCTCTTTTATTGGGAACACGTATAAACTGTCAATCATCTGTCAAACTGTCAAAATTCTATATTTTTGCGTACTAAATAACCTGCACAGTTCATTCTAAGAACAGGTGCAACTGCGTATAGAAGACCACTTTCATGTACGCTTCTTCCCGCGAGTAAACATTGTCAACATCTTTTTCTTTCCAAAGGTATACTACGATCCCGAAAATGCCTGGTCAAAACAAAACAACACGAGCAATATTCAACTTACAAAGAACATTTTTACAGAATAAAATTAAAATTTAACAACAAGATCATACAAAAAAGTAAACTAAAGATTGTTATGAAATCAAATTCAAACAAACTACTTTACAAGATGCTTCGGAGAAGAAAAGGCGCTTTATTACACAAGCTCTGACCCAACCCACTTTCATATCTTAATACTAAGTTGTTTACGAAGTCAAACCAAAAGTTTTACTATTTGTTCCTGTACAAACAAAATCCTAAAGAATACTTATCTTTTAATTTACACATCATACCAATAATTTATTTCTGGCACCTTCAACTCAACGTTTAAGGATAATTATTTTGAATATTGCAAGTTACTAAGCTTGCTACAGCTTCGCCTCGGATAAAACAATAGTTTGAACTTAGAAAAAATTAATTGAAAATATTATATTTTGAAAACTAAATCAATATTCCGCATGGAAAAGTTTTTTTTTTTTTTTCATGTACAATAGATCTCTTTTGTACTAGAAATCAATCGTGAAAGACAAATAAATAAACAACGCGCAAACTGTTTTTTTATCGATCACTTTAGGGATTACCTTAAAGAGGATCATTATCAGTAAAAATCAGTAAAAAGGGACACCGAAAGTCATAAATTTACATCGAGGAAATGGCACTTTTGACAGCTCTATAAAGTGGTACTTTTAAGAACTGTTAAAGAGTGGAACTTTTTAGTACTCTTAAAAGTGGCAATTAAAGGACGTTGAAAAAAGGCAATTTTAAGGACGAACTCTTAAAAATGGCAGTTTATGAACTGCCTATTTAAAGTGCACTTTTAAGAACTCTTAAAGGTTTCAATTTTAAGAACTGTTTTAAATGGCAATTTTAAAAACAATTTTAAGTGGCACATTTAAGGACTCTTAAAAGTGCAAGTTTAAAAACTGTTTTAAAGTGCACTTTTAAGCACCCTCAAAAATGGAAATTTTAAGAACTGTTCATTTTAAGTGCACTTTTAAGCACTCTTAAAAAATGGAAATTTTAACGACTGTTTAAGTGGCAATTTAAAGAACAATTTAACGTGGCACTTTTAAGGTCACCGGCTTAAGAGAGCAAGACGTGGCAAGTTCAAGTTAAATTTAAAACTGTTTTTACCCTGCATTACATAAGGCATTTTTGGTAACTTTTTTAGTGATTTTTACAAAGAGGACTTGGCCCAGCTGCAGATAATGATCCAAAGATGGGTCGCCATGCAGCTCTCGTAAGGTCTCACATGAGTGGCTGAGAGAACAATAGAACAAACAACAAGAACAATGCCCCTAGCCCCCAAAACAATAGCAGCTGCTACACTAGAGGACCAGTAGAATTACAAGTTTACGAGAGCTGCGTAACGCTTTCCAAAGATTGCCTTAACGATTGCCCCGACGAACCATCCGTTCAGCTACGATGATCTTCAGTATTTTGTACAAGTGTGAAGTATGGTCGAAGTTTAGTCAACAACAAAGAATATTTGCAGAGTTCCAAAGAAGTTTTCTGGTAATGCAGAGGAACATGAGGTTCCCTGTACCGCTGGTATACTAAAACGAGTAACGGCTACCAAGCCCGTGTCTCTACCGAGTTATTTTCCCCTCTATGCAACGAATCGCATTGTTTGCCCAACCATTATGTCCGCTCACCCGTCAAGAGCTTACACTGTTAACCGAAATGTTTGCCGAGTTCACGATTACGTTGACCAGGCGATCAGTAATGATTGAAGTTTGACAGCCCACACTTCCCTCAGTTTTAATTCACGGGATGAATAAAAACGCACGACTTAAAACTCAGTCACAGTTTATTTTTCAAAAGATCGTAGATTGCTTAAAAGTTTGAATAATAACGGCATGTTATATTTTTCTGGCTAATTCGTCTATTTCGGAATGAAAAAGAATGCTAAATTTAGAAGGGAAACTTATATTGGTGCATGACGTGCTATAATATCAGTACCAGTAGTAGTAGTACTAGCAGCAGCAGCAGTATAGTAGTAGTAGTAGTAGTAGTAGTAGTAGTAGTAGTAGTAGTAGTAGTAGTAGTAGTAGTAGTAGTAGAAGTGGTAGTAGTAGTAGTAGCAGCAGCAGCAGCAGCAGCAGCAGCAGCAGCAGCAGCAGCAGCAGTAGTAGTAGTAGTAGTAGTAGTAGTAGTAGTAGTAGTAGTAGTAGTAGTAGTAGTAGTAGTAGAAGTGGTAGTAGTAGTAGTAGCAGCAGCAGCAGCAGCAGCAGCAGCAGCAGCAGTAGTAGTAGTAGTAGTAGTAGTAGTAGTAGTAGTAGTAGTAGCAGCAGCAGCAGCAGCAGCAGCAGTAGCAGCAGCAGTAGCAGCAGTAGCAGCAGCAGTAGCAGCAGTAGCAGCAGCAGCGGCAGCAGTAGAAGTAGTAAAATTTGTTTAAGAGCGGCTTGCCCTAAGGATCACCTAAACCTATGCAGGATAGAAAAATTCGATTTTCTGAAACATTGTCAGGATAAAGGCTTTTACTAACTAGTTTCAAAAATGTAACTTTGAGGTTGTTTCGATTGTTATTTTTTTCATGAGACGGCTTTTCGTATTTGGCCGGTCGAAATGCCAAGATCGGCCCTAAAATTCCACTTTTTTCAAATGCGAGCAAGACAAAATAACATCCGCAGCAGGCAAGGCTGATACGTATTATTAAAATATAGTAGTAATACAGTAGTTTAGCGCTGTCAGAACCGAAAGACATTTGAACCTGAATTTTTATCAAATTTTCAAAATTACACACTTCGACGATGTTGTGTCATGTCGAAATTTAGGTCAAATTCGTGGGCCAAAAAATCAACCTGGTAAATGGATTTATCCGTCAAAACTATTTTTTCGAGTAAAAGTATCACTTCATCTTAGCTTTTATCGAAAAACCAGCTTGGGTAAATAAAACGGAAAAATTTGACAGCGACTTGAAAACATGACACTTGAGCTAATTACGTACGTGTCACTTTGACCTTTCGTGCTGCGATCATTATCACAAACATTGATCCACAAAAGTCCAACTTTGGCCCTAATCTCCCGTCAGGTAGTCTGTTAACCCCCAGATATCGGAGGGAAATCGCTTATCATGTTTTAAAATCAACATAAATCTTCTAACGAATGTGTTTAGGACATATTTATTTTGAATTGCTAAATTACAGCTGGCGGTTTGGCGAGATCTGACAACGCACGCGACAAAAATATCAGTTTATATATATATATCACCATCGAGAAAAATCTTTCGTTAAACTGGAATAATAGATAGCTTATTAAATAAGCGCAACTATTTCTTACCTCAATCTAGCCCATCTTGATGAGAAATGGTAACATTGTCTGACATTGCTGCTGCCGTTATGGTGCACGAAACGTTCATAAACTGTAGACATCCTGGTGACCGCTTCCCTCTACTTCCTAGTATGAAATTTCTCAAAGAATGCCATAAACGTGTTTGTGGCATTGCTTTGCGAAAATATTGTTTAGTTTGCCTTCTTTCAACATTAATATCAGACTTCATCTCACTTGAGAATAAGATTAAATAAGTAGCTGGAGAATAAAGCTTTATGCTAACAGTTAATGGCTTCATGTGGTTTTGCCCAACTCGTTGGAGGAGCTTGTGGATCCAGTGCCGACAATCCGGCAAATATGAAATGCGTCGCTGTGGGAATTTACAAAACATATATCCAAGGTCATCTGGGAGACTCTCTATTAGACTGTGAAGCAAAACTCTTTCTCGCTCCAGCAGGGAAGCCTGGAGGTAAGGCAGCACTGGGTATGTTTTGTATTTTTATTTTTAATTGGGTCACAATTATAGTGATCGTCAAATTTATTTGTGGATTTGCGTTGTAAACAGCATACAAAATTTGAGGAGAGAGGCATGATGTACAGGGTTTTCAATAAGAATTGAAGTAGGCGGCGAAGGGGTTACTCGCGCCGCAGGCGTGACCTTCTATGGGGTCCCGGGGGCATGCTCCCCCAGGAAACTTTTGAAATCTGAGCCTCTAAGAGTGCATTTCCTGCATTCTGGGGCAAGAATTAGGTCATTTTTTGACAGAACCATACATGGTCTATTTTCTAGCTTTTTATTCAACAGTTCTAATTATCTTGCAGAGAAAATAGTCGCCAAACGCAATTTTTAGTCGCCAGATTGGAAAATCAAATAGGGCCTTGTTCAAAAGTGTTAAAAATCATTTCTAGGAATTTAGTCTAAAAAAGGACTGAATACATAAAATATTAAAAAGGAAAAACAAAACAATCTTATCACTAGGTTTAAAACGAACACAATATATAAGATTTTGTGGCCACTATCGAAGGAATCAACAAGAGACACAACCCATAGGCATACATGACGTGCTCAAGGGCTTGCAAAGCATTATGGGGCGATTTCAAACACGGTCAGCTTACTGCAAGTTTTCCGATGTGATAGAATCTTTTATAGCAAAGGAAGAGGATGGATTGACTTCTTTTCTTATTTTGGATGTCTTAGAAGCAAAGATCTTTCGATATAAATTTCTGGAAGGGCATAATGTCTGAGGAAATGCCCGTTATTCATCGTCAGCACACAGAAATGTAGTCGCCAGCTGTTTGGTGACAAAAGCAGAATTTTTATGAAATGTTAGTCGCATTGGCGACCGTATTGGTCAAAATTTCAAGCCATCCAAGAATTATGGCAAGATTTTTTTTTGCATTAAACGAATTAAATGTTGGCCGATCCGCGGTTCATGTTGTGGCAAATTATTTATCATGCTAATTCTTAAAATTCAAGTAAGTTGTTAATCAAAGTAGGCGGCGAAAACGTGTGGAGTACCCGGCTGCCGGCCCTTATTGAAAACCCTGTAATTAAGGATGAGACCTCGTCTAAAGGTCTCTATATATTGTCGGCGCACGAGAAGTCAGTGTTGCATCTGCTAAGTGTCACACATTACGCAGGACTGTCACGCTTAAATTCCCGAAGTGTTAAGGCATGTCGCGGCTGGTTGTCTTTTATGACACACTGTTCTTGAATTGTGTAGCCTTTTTATTCTTTGAACCGTATATCCTGAAATGCCAGAAAATATTGGACGCAGTCAGCGAAATAGGGAAGGCTTGATAATGGGGTGTACACGCAGCTGACAGAAATACAGTTGTCACGCACTTAGGTTGCAAAAACTTTTGAGTTGTGGATAGTTATGATAAAGTTAAACGTTCTTTGTAGCATTTCAACATTGGCTTGCAGGGGTGTTTGATATAGGCGTCTCTCATCTCGAGATAACCATTTGCCCAAGACATTTGGTAACATACTTATTTGGTATCAGATGGCGATCTAATAGGACGAACTGTACTGCTCCGAGCTCCTGGTGTTCGCACCCTGCTGAGAAAGTCAAAGGAGAACGCGGTATTACCCTATCCCAGTACAGAAAGTTGTTTCACTGGACTGGTGTGTTAATACCCGTGGCGTCGCGTAAGTGAATGAGAAACCATGCAAGTAATTTGATTTGCGTTTCTGTTCAAAAATAAACGAATTGTTTACCGTAAATGATCTAATAAACGCCCACTCTCAAATAAACACCTCGTATCTAATAAGCGCCCCCCTTGAGGTAAAAAGTTTGTATTAGACGTCTCCCTCTAATAAACGCTCCGTGTCTAATAGATGCCCCTCCCCCTCTCTCCATCCCAAAAATCGTCTCCGATGACGATGAAAACATCAATATCAAACTATGAATGACATATGCGCAGATTGGATAAGTCTCCTACTCACAAATTCTATTTTTATCTTACTATATGCGTCTTACTTGTTTTGTTGACGTTAAAGTGAAATAAACGCCTCTCTCTAATAAACGCCTCATATCTATTTAATGCCCCTCCTGGGTTAATAGACGCCCCGGGTATTTATTAAATCATTTAGGGCATGTGAAACCGGAGGTGTGGTTTCTTTGCATGTGGATGTTAACTTTGGTGACCAAGAAACTTGCGCATTGAAGTTTACAGGCTGAAATCGACAGCGCCACTTCATAAAGACTGGGTATGAAAAAAATTTTCCCAAAACTAAAATGTCTTCGGGACTATAGGAAACCTTTCCGTGATATGACTTAGCACAGTATGCAATCATTTTGACATATATACCAACGGACGCTTTTCATGACACACGCAAAGCAGAATACATCGCTGCTCTAAGTGAACTTGTCCTCGCTTGTGAATGCAGTAAGTGAATTAAGGCCAAAATGAAATACAGGACACACATGTATTACGATATTCCTACCTGGCTGACGTGAAACTGACCTTAGAACAGGCCCCTGCGTCTAAGGCATAAGAATCCTTTATTGAATGATGAAAGAACTAACGGTATTCTGTAAATAAGAATATGCTTCTTTAACATCGAAGTGGTCCTAGCACGGGCGTGTTATCTCTCTTGACGTTTTTCAGAGTACTTTTATTCCCAAAATTTATATTATATTTAAGGCAAAATGAAAAATGCTGTAGAAAGAAATTTTGAGGCGCACGTGCTTGTACGCCCTTTTCGTCAAAACAGATAACCTAAAATACATGCAAGAATCCCAGCTATTTTGTAAAGTAAAAGTACATGACTTGTTACAGTACACTTCTATTAGTGGAAAACTAAAAAAAGAGCTTAAATTAGGGATGAAAAGTTTTAAGTGAAATTTTGCCGTTCACGTGCCACGGGTATCATAGATGGCGTGGTTGCACTTCTAGAGTAAGCCATTTGGGGAAAAGTGAGGGAAGAGGGATTTAAACCGTAATTTGTTTTATGGCCTAAAATTTTGTGACTCATTTTATATTCCTTTCAACAGAACCGGCTTTACCACCACTTTTGAGAAATTTCATACTAGGAAGTAGAGGGCAGCGGTCACCAGGATGTCGACAGTTTATGAACGTTTCGTGCACCATAATGGCAGCAGCAATAACGGCACCATAACGGCAGCAGCAATGTCAGACAATGTTACCATTTCTCATCAAGATGGGCTAGATTGAGGTAAGAAATAGTTGCGCTTATTTAATAAGCTATCTATTATTCCAGTTTAACGAAAGATTTTTCTCGATGGTGGTATGTAAACTGATATTTTTGTCGCGTGCGTTGTCAGATCTCGCCAAACCGCCAGATGTAATTTAGCAATTCAAAATAAATATGTCCTAAACACATTCGTTAGAAGATTTATGTTGATTTTAAAACATGATAAGTGATTTCCCTCGGATATCTGGGAGTTAACAGACTACCTGACGGGAGATTAGTGCCAAAGTTGGACTTTTGTGGATCAATGTTTGTGATAATGATCGCAGCACGAAAGGTCAAAGTGTCACGTAATTAGCTCAAGTGTCATGTTTTCAAGTCGCTGTCAAATTTTTCCGTTTTATTTACCCAAGCTGGTTTTTCGATAAAAGCTAAGATGAAGTGATACTTTTACTCGGAAAAATAGTTTTGACGGATAAATCCATGTACCAGGTTGATTTTTTGGCCCACGAATTTGACTTAAATTTTGACATGACACAACATCGTCGAAGTGTATAATTTTGAAAATTTGATAAAAATTCAGGTTCAAATGTCTTTCGGTTCTGACAGCGCTAAACTACTGTTAAAAGAAGATATTTTAATAATACGTATCAGCCTTGCCTGCTGCGGATGTTATTTTGTCTTGCTCGCATTTGAAAAAAGTGGAATTTTAGGGCCGATCTTGGCACTTCGAGCGGCCAAATACGAAAAAAGTGGAATTTTAGGGCCGATCTTGGCACTTCGAGCGGAGTACGAAAAGCCGTCTCGTGAAAAAAATAAAAACCGAAACAACCTCAGAGTTACATTTTTGAAACTAGTTAGTAAAAGCCTTTATCCTGGCAAAGTTTGAGAAAATCGAATTTTTCTATCCTGCATAGGTTTAAGTGATCCTTAGGGCAAGCCGCTCTTAAGTTGTAGTACTGTGTAAATAATCAAATGCTAGAAACAAGTCGAAAACTTAAGGGGAGGAGAAGAGAGAGAGAGAGGGGGGGGGGGGGGGGGATCCTTCTCTACCACAGATCTGGAGCATTTGCAAAGGAATACTGAAGAAGGTATTTGGTGGCGTCCATTTTGGAGCCTTTTGTAACGTTAAAGGGCGTATTTTGGAGGATAACACCTGCTTTGTAAAAAAAAAAAAAGCATTGCGCTCGCGTAACTAGTGCCAGTCACATAAACTTACTACCATTAACTTATAAAACTACTCTCGCACGCTTGAAATCGCTGAAAAGCGCAATAAAGCGAACTAAAGAAAATAAGAATTTATTTTTACTTCATGTAGTTACAGAGACAGCCATTAAAAAGGCGATTTTAAAAAGCTTAAATAGTAATTAGTGAATAAATTTGAATAATTATACTGGCAAGCCGTCACCACAACAACCATAAACGGGGCGGGGGGGGATCCTTCTCCTTTGCTCAAAGGAGCAAACAAAGAGGCCAAGATTGAGGTTGGAAGGTCCATGACCGTGCACATCTTTTGTTTTGCGCTCATACACTATGCATGAATTACGTAATAGTTGCATGAACACGCGTAACCACCTATTGTATTATGTCAGGTTTTGTGCACGGTCATAAACCCCCGAACTAGGGAACAAAAACCTATAACAAAGAATGTTGCCAGCCCGGGGGGGCTGGGGGGGAGGGTGCTCCCCTAAATTTCGGATAGGGGTGTGTCGCGAACGTTCTCAAACCCTGACCCTATCTAAGGATAAAGAAAACGAAAATTGATACCCTTTATAAGGCCCAAAGCCGAAAATTGACACCCTATTCAAGAGGAGGAGAAGCATTGCGTGACGACTCAAATAACGGCTAACCGCGCGCAGCAAAGCTCAAATTTTTCAAAATCGCTTTGTTAATACTTAATGACGGATGGTTCAGTTTTAACAGACGTTTAGCTGGGCGTTTATTTGAGCTGATAGAATTTAGCTACCCTATCTAAGGATCACACCGGGAACACAATGCCAAAAGGAACAAAACAGATACCCTATATAAGGACCGAGAACCTCAAAAAACATACCCTATCCCGCGGCACATACCTATATAGCCCATATATGGGAGTACCCCCCCCCCCCCCCACCCCCGGGTTGCCAGGCTTCATAACCATTTCCCTCTATTAACTATGCAACAACATAAGCTGGTAATCATGCATGTGGGCACGCTTTACGAAATTCCCATCTACAAAATGTAACTGAGCCGTTAATGATGAAGCGGTATTTCTGTTTCTACGCTGCCTGAGAGAAACTCAGTAGGTGAATCGAGAAGAGATAAAAAATGGACAATTAAGTATGTTGTTATATGATTACATCAGCACCTACCATGATTTGAAACCCTCTCCTATTGTACTTCTTTTGAGTGCTATTTGCAAAACGTTCGGAAAAAAGGAAGCTGTTTTCTATTTGTTTTGAAGATAACGCCAACCAATAAAATGCAATGATATTTTGTAACGGTAATTACATAGCCTAACATCAAACACTACAACTTTTAAATCAAAACGCGCGGCTTATGACCTAAATCTTATAATGTTTTGTTTTACATATAATGTAGGTTTTAAGAGCAGGGACATATTTTCATTCGCAAAAAATAATACCAGATTAAGCTAATTTTAAATCTTTCTCACGTGACTCGAAATTTATCTTTGAGTTTCCCCATGGGGTAGCTCTGTTCGATTGTGTTTTTGTTTGTTTCATTTTCTGCGAGGGTAAATAAAAAGTTCATAAGGTGAAGTAGAATTTCCCTAAGCTGATTGGCTTAGAGACGTGTGCCAAGGGGTTTGTTTTATTTCATTGATAAATACTATTATATCCTAAATAAAATAAAAAAAAAATTGCGTTTGCAAATCTAGGATCTCCAGATGATTATTTTCAATATGAATTATCACAAATTGCGTGTCTTTTCTTCGTGTTATGAAAAACTTGAAAAACGTGCAAAAATTTGAAAAGAGAATAGAAAAATATATTGCAATTAGTTAGACGTGTTAACTTTTAAGTTCAAAACTCCATGGATCGACTCGTACTCCTTTGTTAATTAACAACCTATCGTGAACACCGATGGGAAAAATAACATGAGGCTATTCAGATATAGTTGTTTTACAATCTGAACTCAAACAGCTAAATAGACAAAGGAAATCCCTCTGGCAGCGTGATATTAGTTGTTATTGTTTGAATTTGTAATCAGTAGTCGACCTTGATAAGCTAGTGCAAGCCTGTATCACGTTCAGTTGGATACGCCCCGCAGAAGAGGTAGGTTGTACGTTCGTAAGTGAAACATTAACTCCAATTTAACAGAAATAACTTGTTTCTCGGAACGTTCGACGACGAAATTTAAGAAATATTTTACGCCCAACCATGTTTGTATTAATCCAGTGCTCCAGAGAAAATATTATCACCAAGGTGTTTCATCGAAGCCAGCATATTTTTTTTTTTTTTTGATAACTTGTAAACACCAGATTGGAAACTTTTCGATTTGAACAAGTTCAGTTGCGTTTTAGCAGCATATATCATGTGATACTGTTTCGTGTTGGCAAGTAGGAATGCCCTAACAGGGCTGAGGAGACTGAGCCTCCAAAACGACCCTATTATGTGACTTATCAGTTAAATATTTTATGAATTGCAATTTTTACGATGAAGGCCGCTGTACCCACGATTCATTCCGTAAATGGCACTGTACATTTCGAGTTCTTGCATTTGACAAGTAGCGCTATGTCGAAGACTGAGAACAAGAAAATAGCATTTTAATGACCAGTCGAATTTTAAGCTTATGACAGCTGCTTAACTATTGAATCAAACTGACAACTATTGTAACAGTTGATATTGTTTTGAGGCTAGGGGCATTGATCTTGTTGATTGCCCTATTCGTCCTTCGAAGGGTTGCGAGACATTCATAGACTTTGGGAGAATTTCTACCCGAACCGTTTGATCGCGATTAAAACTTACACGCCAGTGTGATTATTTTCTTCTATTGGGAGCGTGTCTTTTTCTTATTTTCGAAAGCGAATCAAATTGCCACATTGACTTTGAGCTATAAGGAGAGATTACAAGAAAGAAAATATTCTCGCAGCCTTATCAAATTCTCGCGAGGTAGTATTTTTTTTTTTAGAAAAGAAAAATATGTATTGTTTCATCGTCGCCTTGAAAAGATCACCCATTGTTAGACAAATATTTGACCAGTCATAGCAGCATGTCATGGCAGCATGCGCTACTTGGTTGCCAAACAATGAAATTAAACTTTATTGTGCTTTGCTGTTGCCTTCATGGTAACCCCTTTGGCAACACTAAATTGAAAAGAACAACGCTACTAGCCAAACAATAAAAAAACCCAGTTGTCATAAAAAGGTGTTGAATTAATTCTAGAGGAAAATTGAGTATCATGATTTTCTGTTACAGGATATTTTGAATTAATCCAACGCTAAAGAGTGCAGTTTTATACCATGCTTTCAAAATTAAACAACCTTTTATCCAAACTTTTCGTTAATACATAAAGATCATTTTCAAGTTTAAATAAAACCTCAGTTAATAAAATAAGCTTAGATATTTTCACTTTTAATTACGAGCTGCCGAGAATGTTGAAAAACAACAAAAAGAAGATGCAAACGATACATTTGTAAATTTACAGCTTAGCTGAGCAACCAATAGACCCGATTGTCTCGGATTGTTTGTCGATTGTTTGTCGAAAAAAGAAAGCAGTTTAATTAGTTGAGTTAACTTTAAAGTTCCGCAACATATTGTGAAAAGTTGTTTTGAAAAGACTGTCCGGCTACTTTTCGTATAGTTCTTTAACGTGATTCCACACTGCTGATTGCTTGTGCTCAATCCTAGATTCGTTGATGTTGACGTCCCGATGGTGATGACGTTATCATTCAAACCTTTCTCCCTTGTAACAAATTTTATTGCTTCCTAAAAAAAATACCGAGATTTCTCATTAATACCAAAGCCCTAAAAATAAACAAGAATATGATCATGTGCCCTTGTTTCCAAACCAGTATCGCATCTACCGTATCAGAGATAAACAACAATTGGAAGCCTTACTTAAGGGTCTGCATACCGAGTTTGAAATTAGGCTGCAAAATGTAATAAATGCCGCAAAAGCGAATCAAAATGCGAAATCGACCTTTCGTTCTGAGGATAGATTACATGAAAGAAAATATTCTTGGAGCATTATCAAATTCTCACAAGATAGTATTTCTTTGAGAGAAATTATATTTTCATTGTTAATTGTCGCCTCGAAAAAATCAACCAACATTAGACAAACATTTGACTAGTCGTGGCAGCATGCATTCGGCTGCCAAACAGTAAAATTAGACTTCATTGTGGTTTGCTGTTCGCTTTTATGGTATCCCCCTTGGCAACATAAGCTTAAACAAAATCTACTAGCCAAACATTAAAAGAAAACCCTTTTCTCATAAAAAAGATTTTGAATTTATTCTACAGAAGTAATTGAGTATAATCGTTTGCTGTTACAGGATATTTGAATTAGTTCATTGAAGAGTGCAGTTTTACACCGTTCTTTCAAAGTTAAACAACCTCTTATCCAGACTCTTCGTAAATACATGAAGATCATTTTCGAGTTCAAGTAAAAGCTTAAGAAATTAGCTTAGATATTTTCACTTTTGATTAAGAGTTGCCGAAAATGTAAAAAAAAAAAAAAAAAAACTAAAAAAGATGCAAATGATGTACATTTGTAAATTTACAGCTTAGCTGAACAAATAATGAACGCGATTGTTTCATATTGTTTGTCGACTTACTTTCAGGTCTTTGAAAACAGTTTAGTTAACTTTAAAGTAATCCGCAACGTATTTTGAAAAGTTGTTTTGAAAAGGCTGTCCGGCTACTTTTTGTATAGTTCTTTAACGTGATTCCACACTGCCGACTGCTTGTGCTCAATCCTAGATTTGTTGATGTTGACGTCGCGATGGTGATGAGGTCATCATTCATACCGTTCTCCCTTGTTAGTAAATTTTATTGTTTCCTAAAAAAAATACCGAGATTTCTCATTAATACCAAAAAGAGCTGTTGTTCCCTAAAAATAAACAAGAATATGACCATGTTCCCTTGTTTCCAAACCAGTATCGCACCTACAGTATCAGAGATAAACAACAATTGGAAGCCTTACTTAAGGGTCTGCATGCAGTCATTAAGTTTCAGAGAGCATAATTTATGGAAAGCACTAAATGAAAGCTTTAAATTTTGGCCCTTCCTTAATCCCGTGGATTTAAACGAGATAAGACAAAATAAGGCCTTCTAGCGAGTTTGAAATTAGGCCTCAAAATGTAACAAATGCCGCGAAATGTAATAATAGCGCAAAATGTATACTTTTCAAAAGCAACTTGAAATGTAATAAATTTCCTTCCGCATAATGTAATAACGCAATAGGAAGTAACTGCAAAATGGCATGTCCTTTATTATGACTTCATTCTTCATTGAATGGAACGCAATAATTTTCCCTTCGCCTGATACCTTTTTCCTTGAGCAGTTAGTTTTTGGAAATAAGAGTTTTGTACTTCCTCAAATCAAAATACCAGCATAGAGTCGAGTCGTCTAAGCTAGGTATCGACTCAACTTACCGGAAGTCTATTCGCGAGAGAACAAAGTTGTTTTAGAGAAGGGTGAGGCCGGGTCGGCGCTCGACTCGAGCCGTCACGACTCGTCTGGCTAAAAATCGAGTCCACACAATGGATGCCTAGTTGCGAGAGACTTGGCGAAAAACACAATACGGTTATGCAGGAGGGTAATAAAAGTCGGTGACTCGACCTGAGTCGTCACGACTCGTCTCACTAAAAGTCGGCTGGGTGGGCTCGGCCGTTTTGGTGCTTTACATTCATAAGTAGTTTTCCTGTTTGGTCTTGGTGTTTCTCGTTCTTTTGCGAGTCTTGTTTCTGGTTCTTTTGTGGCGAGTTGTGAACATTTTTCTATCCAGCACATGTCGACTCGATTCAATAAAAGTCGAGTCGTAAAAAAAAGCCCCGTGTGTGGATAGAAAAATGTTCACAACTCGCCACAAAAGAACCAGAAACACCAAGATATTAAAATAAATATACGTTATGGAGTGACTATGTTTCGCGTTATTACATTGCGCTTTGCAAAAATTAATCTATTTTGAGTTAAAAAGTTATTAAATTTGCGTTAACAACTTTATTACATTTTGCGCATTGGTGTTACATTTTGTGGCGTAACAACAACACTCCAGGGAAAATGGAACACACTAACACTCGTACGGCATTTATCTTCGGACCTTTTGGTTAATTGAATTGTCAAAGCCGTGAACCAGCTGCTTTTTGCTTTTAAACGGTAAACATTAACCAAGGTAATCCCAAGCGTGATTCAAGTAAGTTAGGTTCCAGCTTCCTGTACAATTATTTTTGGCAAGAACCTATGACATAGTATTCATTGTATACCAAATAGTTAATTTTTATAATATTGTTCAGAGGAGAGGGCATATTATGAGACTATTTGTTGTTGTCTCTCACATGTTAATATCGAGTCGGGTAAAGAGTCTTTCTATTTAATTAACATTCGCCTATGAACTTTCCTGTTCAGTGCAGAAAACTATTTTTTTCCAACTAGTCCTCTTTCTGCGATGATTTGGCTGATTTTCTTCTAGATGCGAGACCTTTGTAACTTTCCTAGACACTTCACTAGATCGGAGCTAATGTCTGGGTTGAAACGTCATTTTTAGCAGCCCAAGATACGGCATTGTGGCTGGGTCTGAAAGGGAAAGTTGATGGACACGAGTGAGGTACACGAGTAAGTAATCTGGCAACCACACCGCAAAATATGAGAATATTCTTCTCTTGTGATATCAGTTTCTATTAAAATATATACTTGTGATAAGTCCATTTTCAAAGCAAATTCTTGCCCAGTGGAAAAGACGAAGCTTTTTGGAAGAAATACTGGTTTTGGACTACTTAACAACTAGATTACGAGCTCAAGTCATTTGTCCCGTTTTTCTTATAATGTGCTAAGTTCTTGGGTTTATTTAAGCTTGGAAATGAATCTGAATTGATCGCTGATTTCTTTCTTTTTCTTTCAATTAGGCAGAGGAAGAGCCGAGATGACGAAACAAAGATCAGCCAGACCGCTGACCTTATGTACGTTCGCTCTGTTTTTTAGCTACGCCTGCTTCAAGTTTGTGGGTAAGCCTCACAATTATTTCACAATTATTATATGCCATACATTTGATATCATGGTTCATAAATCGTACTTAAAATTTGTTTTGGATTGTTCCAAGTTGTTTTTAATTTATTTAAACAAAGAGTGTTTGTATTTACAGAGGGGACTTACGAAGATAACTATCATATAACATATCCAGAACGCATCGATGGCACCCGAACGAAAAGAGATCTCTCAACGTTTCAAAAGGTTATAATCATTTTTAATTTACCTCGTTATCCTATCAAAGTAGATAAATATAACTTAATGTTGACATATTTTTAATATATTTTTTAATAATCCAACTTCCACTGCTCCCCCTAGCTCCTCCCTAGATAGCAAATCATGAAAAGTTCCGGGTTTAAAGACATTGATCCACCACGTTTACTTATTATTGTTACATTAATGTTCTGAAAGTGGAACTCTAAAGCCTTCTCCATCTCCTATAAGTCCCCCGGGGGTTTACCTATAAGCTCCCAGGGGGGGTTAGTAGAGCTTTTTCCTTAAGAAAATGTATTTGGGTAAAAAATTCTCCTGTTTGTTTCAACGTGAATATAACAATATAACTGGACTTCATTTTAATGAATTGACGCTATTGTATAATATTAGAGAGATTAAGGTTGACGTTTGTTTTTCCCGCGAACGGCGAATGTGTGATTTTTTTCGCTATTTTTGAAAAAAAATATTAGAATTCAGCCACAAAATGAAACGCAAGCTCACGTTTGCCGTTTGTCGTATAAAGTCAAGCTAAATATCTCTATTGTTAAGTTTTATCTTTAGGTTAAAGCAAATTAATCTAGGTTGGAAATAATATATATAAGGGCTGGCAGCGGGCGATAAGTCACTTCAATGTGTTTTGTTTCAGGGAGATCACGTGGAAGAAGCATCTTATCAATTGAATGCTTTTGGCAAGGACTTGACACTGGATATAAAAAGAAATAAGTATACATTTAATAACTTTTTACATACTGCTCTTTACAAACACCCAAAGACATTATGATAGACACATGTGGCTTACAGTCTGATATTAAGAGCCCTGACTGGTTGTAGGGGACTTCTCTTCTCACCCGACGAATTGCTAAGGCAACGTACCAAAATGCTTGCCTATCATTAGGGGAGCAGCCATTCTCCTTGTTCTTTTATGTTACAGAAGCCGAACTCAAGGGTTGGCACTGACTTTGCCTCTAATAGTTATTACTCTAATACTTCTTTCAAGAAGAAGAGCAATATCCTATTCTTTTTATTTTAGAAGGTAAATTGTCTTAATGAGGTAATGAATTTTAACGAAGGATTTTCTTTATTGTTTCAGGGAGCTATTTTCCCCATCGTTTGCAGTTCGCACATTTGCAAATGACGGCTCTGAGGTGATACAAGAGGTACTTACGTACTACAGAACTAAGATTGTCCTTAACCGACTTATTCTGGGAGTTCGTTACTTTTTAAACACAAATTGCTAAAACAGAAACCGCTATTAAAAAGATGAAGACTTGGATTCAAAGTTGAAGACTGCAAGACGATTTTGTGTTCAGAAAATAACCACGGCCTGGGATGACTTATGAGTGC
The DNA here is from genome assembly GCA_963693305.1 of Meandrina meandrites. Classification (NCBI taxonomy): domain Eukaryota; kingdom Metazoa; phylum Cnidaria; class Anthozoa; order Scleractinia; family Meandrinidae; genus Meandrina; species Meandrina meandrites. The sequence goes on from OY855916.1 coordinate 9,534,330, forward strand.
GCGAAATTTTAAGCTTGCAGGGGAAATATTTTTACCATTTTAATATTTTGTTCCTCTCTTTCAGGGTGTTTCCGACCACTGCCATTATCAAGGAAATATCCGTGGCTTGAAGGATTCTAGTGTTGTTCTTAGCACTTGTTCAGGACTAAGGTATTCTTCCTTCTGACCTTTAAACTTAACTATTTGAAGGAAACCAATTTGGCAGTTTTCGTTTGATCAGTTTTTGAATAGCAATCGAAAACAAATAAAAATAAAAACAGGAAGCATTGTTTTAAAGGCATCTATACTTTATGTAAAAGTATTTTTTCTTCATAGGGGGATTTTAGATGATGGCAAAGACACATTTTACATCACACCTGAGGCTGGACCCGAAGTAAGTTTGGTTCAAAAAGCCGCTCAACTTAATGTCTAATGTCCGAGGGCAGGGTTAGGTGAGAAGGGATAAAAAAATCACGCGTCAGAAAAAAAAAACAACAACAAAAAAAAACAAAACACCGTGACCGTTTTTCCGAAGGTGAGGGGGGAGGGGGGAATCTGAAGGTCTGGGACACTGTTTTTTTTTTTAATTTTGACCCTCTGAAGTGTAATTCCAGCTATTTCGAGCTCCCATTTTCCTCGATGGAATGACAATAACTTCATCAATGTCAATTTCCATTTTGCAATGATTATGGAGTAACGATAAAAATGTATATTTATTTAAAAAAAAATCTGATTGATTTCCGATGAAAACTTAAAACATGTCTGGATCCGCACTTTGAAATGTTATCTATAATTTCAACAAGTAAAATGTTGATCATTCGTACATTCCACATTCCTTAAAAAAGCTATTATTCGTTATCCCTTTTCGAATTTTACCTATAGTTTATTATTCCACTCCAACGTCGCACCCTTTTCGGCCCTTCTTTAATTTCTTACCAACGTTTTTAATTTTAAGACGATACATTGAAAAATAAAATATATGAAAATTACTCTTTTTATGTTTTAGACACCGCCTCTTATTCACCCTTATCAGCAGCAACGAATTAACTATTGACCAACTGCAGATATAAGAAATAAATTACTAATGTTATTGAACGTTATATTTAAGTTACTTTCCTTTTAGTTGAATTTATATTTTATTTGTTTTGAGAAACATGTTGTGTACCGTTCATTGCAGAGCGATGGAGCTCACAGAGTGTTCCAAGCAAAGGAAGATGACTTCAATCACATTTTCGATGCTTGCGGTAAGCCACACATGCGAATGGGCCCTTTGCAGATGGGCTATCACGTGACCTAATTTTCATAAATGGGTCAATAACGTAAAGATGACCAAGTTTGAAATTACGTTAAAGAATAAGATTTTGTGACGGTTTAAATTGAGGATTTAAAAAAAAAAAAAATTGTATAGAAAAAGTTGCTGGAGGGCAAGATCTTACATTGCCCTCTAGCAACATTTTCCTCAGAAAACTTTTAAATTTTCAGAAATATTCAAACTGTCGTATAACCTGCCTTTTAATGTCGGAAGCTTTCGATTTATGACATTATAGCTCATAATATTTTTTTAGTAAACATTGGCCACGTGACACCTATTGCAAATAGCCTATTATTCCAGCTTTGTGTGATCATATCTCAAGAGCTCTGATTCATACTGTCTTTGTTCAAGTTTATTTCGTCGTCAACGTATGATCCTCGTTAAAGTTATCCTACTAAACATGGCATTCGATTGCCTATCATAATACTAATTGCTTTCTCATGATTTATTTGACTTTTAACGATAATTTTTCCCGATCCTTGTAGTACATCTAACTCTTGCGGTATTTTTCTCCCATTTTCCTTTTTAGGAAACAAGGAGACACAAGCAGATTCTCATCTGTCGAAAGAAAATTCTGGGACATTTTCCAAGGTATTTTGTCTGTTTAAGATCAGATCGATGACTCTGATAAATTCACCTGCGCCACCTTTTTACATTATGTTTTATGACGTGTAATGATTGTCTAAGAGTTCCACACAAAAGAATGATCCTTTGCTTGCAAACAATAGCGGTAACCATTACACGTCATAAAATCTAAAATGGCGGCGCGCTGGAAATTTAAAAGTCATAATCTTTTGAATTGTTGTAATTATTGACTGTCATTTCTGCATTGTCTGGGAAAATTTAAAAATGATTTTTTTTTTTTCAACAAGTTCAACGTCAACTTGTTGCAAGAGTTGTTCCCTTTAAGCTAAGTTATTACACAGAGAATGGTCTGAAATTGCTTAAAAGTTCTTGCCGATCGCTGAAGTACTGCGGTTTTGTAGTAAGCCCTTGTATTTTGCATTATTGGGTTTTAATAAGAATGAGTATGTATGCGCTTATGCTAATTCTGTTCTTGGCGGAGCTCCACAACTATAGAATTAGGAGAAACATGCATTCGAGTGCATGCATGCATTCATGGTCACCATGACCAGTAGTATTTTATTTGTTTCAGATACGACGCAGCCTGATATCAAATATGGATGACTTCTACAAGCCGTATCTGACAACAGACGAGACACGATACAACGAGCTATTGCTTGTGGCTGATTTTAGAATGGTTAGTAATGGAAAACTCTACTAGTTGGAAAACTCTACTAGTGTTAAGATGATGACCATCTGGTTTAGTTCAGTTTTATCTGAACCTATTAATGAGGGCCCTAGGGGGAAAATTGGAACTGGCATCTGCGTATTTTACACCTGAAAAATTGATTTGTTGTCTCTGGAATCATGAACAAACCAACAATGACTGTGTGACTGGGATTTGGGCCACGATAAAAGAAGGTCCCTCCATCTCCCTTTTTCAGGATCCTCCAGTTTGACAGAAATGTCGAGTTTTTGAAGTCGGGAAAGAAACGAATGGTCATAAATGCCATATTCTACACCAGCCTTATACCATGCTGCATGAATGTTGGACAGGCTAATGACTATTTCCTTCGATTTGCTCACTGCAAATGTCCTTGAACTATCGCTAAACCAAACAGGGAGGGAGGCACGTGCTCTCTGGGACATTCAAGAAAATAATTGTGACTTTGTTTTGAAAGTATTAACGCGTTACTCTCCACCAAGCAGTTATTTTGTTAGCTGCAAAGGACTCATCCTTCACATTAGATTGCGTCAGTGATGCACGTGAACAGCTTGTTCGAATTACTCTACTGATGATGCTCTTTCCTATGTTGAGGTCTTAAATGGACAAATATTGGGATGACATCTCACTCAGGAGCAGTTATGTACCATAATTATTTCAATAATCGTTTAAATGATGATAAATTTATCAATATTTGCTATTTTACTTTTTTAACAGTATCTAAAATACAACAATGACACCAATGCCATTAAAGAGCATGTTATAACATTAGCGAATGCTGTTGATGCGGTAAGTTTTTTCAGAAAAATCAAGGTAATTAGATTTTAGATTTAAAAATTGGAAAGTTTGCCCAGGGGTGGAGAAGGTTAGCGTGGAGGCCAAAGTCACCCTGGAAACATGAGGGCACTCCCTGTAAAGATTAGGCAACTCTACGCATCCAAAATCGCTCCTGATTGCAAGTTTTTCTAAAACTCAAATAATGTGGCTCTCTCTGTTAATTGCATTATTTTGATGTGGAAATTCATCCTGTTACTTTGCTTGTTCAAGAAAATTAAAAGTAATTATAAACGCAATATTACATGTAATTGTCGTAAAGGAATCGAATGCTTGTATGCTTTAATTTTTCTCCCCTTTCAAGATTTATCAACGGATAAATATCAGGGTGGTCATGAAAGCACTGGAAATCTGGACAAATGGTGATCCTTATGAGCGACAGTCTAAAGGAGGGCCTGACCTGAGTCGGTTTAATACATATCGAAATGAACATTTGCTGAAAAAATTCCCCCACGACAACGCACAATTACTCAGGTAATGAATTTTCCTTTCCTATAAAAACGTTATATTTAACAGCAATCTCACTTTTTCTCATCCTTTTCGTCCTTTCTGGGACATAAGGCTGCAATAATACTTCTCCACTCAACCCTGTCCCGTGCTGTGCCCTGCACTATGCCCAAAATAGACCTATCTTTTCCATCTCCTTCATAACTGTCCCCCGTTATGTGGTTTTTGGCCTGCTTTAAAAGCAATAATATTGGACGATGAAGAGCGCAACTTGGAGTCTCTTCTTCATCGCTGTTTAACGTTTCAAGTGGATGCTAACAACAAAATATAAATTTCTTGGTACGAAAGGTGAAAGTTAAACACAAAAAATTAATATATTGTGTTAAGGCAATTACAACATAAAAATATGGCAACCATCCGTGATTTCTGAGCATAAGTACTTTTTCATGTGTACCTGATCTAGATGTGAGTGAATCTTCAATGCTAGATCAAGACAGAAAAATCATTGACGATAAAATTCGCTTTTTCAGAAATTCCACAAACTTTTTACGAACATTTTCACTCTCGCTATATATTTAACCTGGTAAAATTATTGAAGCCTTCCTAATGCTTTTTTCGTTTTCAGTGAATGGGGATGGTCAGACTGTGCAGGCATGGCATATGTATTTGGGATGTGTGGTTCTGTCTCATCTGGTGTTAACAGAGTAAGTAATTATGTAGCAAAATTGGCTGTAAAGGAATTATGACATTCAGCACAAGTTGATCCTCTGAGAGGGGAACATCCTTTAGCATTATTTCGTGTCGACAGAGATCTTAATCATCTTATCGTTGTTTGTTTTGACAGCCATGATACTAGGCCATGTTAGTAGGCCGAACAATTACTGAGCGTACATGCAGTCGTGGAAACGCGAAAACAAAAGGATGCAAACTGCTTCCAACACTTTCATGAAAGTACAACATTTTTGAAATAATATCAAAAAGACATTAACCTGTCTAGTATTGCATAAAAAAATCGCCGTAATTTTCATAATTATGTAGTATGCTGACTTTTGTTTCTTGGTCGCAGTGGCATTCCGGCAGCATCATTGGCCCTTACGTAGTCGTGGCTCATGAAATGGGTCACAACTTTGGATTTAGTCATGACACAGGTGAAGATAACAGGACGTCATAGTCAGTAACAAAACGTAAATATTCACAATTGAAATATAATGGGACTCTAATGAAATATCTGATACCCGAAAGTGATCCTGTTTACGACAAGGAAAATGCCAGTCAGCGACCTGTTATGTGCAGGATGATATTAACCCCATGCGTCTTATACCACTTTCTACAGCCTTTCACTCTTTTTTTTTTTTCAAATATCAGATGAACGTTTTTAACTAGGTTCATCATAGTATATTTCTATTAGCATCTATCCTTATGTTTCCTTATTTTTCTTCCTTTTGTCATCCTCAGGGACTTGCAAATGCTTAACTCCTAGGGGGTGTATCATGGGCGGACACAAGTACGTACGTAATAAAAAGGCAAATCACCATGCAAAAATTTAAAATATGTCATGGTATATCCTGGCAATTCATAGCAAAAGGGAATTATCAGTATTAGATACGAAGACAGCTGGAAGCCAAGAAAGGAGAAACAACGATGCATCACATATTTCACGCTCAGCAAATAACCACATACAACCTTGGTCGTCAAAATGATTTTAAATACATACTGTTATTGGTTGACAGGACCAGGGTTCCAGGATTTTCTAACTGCAGCTTGGAGTCACTTAAAAGGCTCAATGATTGGTGTTTGTACAATGTGCCAACTTACAAGGTATCTTTAAAGTATAAAACTTTAGGTAAAAACTGATGATGATCAAATAAACAGGTCGAAAGCGTTTAGTCTCAATTTTAACAGTTTTTACCTTAAGTTTTATATTTTACTTTTATAGGCGAAATGTATATAAAGTATCTTTTGTTCGAACCGTGCAAATATCGATCCTTGATCTCAAAAAGTGTGCTGCCCTTATACTTTATACAAAGGATCACCTCAACTTTATCTATAAATTTGTTGTTCGTATAAGAAAGTTTCGGTTATTTTTTTAGCGGAACTCCCAGCCACCCGAGGGCCGCAGCCCCATAACCATAAAATGGAAGAAAGTTGCGTGCATAGAAATAGGAGAACCATGTATTTTGAAGTTGACAGTTGACCAGGTAATCGTTTAATTTTCCAGTTGATCACGGGCTCAAGTCCAGATTTTTTAATAAGGCTGAAAATGTTATCACCGCGTAAGTTCACATTTAAATCAAGGGCAAAGTAAGAAAAAAACGAGGAGCTCCGCTCTTAGGCTTGGCTAAATCTGTTTAATACTTATTAACCGAGTAGGAGATATGCAGGGGAGAATCTTCACCGAAGCACAGACAAATCTTGGCTGCGTTCGTTCTCGCCATCGAGTTTGTTCTTTCCTCTTTATCTTTTTCGCCTCTTTGATTTATTTTTTTCGAGGAAGCGAGTCATTTTGTGAGCATTGTTTTTTTTTGTACCAATCGAATTCGTTTATTCGATAGGTGCCAGTCCTTATAGCATAGCCATATAAGCGAAAATATAATTCCAGCAACATATTAAATGTAGAATCTGTCCATCGGGATGCAACAATACTATGAAATGCGTTCCTCTGAGTAGGAAGTCGCAAAAAATACGTTAACGGAAAAGATCATGCAAAATGTTTTTTCGATGACCAAAAACGTCTCTGAGTATTACATTTTCTTAAAATGCTCATAATAGAAGGAATTTTTATTGGCAGTGTCACCTTGACCCTGCTGCAGTGATAACTATTATCCACTTTCCATTATCAACTTTCATCTTTTGGAGTCAAAGCAAAAGTTTTTGCTAGTAACAAAGTGATTATATGATTCTCTTTTTTTTTCGAAGTCTTATAACAGTTATTGTGGAAATGGAATACGCGAGGGAGGAGAGGAATGCGACTGCGGTACTCCTGAGGTTTGTTAAAAAAAGCTCTGCTAAACGAGTGACGTTTTCCTTACACATGGGACATTTTTTAAAGAGAGCTTAAGCACAGACGTTTTTGAGCCACAGACGGCAACCGGAAGGCTAATGTTTTAGGTTTTAGCGAACGTTAACCTCCAAAATTTTAGCACTTATAACTTGAATTTATCAACAAAAAGCTGACAATAAGCGCCAAAGTCGAGAAGGTTCCATTTCCAGCTGCTGTCCGTGGCTCAAAAACGCCTGTGCTTAACTGACCCATCTCCTCACCCCCCCCCCCCCCCCCCCCCTCTTTCCCTTTTGCACCAAATCTTGGTCTTGTCGTGTTGTCTCCAAGGGTTAAGACGTCGACAGGGTGTTTCACTTATTATTCGGTTTCAGTCAAATCGTACCTGTTTTTCTAATATACGATCGATATTTAAGCTAATTCCAGGTTTATTTAAATGTCCTCAGATGTGTATGGCTAAAGATCCTTGCTGTGAGCCTCATAACTGTGTTCTAAAAAAGGATTCACAGTGCAGTGACCTACATCACACATGCTGTGAAAAGTGCTTGGTGAGGCAATGATTTGTAAATATAATTAATAATTAATTAATATTTAGTGTATCGGTTCTAGTCGTGTTGGTGTCTCCCAAAGTTTGATTTTTTTACGTAGTTTGATCGTAGCGTTACAGTGTCGTTTGATATTTATTATTTTTCTGCTGATCAGATCGCTTATTTGATCCTACGTTAGCAGCATTTTCGTTTGCAGTGCCTTGCTTTACGTTTTATTGTTTCTTTTTTACCTTTAGTATAAGAAACAAGGATCTTTATGCCGCGGAGTAAAAACAGACTGTGATGTGCCAGAGTACTGCCCCGGTGATTCTAGAGACGTATGTAAAACATAAACGTACTCAGTAGGTCTCTGCAGATTTCCTTCGGTCACACATATTTGTCGCTTTATGTGGTTTACGTAAATACTACGACAAAAAATTGAGATAGTTATTTCTATAATAGAAACATCTATTCACCCAAGCTCTAATCTCTCAATTCAATATATAAAAAAGCACAATTTTGTTGTCGTTTGTGCTTGGATGTTTCATGAGGCAATTGCTTTACGTTGTTCGCTGTGTCTTAAAGATAACATTTTAAGTAAACAAACTTACAAGTGTATGTAAGTTTCTGTTTGTGTATTTTGTAATAATCATGGGAAACCGTACATCAACTTTTATCGGAGTGTTAGTTTGTGATTTTCCTTTTGAATCTCAGTGTCCAGAGGATACTTACATCATAAATGGAAACCCATGCAATCAGACCAAAACGGTACGTTCAATTGACATATATATTGCAAAAGCTTTAGAAAGCTTGCAAAGTGTTATATTATTTCGTACTTTCTTAAAGCGTTAGCATTGACTAAGCGCTGGAGTTAGGGTTCTAATGGCATTTATTGGAAAGGTCATTTAAAGTAATTGTTTAAATTGTTTATGAGACGCTTTGGTATAAGACATAGGTTGTGAACATATAATAGCGGAGCTCTCCAGCGGCCCGAAGGGCCGCAGAGCGGAGCCCCATAACTACCGTGCGAGGATAGAAATTAAGAAAACCATGCGTTTGAGTTTTCATGGTCATTGTGGCTAGCGGCATGGCTCGCGGGCGCGTGCGCCTAGCGACGTTACCCCAACATGGCGGCCATACTCCAGAAAAAAGCTTGACTTGGGCATCTTACGTGTTTGATATTGACCATCCACCTTTCGTTTAAGTTACCTATCGTAGACGTTTGTAGGACACTGCGATTTTTTTTTAATCATGTTGAAAATCGACTAGGGATATTTCACTTCGCCTACACGAATCAATTGCGTGAAAAGGCGACAAAATATTTGGCGGTTGCTCAACCGCGGCAATAACAACTTGTGAAGAAAGTGAGCAGTAGAAAATATTTCTTCGTTATTATTTTTCACCCCATCACTTCATAGATTTTTTTTCTCGCATCAAAAAAAAAATGATCTGGACATTTCACATCAACTTAAACGAAGCCATTGCATGAAAAGGCGCCAAAATCTGTGGCACGCTGTTCACGTTAAAAGCTGAATGAAACACGCGAAGAAAGCTGCTGAAGAACATAGATCTTCCTGGATATTTCTCGCTCTATTTACCCATCTTCACCATGGAAACTTATTCCAAATCATTTAGGACAACCTTGTAACGGGAAGATCCGAAGTAATTGCGGACTTGAACAGGATATATCGGACTACAAGTCAAAAGAGCGATGTCCAGGGTTCGACCTGCGGCTGAGCAAGGCTGAAAATCACTGACTGGAACTCAAATAAAAGTGAACTCAAAGCCGATCAAGTGCACTGAAGTGAAGGATAAAAGACTGTTAAAGGCTACACCGATGGAAAGAGAGAAATTGATATTCGTTGATAATTCATATAATGTATATGTCGGTGGTGTTGGAGAAAGCTTTTAATACAACGAAATTGCCGTGTTCGTCTCCGATATTATTGGGCTCGTTTGAAAGCTTTGCCTGCCCTGCAGAATATAACGTAAAAAACGTAATTGTACGCACTAAGCATAAGCCTAATTTTATATTGAGAGAATTTCTTCATTTATGAATAAATTTGAAGTTGTGTCGGTTTTCAGCTCTTCCGGTAAATATTTATCAAACCTGTTCGTGTTTGTACATTTTATACATACACTGTTTATCAAATATTTCGTTTAGACTAGTGATGTTCACTACTGGATTTTGAAAACAAATTATTTAGCTTCGCGGATCAAAATCACAATTTCGCAGAATGTCGGCTCGCTTGCATTTGTTTTGTTTCTCTTGTCTCTGCTTATCAGTGAGTGTGTTGAAATATCTTCGACGCGTAAACGAATATTTGCCGGTTTCGTTGCGAGTTTACCTGTGCTTGGCTGAGTGAGTTCAGACTTTACCTACCGCATATTTATACTAACCAGAAATGAAGAAAATTCATTCAGTTCTCTACATAAAATTATCTAAGGTACTTAGCAACGCGTACGATAAAACAGGATTAGTTAATCATTCCACTAAACCGCAACGAAAAGAAGATGGTTCAAACAGTCAAAACAACATTGTAAGCTCATTCTAAGTTAGCGTGCACTACTTCCCAAATCACAAACTGCTACAATTCTTACACAAAAGCTGGTTTAAAATGACTTGCATAACCGGCACCATAAATTTTCAGACATGGTTTTGCCGCCTCGCTTTTCTCAGTTTGCCGTGGCGTGAGTTCATTTTGTTTACTGTGGTTATCAGCGAGTTCACTTTGTTTTCTGTATTTTGTTTTTGCCTTGAGTTGATTTTCTTGCTCTGACAGTTTTGTAGTAAATCAAAACAAGGTCAAGATTCGTTTTGCATTGAAAAACTCAAAGAGGTCCTGGAGGTGTATTAATTAGTGTACAGAAAACGTTATAAAGATTTGTTTTGCGCTGACGTGTGTACGTGAGGAACCCAATAAAATGCACTCGTCAAATTCAATTTTAGAACCTGTCAGTGACAGGCTGTCACTGGAAAGAAAATTCAGACGGGACCACGAAATATATTGACGTCGCTTTCGTCAACAAACCCATGAGAGGTTTTTAATCATGAGCGATTAAAATTATTTTTTGTACCTATATGGGCCACTGTATAAGCTTAGAAAATATAGTGTGGCTACCTATTTAGTAATAAAATTAATAAATGGGAGCTCCGCTTTTAGGCCTGCCTAAATAAATATATTATACATCGACGTTTTTCTAGTGTGAAATAGCGTGCAGATGCTTGTCGTTTTGATTAAAAAAGGCTACGTCACGGACAACGCATCTCGAAAAAAACTGGCAATTTTTTCTCAAGTTTGTTGGTCGTCATCGGTCTTAATCTTCATAAGTCGAAACCATCCTTGGTTATTTTCGTGTTTTTATTACTCCATCGCTGTTTTTTCTGTTTTAGAAAACAATTTTTTTGAGGTTTCCATCAATTTCAAAGAAATCAGAAAAACGACTAAAAGACATTGCTCCTTTAAGAAATGTGTTCAGATATGAAAATGTAGATATTTTTGGTGGAAAAGAGTATTAGGGATTCAACCCTCCCCAGCGCATTATCACTTGTATTGTTCAGAGATGTGATCACTCGGGAATACGCAAAATAACGATTTTTTAATGCCCCTGTGGCAGCCCGCTTCGCCCTGGGCACGCTCTTATCGCGGTAGTGACACTAGCTAGTATGTCTTGATGATGCCAGGAGCTATACTGGCTTGGACTACTGCGACTGGTCAAGGCGAAGAGATCTGACAAAAGACAACCCCTGGCTCTCCAGGTCAAGGCTTGAGGGTTGGGCCGGCCAGTAGGAGGGCTCTTGCTCCACAAGACGTCAAGAGGCCTAACTGTAAAAATGGAAAGAAAAATGCAAAATACATAGCCAAGAACGCTGTTACAAGAGATATCTGAACAGCTTTTTTGTATATTGTTTCCCTGCAGGTTATACAAGGAAATACAAACTACCATAGCGTGAGAAGCAGAGACCTGAACCCAAGAGTCAGTGCTCGCTATCTCCGTATTAATCCTCAATATTGGTATGGATGGCCGTGTCTTCGAACTGAATTCCTGGGCTGTGCTGCGGTTGAAGGTAATGAAATGTTGTGCAGGTGAATTTTCACTTGTACCCTTTTAAAGAAAAAAAAATAATAGGATGAGACAACAGACACCCTAGGAACTCCATTGATCCTATTGAATGATATTTATCGATTTTCAGTTTTTCGCCAAAACTAGTGCAATTATGTATATATATGTACATTAACTTGTGTAATGCTTGAAGTGTATTGAAAAAGAATGTTATTGTTATGACATGTCATTCTGAGAAAAATGTATATAGAAAAATGAAATGTTCAACTTGTAACTTATTGGAATTCCAGGCAAAAGTTGTTAGGACTCTTGTCGGAACTAAAGAAGGAAAATAACAATAAAAAAATATTCAACGTTTTTAAATTTTACCACGGTGGGGCCGAACCACCCCCCAAATGTATCATTTGTCATGACTAATATTTAGCATTATTAAGCATAACGTTAATTGTATGGGATATTTCCTCCCTAAAGTTGGAAAGTGAACAGAGGACATCAGGCCAATTTTTTTTATGTCATTAGTGACATGAAATGTCAAAATATGACGTCACAATCGATGACGTCATATCATACTCTTGATTTAAAGTTTTTAATTTACACATTTTTTTAGTGCTTTCCAAAGAGCACATCAAGAGGAGTTAAAAACTGAAAACCTTTTGTTGATATCATAAAAATTCGATGAGATATGACATTCTGAACTTTCAAAAATGCTTGGCCAAAAAATGGGGTCCCCCTTGGGTAATTTTGCCAAATTTGAGCTGTTTTTAGGTGTCCACGATTCTAGTTATGCTGTAGATTGGATTTCCTACATGACTAGAATACGAATAAGAAGAAAAATATGAACTTTTTCCTACCAGTGTAAGTAACTCAAAGCTAGTTTTGTGACGTCATAACGGTGACGTCAGCAATATTTTGAGTGCTAATAGTAGCGTTCTATAGCCAAAAACTAAAAATCTTACATGATACGATTTTTGGTAACACCTAGCATTTCATTTTGCCAAATTATTAGCTTTTATTGAGAAAAATTGAAAAAATTATATCAAAGGGATTGATTTTAGAAGAAAAGTATGGTTCTGGGGGGACATTGAAATTTCTTTAAATTGCCATAACTCGAGAAATATTTGTTGTAGCCAGAAACGGTTTTCTATGTAACTGCTCTAGCCAAGCTCTTTAAAACCAAGTAACTTTCACTTCGAAATTAGAGAACTTGTATAACACGTTTTTGTGATGTCATTAATTAATGTGTCAATCGTAACAATGGAAGGAATTAGATAACAACCCAAGTTCATCTGCCAAGTTTGGTCAAAAACCATAGAAAATAAGAAAAGTTAGTCTAAATGACCATTTTTTGGGTCGTTTGGCCCCACCGTGTACGTGTCCCCGCATCGTCGTCTCAGATATTGTACTGGGCAATTTGACAGGGCCGTACCCAGACTTCCGGAAAAGACGAAGCAGGATCTGCGATCACCAAAGGCGTGATCTGCAAGGGGGTCGTGTTTTGTTTTTAATATTGGGTTAAAATCTACTCAAGGGAAGTCCATCTACTTACCTCTTGCTAGCAACTCCACCCTAGCTTGGGCTAACAAGACTGTAAACGTAATGCTAACTTGTATGTGATATTTCTCTAAATGTTTTTTTTTTTTTTCCGTTTTAATAGTCAGCCCAAGTGCCCCAACACCTTTGAAGTCTTATGGCCTCGATCTGTGTCTCACACCATCAGACAAAACTTGTTCACCGGGAGATAACGACCCTCTGATATACATATCAGGTGGTTTATGCTCGGAGAGCCATCTTCAGTTCACGCTAGGCTCAAACGGCGTTTTACGTCACCATTGCAGTGGGAAAATGGTCTGCCCCGAAAATGGCGCAACGAATAATGGTGCAAGGATTGTTGTCAGCGGTAGCTGCACAGTTGAAAACTCTAAGTTTGAGCGTACAGCAGGTAACATGCACGCTGCTTTTATTCCATTTGAATCGATGATAGAGTTTTAAATTCTGTAAAGGTCTTTAAAAACTTAATGGTCCACCAGGGCGATCTCTACTTCATCAAAGGTACGGTAAAGCCATAAAATTTTTTTTTTTTTTTTAGCCTGGCCCAGTTATAGGGTCGCCATGCAGCTCTCGTAAGGTCTCACATGAGTGGCTGAGAGAACAATAGAACAAACAACAAGAACAATGCCCCTAGCCCCCAAAACAATAGCAGCTGCTACACTAGGGGACCAGTAGAATTACACGCTTACGAGAGCTGCGTAACTATTCCAGTTATAAGATGTAACTGTTTATTAGTACTTTTGTGCTACGGCGATAAGAAAAAAATAACAGTTGGACAGTTCTTTTTCCGTTCTTTATAAATGTTTTTTGTTTTGATAGGACGGTCTCTGAAACATATCAAGACTGGTAAATGTATACATACCAACGGAGCTTGGCCTCGTGTTGGCAGGAACATGGTATTGTGGTCAGGGTGCGATGTACAGAGATTAGAGTTATGGTTCATGAAACAAGGTAAAAGTTTCTAAGATAACATTGCAAAAGAAGATATTAGGGCTATGTAAACGTATGGTTTCTCAACTCTAAATAAGCTTTATATCCATGTGTTCTTATTCCTGAGCAGATTTGCCTTGCAAATGAAAAATGATTGTTTGTTTGAACGTTCTACAATTGAAAATGGGTCATTTGTACATTTGCGAACAATCATCGCTAGGATGTCACAGTGATAACAGATAAATATTTAAGAGCAATCGAAAATGAACCAAAAAAGTGTTTAGTCTCGGTCTAGGTGTCATTTGAGGCCAATACTCAACCAAGGTTACTATACAATGAAGCAACTACGAGCGTTACTACCTCCCCCTCCACCTGCATCCCCCTGATGGGATGCTACCGTTGCCCCGGGGATGTTTTCAGGTTTTTCTTACAATTAACCGGTATTTGGTAGAGAGTGGTACAGTGAGAGCCAAGCGTTTTCGAACATGACTCAAACTCGATCCGGATAACTATCTACCAACTAACATAATATTTTATACCCGCTCATGCTACTCAAAAAATTAAACCGTTATGTTATTCTTTGTATCACTGCACATCCTGCATGTATAGAGTGCATAGAGCAGTTAGGTATGCAGAACGGTGGCATCAAGGACAACCAAATCACAGCAACTTCATCAAGACCAGCTGATCTTCCACATTATGGACGGTTACATAACAACAAGTATTGGTGTGCCGCAAAGAAAAGTAAAAATGAGTATTTACAAGTTGATCTTGGCCAGGTGCGTAAGGGTATAAGAGTGTTTTAAAAAAATATTTTATTAATATAGGTATGTATGCATGGAAACGATAAATTAAGTTTCAGATGAACGCTTTCGAGTGAGTCACCATTACGAGTCGAGTTCCAATTCAACACTAATAAACCGACTATATCTTATTGTTATAAAAGCTTTCAGCAGTTTCGCGCCCTGCTTGCGTGTGGCCACCTCACGTCAAAAGGTTTATTTATCCTTAGAGCTAGGTAGGCTTGAATTATAGGTCACGAAAATAACCGAAATGAATAAATCAAAGGGCACTTTATGTCTACGACTGGTTTTTAGGTTTGTGGAAACAATTATCGTTTATTTATATACTTCATAGAATTTGAAATAAGTGTAGCACCCTGGCAATCGTTGTTCCTTAGTCTGTATCTTTTGCGCGTATTTGTGTTCTGAACCCGAGTATCTTTAAACGCTTTTACGGACCTGAGCTTACCAGACAATCTGTTTCAACAACATGTTTTTCGTCATGTTTATAAGTTACAGCATTTTCTCGAAGCAGGGCAGAGATTAACAGGTCTTTTTAAAAAGATCAATTACGGACCACTATGCTTTGCGCGCTTATATTATTGTTTTGATCACCTACCTCGCTGCATGTGATCACATGTTTGTTTCTAAACGCGCATAAAACTACAAAGGAAAGGAAACAATTTGCTTCTGAAGTTATTCAAATGTATCCACAATCGAATTCCTTAGGAAAAATGTTTCTCTATTGCTGCTATAGGCAGCTTCCTTTTTGCGACTGTTTTTGCGTATGGAGGAAAGGAGTATAGTATGTGGTGGAGAATTGGTGGCGGTCGGTCGATCAGTAGTAAGCGAAAGGGATTGACAGATGTTTGACAGACCTTACGCGACTCCCGTAGATTCGGATGTTTTGGCGTGACAGTTGCCGAGTTGTTTTACTTTGAAAATTCGGTCTTCCGACCGATTTTCCTTCACACTGTTATCTTAACGGCATTACATACACGTATATAGAGTCGTTTAAGAGAGAAATGAATTATTTTTCGTGTTTCATTCAAGCGTTTGGAGGTTTTTTTTTTTTTTTTTTTTTTTTGAATCGGTAAAACTATTGCAAATGGGCAGATAAGAATAATGACGCTTCTTTCATGGTCATCAGACCCAGAACGGAACACTATAAGACAGCGATGATAAATCCGTTTCCATGCCTTACTTTCGGCCTCAAGTACACTAAGAATTAGTTCTTGCATTTGTTTGTTGTTATTCTATATCGGTCTGGTATTTTATTCCAGTTGTGGCCTTCACTTCGGAGAAGTAGTAGTTAATGAGATCGTTACTGCCACTGGCATGACTCTGATATCATGATAAGAGGAAGATCGTTCGTCCTAAGTTCAGAGCCAAAGAGAGAGTCTTGGCTTTTTGATCGCAGCTCCCAGTGGCTTTGCCGAGTTGGAGGGCATAACTATATTTATTTCTTCGCCGATAACTACTGAAGGTGCTCCGTGAAACCTGACTTTGTGATTTAGTCAATGTCACATGGAACGATTTAAATAGACATTGCCATGCATTGGTTTTGAATGTTCCTGACATTGGGGTTTGTAAGCATTAGTAACGAAACTGTTGGGAATGCAATATTTTTTACTTCAAATATAAAAATGACCTTATTTTGGTCCTAAATAATATAATTTAATACAGAACGATTAAGGGGGTCCTGCAAAGAAAGCTATTGGATGTGGCACAATCGCCATTGCCTTTAAAAGTCAAATACTGATTTACTATCGCAAATAAGCTTCCTTAAACGTTTGCAGAGACAACCGATTTGAAAACTTCGTACTTTTTAGTCAAGGCTTTGCTTTATTCTCGTTGCCATTGTTTCCAATTTTAGGTAAAAACGCTCAACAAAATTTTGATACAAGGACGCGGAAATTGGTATGACTGGGTGACGGGCTTCTTCTTGTACTACAGTTACGATGGCCAAAGGTGGACAGGCTATACAGAAAGCGGAGACAAAGATCATTCAAACGTACGTCAATCAAGATGTATGAATTAATGCGTTTTTCACTCATCCAATCTGTCACATTTATACTGAAGTGAAACTTTATTTCTTGTTTAGTCGGTCTGCTACCTTGGAAAATGCAGCGAAATTCACGAAACTCAGTGCAAGGACTTATGGGGAGCAAGTAAGTGAACATGGATATCTTGTTATATTTTTATAAGGTTATGCGAAGAAAAGAAATTGCTATATGGTTAGTAGTTGCCTGAGGTTGGTAGATACAAAAGAGCAGCTACAAAACTTTACTACATATATAACTCCAAGAGTATCCATCACAAAGATGTCGATTGTTACTAATACTTTTAATATCCAAAGTAGTTTAATATCCAAAGTAGTTTCTTAAAGCTTAAAGCTACAAAATGCATGTTTATTAACTCTCATGCATTTTTATAATCATTTTGAAAATCTAAAGCTGCCAAGAAAGCTGACAAAGGATGCTATGACAAACTCAACACGGAGGCTGCAGGATATGGGACATGTGATCCAACTACCAACTCATCATGTTCCGCTAGGTATATGACACAATATAAACATGCTATTTTTTGTACCTGTTCGTGGAAGACGACTTTTATATGAACATATTCAGACATGAAAGAAAAGTGGAAAGCTTTGGCATGGTAGTCTGGGTCCCTGTGGTAGTCTGGCCCCACCAGAGTCATCCTGTTTCATTCCTGGTAAATGGGGTAGCGTCAAAAGGAAAAACAGTTCTTTATAGGATCTAAACCAGTTGTATCTGGATCTGTTCTAAACTATTTATTATAGCATCCAAACGTCAAGTCGTTGATCTCGATTTGTAGTTTCCATGCAGGTTGGTAATATGCAAGACATCCGTTTGTGCCATCAATAATGAATATCCTATTTCGTCTCATCGTATAATTGTCTTGTCTTGTCTTGTCTTGTCTTGTCTTGTCTTGTCTTGTCTTGTCTTGTCTTGTCTTGTCTTGTCTTGTCTTGTCTTGTCTTGTCTTGTCTTGTCTTGTCTTGTCTTGTTCCCTTGTCTTGTCTTGTCTTGTCTTGTTCCCTTGTCTTGTTTCTCGCGTTTCTCGTCTTGTCTTAGTTAGAGTTGAAGTATCAATGCATGTAATGGACTAAAGCAGATTACGATTCAAGTGAGCTTGATTAGTTATTACGGTCAACTACGCCATTTTAATTCATGGAAACTGTAACAATAAATGAAATCTACTGTAAAGGAGTATTTAATTTATAAATACTACCTAAGTTTTAAGGCTGACTGATTGACCTTTAATAATCTTTATAAGTAACAAGACAATCTGAAAACAACCTTTTTTAATATTTATAGTGACGTTTTATGTGGCCAGCTGCAATGTGAAGACAGCAGAAATTCTCCTGTTGTTCCCTATGGATGGACGTACGCTAAGATCCCTTTAGATAACGGAAAGCAATGCAGGTGTGGAATTATGGGCCCAGGGGGGTACTCGAGGTATACATGACGGGGGGGTCTGACGTATTTTTTTGGTTGAAAATTTACACGATCGGTATTTTTGGGGGGTCAAGAGATCTGTCATGTATTTTTTTTTTAGATCTTAAAGAAGTATGCGTATTTTTTTTAGTCTTATCTTCAAGTGAGCTTTTTGTTTCGGGCTTTTGTTGACTGTAAATGTGGAGCAGAAGGAAGGATGAAGAGACATTAACGGACATACCAATCATAAGCTCGTCAATGCAAAATTGTACATTAGAAAGTTCTAGGTCTTGTATTTTTTTGGGTTGGAAATTTTGAAGCCAGGTATTTTTTTGGGTCTAAAATTTCAGGCTTGTGTATTTTTTTGGGTTTGCAATATGAAGCTCCGTCGGACCCCCCGTCATGTATACTTCGAGTACCCCCCCTGGGATTACGGGTTCTTTTTCTGAAAAACCTATTGGATATTATTAGTGAGGTATTTTGCGTAATCAAGCAAAATATCACGTTACTTAGGAACGAGTTGGCTAAAATCAGACGTTATCCTTCAAAATTGAGCAGAAAAATGGTTTCATTATTCAACAAATAGTCAACGAAACTATGGTAATGGCGCACTCTGGAAGACGTTCGACGAATCTTGGCCACCTAAGTATGTGGCTGGTTATCTGTTATGTACGGATAACGGATAGAAAAGACTTTCAGACCGTATATGGACAATGTGACCATTTGTTCAATAATGAGACATTTTAAATGCTTGTGGAATAAACATAAAGTGTAGATCAAATGAGAGCACCCGACGAGCGTGAGAGAAAACAAAAAATCTCTTCCGAAGAAATTTTTTTGTTAAAAAAAATGTTCACTTTTTTTTTTCATGTTTGTCATTCGTAATCCAATTTGATCTTCCTCAATGTTAATTTTTTTTTATTCATTGTTACTGCTTTGGGGGTTTTCCTACCTAAGAAAAGTATTGTTTAGAGTCTTCGTTTGCTTCCTTCCTTCTGAAAGCAATTTTGTCTATCTAAAAAATGACTTCCAACATCTTGGCCTCTGACTCAGTTACATACACTCCAATTAAATATTTCAATACCCTTTTCGCCAAGATTAAACATAATTAACGTAACTGTCTTCTACTTTCACGCAGTGCTGCAACCTTAAAATCGATAGATGATCTTGGTCTTGGAATGGTCAGGGATGGAACGAAATGTGGAGCCGATAAGGTATCGTGTGGATCATTTTATTACTGTCGATCGTGTAGCAAAAGTACAATTTTCAATAACTTTGTTTATTACTTGCAGACCTAATATTTAGTAGACTCTCTGGTTTGACTATTTTGACTTTTATACTTATTACGATTAAAGGGAATTAGTGTAGCAAATATCCCTCGCGTTTTTCAAACTTGCGAATCATTGGAAATGTGTAAGCATAACTTGTAACATTTTAAATTTTTATCCAAAGATTTTCCATGGGCAGTAAATTTTGACAGACAGTTCTACCGTATATTAGGATTAGACTAGGATTTGATTTTGGGTTGTAGTGAGCGTTTGTTGAGTTTCTATCATTGATCCAACCTAAATTTTCTTATATTAAATTTGTAAAACGGTTCGGGCGATTTCGTTAATTTATGACGTGAAATTCATACGTTACAATTACCATCTTACATCATTTTGATACAAGTTTCATACCAATGGCTTACAGTGTATATACCTTTGGCGATGGAGGGGCTCGCTGCTTCCCGAGTCACACAACTTAATTTAAGCCCAGTAAAAACGACAATTTTAATCGTTTTTTCCTGTCCAGTATTAAGGCTTAAGGTTACTGATAACCTTTTTGGGGTGGAATTTTGCAAAATTGCAAAAACCTACCATTAAATAGCCCACTCTTCTGGTTTTCGTTTGAAAAAAAAAAAACGAATTTTTCTAGCAGAGTTATTACAAATTGTTTTGCGTGACTAAAATGTTAATCCCCAAAGGTGTTATGACATGTCAATACTTCGGACCTTCGGTGAGTTTCGCGAGGGAATACACCCGGGGATGCTCAAATTACGTAATGGTCCATGCGAGGAGAAATGTGAGGCGAATTTGTTGAGAAAAGACCATGAAACGGTCAGGAAAGCGGAAACGTTAGAGTTCACCCTGGGTTCAAGGTAAGAAAAATCCCGGGCCTAAGAAAGCGAACAAAGATTCGATCGATGAAGCAAAGAAATCTCAGCTCGCTGCCAGCGACAAAGGTTCGTACCCCTTTGCCTCGTTGCTTTCGAATTCCGCGCGCCCGATTTCGTTTTTGGCATTATGACCACGGATAGCAAATACAGTGGCTGCAGATCGATCGGCGAATAACCTTTCCCCGGGAATTCGAGACTGTTTTGTAACAAGCGACATCAGGGGGCTGTATGTTAAATTTTTATCGAGTTTTATTGGTCGGCGGCATGGGCCGCATTCACACCCGCGTTGACAAGGTGTGAAAACTAATAAAATCTTTTCTGCCCGAAAACTCGCGGTTTATTTTTTCACGAATAACGTCTCTTCAAATAAATGAATTAATAGGGTATGTAGATTTGTCGGATTTTTACAAAATTTGGCCGAAATGATCGTGAGATATTGGTGCACAAAAGTGTGTCGGGCTTTAAAAATATTCGAAATATTTTTCCTCTGACCCCTCTTTGCGTGACGCGAAACGAAAAAAATCCTATTGGCCAACTTTAGAGCCTATTTTCTCAGAAACCAATAGAAAGATCCAAAATGCCCGACACACTTTGATAGCCTATCAAGTGCTGATCGATATAGTGCAGTTTGTTTTGATGTAAAAGATAACGCGGATGCGGGTAATTCAGCGAAGCGAACATCGATAGTTTCAAGTTTGAAGGCTCGCGCGCGCTAACCAAAGCGATAAATTTCCAATATTTTTTATATATTTGGATTCACATTTCATAACCTTTCCATAAATATATAGTTATCTATGGTTCCACCGAAAATGACGCGCGTACGAAACATTTTCCGAACGGCACCCGAAAAGGTTATCAGCAACCGGTGAGGTTGAAGTTCCTGTCAAACACAAACCACTGTAGCTACTACTTTGAGAAAAATAATAATAATTTTAAGCCCTTGATAAAACTTTAACGTCCAGACGTTTCGAGGCTTCTGCCTCTTCATCAGTGATTTGTAGAGAAACTAATGCTTACACGCGTTATATTTAAAGTTAAATTGAGCTTGAATTTAAACGGCTGCATTTTTGCGCGCGCAAGCAGTAAGTGCATGGCGCAAAAACCATTGTAAACAACCTGGACTGCAAATAGATAAACAGCTTTATTCTGTAAGGTTGTATTGGTCAATATGCAAATTACTTCCTTTTGTCACCAATAATGTTTTAGATGTGTGTTAATTACAAGTGCCAGTGGTTTAAGGATCTCAACATCGGCAAGTGTCCAATCGTAGAAAACAAAGAGTGTGATGGAAGAGGGGTAAGTTGAGTTTAAATATCGATTTAAATCTTCCTTATGGTTGTTGAAATCTATTTTATTCATGAAATTGTAGCTGATGGCTTGTTAATTGAAATGTAGGTAGGTAATTAAAGCCTTCCTTCAGCCGCGGTTTCTCCAATATACAAAGCGATCCAAATTGTCATTCTCCTTCTGAGATGGTAATATGTCTAGAGATTTGTGGGGCGTGACTGCTCTGAAACAGATACAAAGATTCTTCATTGGCCTTCCAACGCCTTTTATTCCTTTTTTCTTAACATTTACACTACATATCGATGGTTTTCAGCAATTGTCCTTTTCTTTAGAGAGCTGCATCGCCCAAATTACATCATATGTTAATCCTAAAATAAAAAGTATCAAAAAATGCTCTTATAATTTAATCCTCTCCTGGGTGATAAATTTATACGAAAGAATGCATATGTGGGGGTTTCGTCAATGCTATCAATGGGCAGTTAAAAGAATGTGTTCGAGGGAGCCAATTGCAAACATACAAGCCTTTCAGAATTCCGGTACTAGGCTATGACTCTTCCATATTGTAATACACCGATCTTTTTTTTGTTTAGGTCTGCACAAACAAAAAGTATTGTCACTGCGAAGGAGGCTTCGATTCCAAAGACGGCTGTGCTTCAGGTAAGAGTAAAGCAATTACCTCTATACGATTTTTTTTTTTAATTTATCTAGCTTCAGGTGGTTTTAATATGTTAAAGATCATGAAATAAATATCATACGCTATAGAATCCGAGCAGTATCTATCATTCAATTATATTTCACCAGTTTCGTTTAAGTATATCACGCATACCGTCTCAACACCCACACGACATAAAAAAATAAACTGCGGGCAACTGGCTTCACCTAATCGGCCTTCTACTACGAAACTGGCATGAAAAAAAAAATAGTGTAAAATTAGTAGCGGAGCTCCTGCGCGCGAAGCGCGCCAGCGGAGCACCATGGGTAAGAATTTTTGGTAAACCCATGAGGCCAAGAAAATTTGGTGCGTACGCCCGCCCGCACGCCCTCCCGTACAGACTCTCCGGGAGGGGGAGTGGAGTCCTAAGGCAGCCCGACCGGGGTTGGGGAGAGGAAAATAGGCCGAGGGAGATGGGGAGCAGATGAATGCTCCCTTATCCCTACGTAAAACTTTGACATCCATGTTATGATCAATTGAAATCTGTCAAAACAAGCTATCCGCTGACCAGTATCACGTGGCCATATCGCGGGCTCACATGTGGAGCTCATCGACGTCACGTGTTTTTGTGAAGTTGACCGCTGACCAGATGATGGTTTTTCTAGTTGATCGCGGGCTCAAGTTCTAGTTTTTTACAAATTTTTTGATCATCGCGTTAATTCAGATTTAAATAAAGGGCAAAGTTAATAACCGAGAAGCTCAGCTTTAAGGCTTAGCTAAATCTATTTTAAAAAGTTTTTTCTCATGTTAAAAAAATGATCTGGACATTTCATTTCAACTTAAACGAAGCGATTGTATGAAAAGGCGGCAAACTGGTTTGCACGTTGTTCACTGCTGAATTGAAAGACGGGAAGAAAGCGTGCTTGGAGGACATAGATCTTCGTGAATATTTCTCTCTTTATTTACTTATCTACAGCATGGAAACTTATGCCAAATGATTTAGGATAACCTCTTAACGGGAAGATCCGAAATAATTGTTGACCTGAACATGATATATCGGAGTACGAGTCTAAAACAGCGAGAGTTGAAGCACTGTCTTCGGTTCCAGCGGCTGACCAAGACTGGAAAATTAACTGAGCTAATATAAAAGTGTGCTCAGAGCCGGTCAAGTTGACTGAAGTGACGGATAAAAGACTCTTAAAAGCTACACCGAAAGGAAGAAAGATATTGATCTTCGCTGATAATTCAAATTATGTATATACCGTGGTGTGAGATTAATATATAAATTTAGGCAGGCCTAAAAGCGGAGCTCCCATTTATCTTTTTTTTTGCTCGAGTAAATTACAGTGTTACCAAATAAGAAACCACACTATATTTCTAAGCTTATACGATGGCCCACATAGGTACAATAAACCTCATGATTTTGTTGGCGAAAGCGACGACAATATATTTCGTGATTGACCCGTATGAATTTTCCTGCCTTTAGTGACAGGTTCTAAAATTGAAATTGACGAGTGCACTTTATTGGGTTCCTCACGTACGCACGTATGCGCAAAACAAATCTTAGTAAAACTTTTTACAACGATAACTGTACACTAATTCGTAATACACCTCTAGGACCTGTATGAGTTATTCAATGTAAAAAGAACCTTGACCTTGTTTTGATTACTACAAAACTGTTAGGGCAAGAAAATCAACTCAAGGCAAAAACAAAGTACGTAAAGAAAAACAAAGTGAACTCGCTGCTAAACACAGTAAACTAAATGAACTCACGCCACGGCAAACTGAGAAAATCACGGCGGCAAAACAAACACTGCAAATTGATGGTGCCGGTTATGTAAGTCATTTTAAAGCAGTGTTTGCGTAAGAATTGTAGCACTTTGTGATTTGCAAAGTGGTGCACGCTAACTTAGAATAAGCTTACAATGATGTTTTGACTGTTTTGAACCGACTTCTTTTCGTTGCGGTTTGGTTGCATGATTTACTAATTCTGTTTTCAATATCGTACCCGTTTTGCCGTTGCTAAATACCTAAGAGAATTTTATGTAGAGAACTGATTGAATTTTCTTCATTTCTGGTAAGTAAATATGCGGTAGGTTAAGTCTGAACCCACTCAGCCTAGCACAGGTATCTCGCAACGAAACCGGCAAATTCAACACACTCACTAACAAGCAGTGATATTATGAGAAACAAAACAAATGCAAGCGAGCCGAAATCGCGATTTTGATCCGTGAAGCTAAATAATTTGTTTTCAAAATCCACAGTCACAGCTAACTCCAATAACTAAAACTGAAAATAATTAGTCTAAACAAAATATTTACTAAACAAATGTGTAAAATGTACAAACATGAACAGGCTTGATAAATATTTACGTGAAGATCTGAAAACCGACACAACTTCAAATTCATTCATAAATGAAGTATAATTCCCTCAATATAAAATTAGGCTTATGCTTAGTGCATACATTTACGTTTAATACCTCATTATTGAAGAAGGCTTATAAATTCTGCAGGGATAAGCTTTCAAACCAGCCCAATAATATCGGAGACGAACACGGCAAATTCGTTGCAAGCTTAGTCCAACGCAGCCGACATATACATTGTATGAATTATCACCAAACATCAGTTTCTCTTTTCCCATCGGTGTAGCCTTTAACAGTCTTTTATCCTTTACTTCAGTGAACTTGATCGGCTCTAAATTCACTTTTGTTTGAGCTCAACTCAGTGATATTCAGCCTTGCTCAGCCGTAGGTCGAACCCTGCACATCGCGCTCTTTTTGACTTGTTATCCAGTATATCATGTTCCTATCGGCAATTATTTCGGATCTTCCCGTTAAGAGGTTGTCCTAAATCATTTGGCATAAGTTTCCATGATGTAGATGAATAAATAAAGCGAGAAATATTCACGAAAATCGATGTTTGCCAGCAGCTTTCTTCGCATCTTTCATTCAGCTTTAAAGGAAAACGGCGTACCAAAGATTTGCCGCCTTTTCGTAGAATTGCTTCGTTTAAGTTGAAATGAAATGTCGAGATCATTCATTTAACATGAGAAAAAAAAACTAAACTAATTATTTCTAAAATAGATTTAGCCAAGCCTAAAAGCAGAGCTTGTTGGTTATTTACCTTGCCCTTTATTTAAATCTGAATTTACGCGATGATAAAATTATCAGGCTAAGTAAAACACTGAGTACTTGAGCCCGCGATCAACTGGAAAACCAATACCTGGTCAGCGGTCAACTTTCAAAAAAGACGTCACCTCGATTAGCTCTTCGCCTGAGCCCGCGATATGGTCATGTAATACTGGTCAGCGGATACCTTGTTTTGACAGCTGTCAATTGACCATGACATGGAAGTTCAATATCAAAGATTTAACAGTAACCAAGGCGGTAATTGTCCTGTGACTCCCCTCCCCCTCCACCTCCCCCTCCCCCAGAGTCTGTACGGACGGACGCTCGGACGGACGCTCGTACGGACGCTCGTACGGTCACGTGACTACCAAATTTTCTCGCCCTCATGGGTTTACCAAAATTTCTTACCCATGGTGCTCCGCTGGCGCGCTTCGCGCGCAGGAGCTCCGCTATTACGAACATTGGACGAAACTACCGTTTTCGTTGCTTCGTCTCCGATGTTATTTGGCTGGTTTGAAAGCTTTGCCCTGCAGAATTTACAAGCCTTCTTAAAATATGAGGTAACAAACGTAAATGTACACATTTTGTTATGAGAATCTGTTTATACTTCATTTATGAGCAAATTCGATGTTATGTCGGTTTTCAGATCTTCCCGTCAATTATATTTCGTTAAAACGGCTGCTTTCAAACCTCTTAGCTTAAATCACTTTTGTTCACTTTTGCCTATTAAACGTTTCGTTTCAAATATTGTTTTTTTTTAGCTAGTAGAGTTAAGTTCTTAACTGTGAGGTTCATCGTTGAATTTTGAAAATAATATTCAATTATTGAGCTACACGGATCAAAACCATGATTTCGCGCGCTGCATTTGCAGAAAAATCCCGCAAACAAATCAAAGCAAAAAACGAGCAAACCTTCGGCAACGATACTTCACACCAACGATTAAACGACTTATTATCCAACTGCTCTCTCACTAGCTTGTATTTTTGTCATTTTGGTGAGTGTGTTGAAATCTCGTACGCGCAATAGTTTTTTACATTCGTAAACGAGTATTTACGCCGGTTTTTATATTGCGAGTTGCCTGTGCTTGGGTGAGTGAGTTCAGACTTTTCCCAACGTACATTTGCCTGTTAGAAACGAAGGAAATTCATTCACTTCTCTGCATAAAATTCTCTAAGGTATTTAGCAATGTTTACGATAAAACATGCAGCGTAGTAATCATGCAACCAAACCAAGATGGTTCAAAACTACATTGTAAGCTTATTAGACAGCGAGCACCACTTTCTAAATCACAAACCGTGACAATTCTTACACAAAAAAACTGCTTAAAAAATGACTTAAACCGGCTCCCAATGAATGTGCTGTTTTGCCGCTGTGATTTTCTTTGTTGTGGTGTGAGTTCATTTTGTTTAGCTGCGAGTTCACTTTGTTCAGTGCCTTAAGTTGATCTTTTTGCCTTGAGAGTTTTGAAGTAAATCAAAACAAATTTCTTCGCCTTCATGGAGGTCATTTTTACATTTAATAACCCTTAGAGTTATTAAAAGTCTTTACACTAAAATTTGATGTGTGCGCCTACGTGCGTACGTGCATGAGGAACCCAATAAAGTGCAGCGACATGTACCTATATGGGCAATCGTATACGCTTGGAAATAGTGTGGCTACTTATTAATTGGGAAACAGTAAAAACTCAAGCAGAAAATATTAATAAATAGGAGCTCCGCTTTTAGGCCTGCCTAAATCTATATATTATGATTTTTTATCAAATATAATCAGTTGATGAATCCTGTCTATAATGTCGGTATTTCGGTCGACAGACCGCCATTTTCGACATAAACAACAAGACTACCTAAAGTAACCATGATCACATTTTGATTTTACCTCCAACGTTAGCACTGGTACAGCGAGATGGAGGCTGGGGAACGTGGTCTATGTGGACTACCTGTGACAAGGGATGTGATGGCGGCAAGACAAAGAGACATAGATTCTGTGACAACCCTTTTCCATTGCACGGTGGAGATGACTGCCCCGGAGACCGACATGAAACAGAAGACTGTAACACAGAGAGCTGTCCCAGTAAGTGGAGTACGGTATTAAGAGAGAAAAAAAAATAGCAGGCTTATTATATGCTTATTATTATGGGAACACTTATTACTATGCTTATTATTATGGGAATACTTTTCAGTTACATTGGTTACCAAACGCAAAACCCTTTGTGCATGTTTACGACAGACTGGCTGGTTTCACCGCCAAGCCTTTCTTTCGTAGTACAATCTGATAAATTTTATCATGAACAAATTTCCAAAGCAGTAAAAATGAATAGCATACCCGATTGAAAATTGTGTCAAGGTGAGAGTGGCCGGGCGTGAATAATTCGCGTAAACAAGTCTTTTACGCGAGCGCAAGACCTATTTATCATACTTTTCCAAATGGGTCAGAAAGTAAGACCGAAAAAGGAAACTTAAAGTTTTTTTTTTTTTTTTTTTTTTTTTTAATATTAACTTCATCTATGCTATTTTTTCCTTTTTTCAGTGGTGTTGTCATGCCGCCACTTGCGGCAAGTCATGGAGGAAAAGAACCTTAATTATCCCGACGGTGTGTACAAGATTTACCCCATAGGCTCCCAGCCAATTATGGCATACTGTGATATGTCACGTGACGGTGGCGGATGGACGCTATTGGTTGCAAGTCACACAAACAGCTGGACTGCACAGAATGTAAAATTAAGAAACGCAAACTCTCCAAAGCTTACTGAAGACTACTCCATCCTTCAGTATGCGGACAGCATCAAGGATAACATCAATGTGGCTGGCTCTAAGATTGAATATCGATTAGAAGCTCAGAGTCGCGGTAATTATATTTAAAAAGAAAATAGACTGGAATGGATACTGAAGGCCTCAGCAAGCCAATAAAACTTGAACTTGACCAACTTTTCGAGTAAAATTTAACACGGATTCCGCTGAAAGTTCGAGCAACAAGAACCAACAGTTGGTAGCTTTAAATTCATTTTTTTTTCTCTAGTTTCGTTAATTAATTCCTCTCAACTATATTCAAACTGTTACCATGAGTTATTTTTCTTCACTGTGGTATCTTTACTTTAATGCTCGAATGTTCAGCGGGAACAGTCTTAAATGAATTGCAATAGTAAACAATACTGATGATAATAAGTCTTGAAAACGATAGCTTAATTTACGTTCATTTGGTGACTATAAGTGAAACCAGGTGATTGCCTTAATACCCGATAACAGGGTCACGGTTCTCACTTCCAATTAGTGAACTTGTTATATTCTCCCACTAACAGTGGATGTGATGCGTGCGAGCAGTTTGGGGTGCTGAATTTGAAATCTGGATCCTTCCCCCGGGCACTAGCTAAATTTGTTCCCGATCAAATTATGTAAATTGCCAACTGGCCAGCCCTCGGAACAAGTTGGGATTCTAAAAATGTTCTTAAAAATGTCTCTTTATTTACAGTGGCCTCTATTAGCACATTAGTGCTTCAAAGTTCTCTTGAAACTAAATACAGATGCAGTGGAGTGATTATTTTATGGGATGAAACACTGAATTTTAGCGTTTTATCGATCGCTTTCTTAGGTCGTTGGGGAGGTATCTGGGAGGCACAAAGAGGATATACTTTCACAGCTGAAGACAACAAACAAACGGACATTAAACTTATCCAGAAGTTTGACAACTGGAAGTATGCTAACAACGGAATTGAAAAACGAATGCCTTGGATTTCTGGTGCCAGGTTAACCACGTCTTCTGATGCCTACTCCAACTGGTGGGGAACGATAACAGGTAGATAAAATGATTAGATGATGGTACTAACACACACAATCGACACATCTCTGTAGCAGGCTTGAAAAAACCTGACCTGGTATTTTGGTGAAATTTGGACTTACCTGGCCTTCCTGGTTTGTTATTTTTACTACATCTTTATGAGTGGTTGCATTCGCGGTGTAATTTCGAATGTGTGATCGATTTGAGAATCTTGAATATGAACAAAAAGTTCCTGGCTAAGACGGAAAATGCTAAAGTTAATATAATACTTCAATAGTCCCTTTGACCGGTTGTGGGAATAGTTTGGGCTTGTTTAATTGATTTGATTTTCGGAGTGTATACAAACACCATAGTGATCTTGTGGCCCTCTTATTAATTCAGAACAACCCGCTAGGGATTTTTACAAAGCTCATTTCATCGTCTTTCTTTCTTTAGCGGATGACAAAAGCTATCATCCCGCACCGTGGATTTCCGGTCACCTCCAAGAGAGCCAACCATCTTACATATGGTACTGGATGAGAGAAGGACCTTATGAAACGCCTAGATCGTGCAAGGAAGTTTACTTCAGGGGACTTCAAACAAACCCTGTCTCAGGTTAGCTGCAGCCGTTTCGTTCGTTCGTTCGTTCGTTCGTTCGTTCGTTCGTTCGTTCGTTCGTTCGTTCGTTCGTTCGTTCGTTCGTTCGTTCGTTCGTTCGTTCGTTCGTTCGTTCGTTCGTTCGTTCGTTCGTTCGTTCGTTCGTTCGTTCGTTCGTTCGTTCGTTCGTTCGTTCGTTCGTTCGCTCGCTCGCTCGCTCGCTCGCTCGCACGTTCCTTCATTCGTTCGTTCGACCGACTGACCGAGCGACCGGCCGACTGACCGACCGTTCGATAATTCCATCGTTCAATTCGTTCGTTCGTTCGGTCGTTCGTTCTTTCGTTGGATTGTTTGATCGGTTGGATCATTTATCAAAGGTCTTTGTATGAATCTCGTATAGATCGAATAACCACGATAACTTTTTGTTGTGTTGTGATTTTCTTCAGATGGCATTTTTACAATTAAGCCTCCTGGACAGTACGAAGTCAAAACGTTCTGCGACTTCACAACTGAGGGAGGGCCCTGGACACTGCTAGTCACAAGCAAGACTCACAGTGGGTGGGACAAGGACAACATCAAACAAAGAAACTTGAACAAACCGTCACTACAAACTGACTTCTCCATTCTTGGATTTGCTGATGCCATCAAGGATTTTGATAAATCAGAGGTTAAGATCTCTAGGGGCAAAAATGAGCTCTGAGCCTATATTTAACCAAGGTCTTTTCCAGGTCGTCTTTGTTTTCGGGGAAGGCTTACTCTTTTGGGTGGAATATTACGTTTCAAAAACGTTTCGGTTTCTATTTGGAAAATGTGACGGGACATTTTTGGAGCATGCAGCCATACCGCATGGTTAAACTCTCTAACATGACGATTTGGAACCCAAAACGAGTCTGAGCATACGCCAGTGACGTAATATACAAAACAAGTTCTACAATAGGGGGACGGTTACAATAGAAAACATTTATCTTCTTTAAAGCTATGACTAAATATAAGCCATAGACTTATATTCGGGAGGGCTTAATTTTGGAAGGCATTTTTTAAGTCTGAGGTTTTGGGGGAGGTTTAATTTGCTTGTTTTTTTTTCCCTTTTAGATGGGAGGTGGGTGGTTTTTGAGGTTGGTGAGGGTGGGGGTGGAGGGGGGCTATTATGATGTTAAAATTCAAAATTGGTTATGCGACTGCGATAAAGGGATATATGAGCTGTTGTATAACCATGTCCTTCTGGGACAGGGTAATACAGGATATTACAGAACTATCACGCATTGAACGAGATTGAGCATAATAGCGGCAATGGTCAAAGCTGAGGTTTGCGTTTTCATCCCTGTACAAATTGGTGCCTTAGCCTGACAACCCATACTGAAAGTTTAAATAAATTTACTATACCATAGCAAAAAAAAAATATTATCCAGTAAGCGATTCTATAACATCACAGTTTAAGTTCCAATCATCCAGGCAGTAAAGATATCTTGATTGAGCATAGCTCGTTTGTAGCCTGAGGACCCGGCACAAAGTGAGAGTCGAAGTCAAAGTCAGCCAGTCAAAACAAAGTTAGCTAAATATGATTAATTAACGATGAGGGTTGTTCAATACTGTCGACATGATACGAGTCGAAAATACGTCTTACAACTCTTACGAGTGGACAAGTTAATTGTCGACTGAAGAAACGTACTTGTCGAGTGGAGAAATGCATCTCATTAAGGACACTTAGAAATTATCCATCATATTGCTGAGCAAGGTCCCTGCCATAGGTTGTCGACTCGTACGAGTCGTACAAGTGGAAAAGTTAAATTTTGTCCACTCGTACGAATCGTTCGACTCGACAACGTTTTGCTGTGGCCCTTTAAGTGAACTAATGAGACGCATTTTCCACTGGACAGCTCTATTTGTCCAGTCGACAAAACCTGGCCACTCCTACGACTATTTTTTTCAACTGGTGTCGACTTGTTCACTCGTACGACTCATAAAACGTATTTTTTCGACCCGTATCATGTCAACAGTATTGGACATGAGTGATGTGAAAATAAACAGCCAATTTTCTTAGTTTATCAAATCAAAAGATAATCAAAATTTAGTTGTGTCGTCATTTACCGATAATGATAAGTAAATGAATTATCATTACAGTTGAACCATGCCTTACGGAAGCCTCCATATTACGGACAGTTCGTTTGTTCCAAAACAGCCCAAATTTCGTATAAACTTTGCCTCCGTACTATGGACACCATTATAATAAGAACACTCTTCCCTGTCCCTTTGGTGTCCGTATTAAATAACACGCAGAGGACCATTCATTTTGCGAGCAGTTTAATCTACATGTAACCTACTCCATGTATATTAAACCATTTATGTTCAACCATGAAGAAACAGTCACTTCGTCTTGATAATAATAGCATCATCGAAATGTCAGACAGCGTTAGTTTTTATATTTGTCCTGAAGGTTTTCAGAGAATCCGTAGTTTAATCTAACAACTGATATATTCATTGGCCGGCTGTGGAGCGAAAAGTACTCGATGATTATCTCTTTGCAGACTCGCTTTGATCCAATATAAAAATTATATATTTTGCATTGATTAATAACTATTTATGCTTTGTTTCCAACAGGATTACTTCCAGTATCGAATTGAGGCAGATGGGAAAAACCGCTGGGGAGGGATCTGGGAAGTACCACGTGATTACAGATTCCTTTCAACCTGCGACAAACAAACTAAAGTCAAGATGGTCAAGAAGTTCGACTCGTGGGACGAGAACAGCAACTTGGGAAAGCGTATGCCAAGGTTGGCGTTATCGAAAGACCTCTTATTAAGTAGCGCATCTACTGTGGACGACTCGTCAGGCTCTTTGGTATACAACAGCGGGGCTATTTCAGCTTCGTATTTAAAGACGGAGAAGCCAAGCCCGAGTGTGGTGAGATACTGGCTGAGAGAGGGTGCGAGGTAAAAACACATTTCTATGATCGTATTTGTACAGTGGAACCCCGATATAGTGATCGCCTTCAACGAAATCCCCAGAATAACGAATGATGTAGTTCTCCAGCCTGACTAGATTAAGTTACAGTTAAATGTATGGTACGGAGTTATCTAATGATTATTGCGCTGAACTCCGGATCGAGCGGTCCTTTCTCGCACCCTGACCGGGGTCATTGTTTTTTGTTTGATCACTAGCCTGGTCATTCTGTTGTGTTCTTGGGCAAGACACTTTACTCTTATAGCGCCTCTCAGTCCAACCAGGAGTATAAATGGATACGGGCGAATTTACTGCTGGTGGTAACCCTGTGATGGACTAGCATCCCATCTAGGGGGGAGTAGAAACACTCCTTGTCGCTTCACGCCAGTGAAACCGGAGTAACCTCGGGCCTGATGGGTAACTGGGTTCAAACGAGAACTTTCCCCTCTCCTTTAAAATATGTGGTATAAGCCGACAACAAGAATCCCCGTGATAGTGAGCGAGCACATTTTCCCTTTACCTGGCGCTTTGTTATATCCAGGGTTCCACTGTATTTAAGTCAGTTCGAAGGT
This sequence comes from Meandrina meandrites, assembly GCA_963693305.1. Classification (NCBI taxonomy): domain Eukaryota; kingdom Metazoa; phylum Cnidaria; class Anthozoa; order Scleractinia; family Meandrinidae; genus Meandrina; species Meandrina meandrites. The sequence continues at coordinate 9,567,587 of OY855916.1, forward strand.
AGCAAGGTTGTCGGCAAAAACAGAGGTGTTACTAACATGCCAATCTGAACCAATTTCATCAAAATAATACACTTTGCGTGGTATGTTAATGTAAATATTAAGGATATACTAAACTTCACCGCATGTATCTTTAAAAAAGGAGCATCTGGCATTGGTCCAATTGTTTCACTTTTGTTGTTCGCAGAGACTTGTCTTAAGCCGGTTTATACGGTCGAAAAACGCATCCTGGTTTTGGTTGGTCTGCACCCACCAATAACTCGTTTACGGTGTTTTTGACAGCCGACGTATATCAAGAATAACAACAACTATATTTGACCATGCTAGCCGATCAGCGTATCTATAATCCACAAAAACGTGCTTGACATATATAATTTATTGGACGGTTTTTTTTTTCTCGCCCTAGGTTGTCTTGTAATGACTTAAAATTACATGGTCTGAGAGCTGGTAACAAGTACAACGAGGATGGTTTCCAAATGATAAAAGTCAGTGATTCCCAGTACCTCCCTGTCTACTGTGACATGACAACAGCAAAGGGGGCATTCACTCTTATTGTGACAAGCGCTCACAACAACTGGACTCGGGCTCAGGTCCCTCACAGGTAAAGTAGCATTAAATAGCATTTCAGTATGCCTAAAGTTATATACGAAAAACTGGAGAGAGATTTTTTTAACCTTTTTTAAGCACTTATATTTTCAAACATGCTAAAAAAAGAATAAATGTTGTTTATAGTGGTCATACACTTAGCTTCAAATCTCTTCGAGATGGCTAGTTTACAGGTATGCCACTGAAACAGAGGAAACAAATATCCCAACTGACAGGAGTCAGACTAAGAGTCTATATAGCTATTGCATAGTACAGTTTCCGAGTTTTTATTGGTTTACACGCTATGGTATATGTGTTCATATAACATGGACCACAAATATGCTTGGTCTACATGTCGGTGAGAGCAGCCCGGGAGCTCAAATATTGCAATTCTTTGGCTGTTTTTAATAAAACAACTATTACACTCCCGCTTGTTGGATATGAGATAGGTAATTACGTTATAGCCATTCATATCCAACGCCTAGTGGAATGATTGCTGAATAATATAAGGAGGATTTAGAATAGCCTAATGTAGGCGATGAGGGACCGACAATTCTCAATCGAAGCATAAAAAAGCTACTATGCCACAAATGTGAACATACAATCGAGTTCTTAACATTGTATTTACTAACTATGCCATTATCATCACAGTTGCTATCTCAACTAAGAGCTCTGACTATTGTTTACTTTTCATTGTTTTAGAAATGAATTCTACCCAGGATTAAATAGGGATTATTCCATCTTGGGTTTGGCAGACAGTATTAAAAATCTCAACAACAATGGAACGTTTCAATACATGATGGATGCGAATTCTCGACGACACTGGGGAGGAATTTTTGAAGCTCCAACGTCGTACAGGTTAGATGCATTAAACGCTTTAGTCCATCATTTAATCTAGTTTTGAATTGAAGGAGTGTGTGTGACTGCAAAGCAAGATGTAAAAAGCAAAATTATATATGAGAACTCAGCCTGAAGGCAGCCGTCTGACATATAGGCTTCACGAAGGGTTATGAAGCCAATATCCATTGCAAATTAGTACTGAAAAGTTGCTTTTAACTTAATAAGAAACGAACATGATTTACACTGATGGAATTTTTTGATTAAATGTCCACAATTGCTTTGCCATATTTTTCAGCACTGGTTTATTTTTCATACTTATTGAATGCGCAAACTGGCATTTTTTCTTCAGATTAATGTCGGAAAAAGAAGTGCTGTTCAGCAGGGCGATTCAAAAGACACCCTCACATTATAATGCAAATTAGGCATGTGATTTGTGATGGAGCAAACAAGCTTAAATCGACAAATTTCAACAAGTTTCTCGATATGTCTGTTTTTCATAGCCGTGCTTTGGTTTCAGCATTGTGGTGAAATTATTATAAGGCTTACGCAATTTCGCTTTCAGGAGAACGGCTTGCTTAAGCTTAGTTGACAAGTCAAGTAATTTGGTAAATATTTGTCTAGGTAATCACATCATTTTGTGTGCAATTTGGGTTAAATCAGCACGAGTAAATTTTTCAAAGGCTAACCAAATGGCACGAGCCCGTAGGGCGAGTCAAACTTGTTGTCTTTGAAAATTTTATGAATGCTGACTTATCCCAAATTGTACGGGAAAAATCATGTGATTACTTCTTAATAATACACATACAAAAATTTCTTTGCAAGTGGATGACAAACAAGATGTGGTCGGTCGCTTACCTTTCCGAATCGTTGTTAAAACTTTACGGAGTTGCCAGGCTTTGTAGATCCAGATACTGCTACGGAATTTTAAAGCTCTCTGTCATGCATTATCAGGTGCTTTTATCCTCATTAAGTTACATGGGTATGAGCTGAAATGTGCGGCTGCAGTTCAATTCAGGCTTGTAAAATTCCTTCTTTACGAGCTGTCGCGAAAGAAAATCCTCGATTGGTAGCTTTCAGTAGTTTCGTAGAGCCTCTTTTTTGCTGCACAAACGTACAGTTTATCAGTTGATAATTTTCGTTAAATTGGTCTAACTTTGCATTTCTTGATGTTTTTCTCTCCAAACCCTCCGACAGCGGCCGCCATTTTATTTGGCGCGCTTCTGCGACTTTCCTATCAGTCAACTTAATTTCACCTTTCTGCATTCAATTTCAACTTTTTGCACTCCATATCAACTTTCTGCACTCAATTTGAACTTTTTGCACTCAATTTCAACTTTCTGCACTGTTTGGGACATGTGTATTATTAATGCAGAAAAAAAAAAACTGTCCGGTGTATATTAATTTATTTAAAAAAGAAGTTGATGTATGAAAAGTGTTTGGAGGTATTAAGAAGAATCATCGATTTACTCATTTTATCTTTTGTCCGAATGTAGATGTAGTTCTCTGTTTACACGTCCAGAAGAGTCATCGCTTTACACATTTAATTTTATCTTTTGTCCGTATGTAGATGTAGCTTTCTGTTACAGGTCCTTATTATTTCTTTATTTATCTCCAGCTTCGTGGCAACAAATAGTAAGCAGACAAATGTGGAATTAATAAAGAAGTTTAGTAACTGGGAGTATTCATGGTATAAGTCGTTAAACAAGCGAATGCCATGGTTCGATGCCACAGGAACTCATAACAAGGCTCTACTGACTACGTCCGACAGCCCCACCTACTACCCCTCGGGCTCTATCATCTGGGGTGGCACGGATCGGTGGCCGGCAGATTGGATTTGGACCGGTGGAATGAGAGATCCCGGGGTTATCTGGTACTGGGTGAACGAAGATGATTGTGACGAGGATAGAAAACCAGGTAAAAGAAGCTGTTTATATAAAAGTTCCAAGTAATCTTCTCTACTTAAAGAAGACAAACGCACCCCCTTCCCCCTCCCCCTCTCCCAATGGCTCATTGCTATCGGAACTTAGCGTCTTGATGAACTCTCATTTCACTGACTGTTGGGAACATGCATGTCTCAATCTCGAGAAAAACAATTCATGTCACAAGTATCCACATCACATTATACAAATACCGTAAACCTTAAGAATATCAATGTTATTGCTTTAGTGGATGGCGGATTAACCGAGTGGGGAGAATGGGGACGATGCGACAAGTTATGCGAGCACGGCAAACAGAAAAGATACAAAACTTGTACCAATCCCAAACGGCGCTGTGGTGGAAAACATTGCGATCCAAGCGTGGTTACAACAGAAGAAAAACCATGCAAGTACTGTCCTGGTGAGCACTTTAAAACGTATTTGTCCTTCACTCGTGCCTATTTATGGTTTGGTCTCCAGTTTGGAAAATGAATTACTAGTTCCTTTCACCTAACCAACTTGAAATTAATCTTTATTTCTTTGTAAACATGCTTTGGAAGCATGAACCTCTGAATGGCAATATTTTAAAATAAAACGGATCAAGTAGTCCAGCTCCAAAAGTTTACTTTTGGTTACCCTTTGAAATAATTTACTCCTGCTTATTTATTCCAAATTGCACTCGAAATCATGTGATTACCTATACATATTTGTAATCCTAGATAGTCCTAAGTAAATTTGCATTATAAAACTAGCTCATCATTATCATTATCACTTCCATTGTCATGATAATGATGATGATGATGATGATGATGATGATGATGATGATGATGATTGTTGCTGTTCTTGTTCTCAGAAAGTGGAATACGAAGCTACGGCGACTACTGTGTAGCCCCTAACAACGCAGGTTGTTCTCCACCTGATGGCACTTATCTTATCTTCACCAAAAACAGAGGCAGTGCTTGTAATGCGACCGACATGATTTTTGTGCTTGACTGGGACGGAGTCATCCATCACAAATGCAGCAAGAAAGTGATTTGTCCCCAGGGTAACTATGTTTCATTAAACTATCTTGGCCGTAAAGTTATGTTTGTCCTGAATATAATGCCAGGCTGAAAGTCAGTGTTTGAGAGCTATAGCAAACAAGTGAAAAAAGGTATTAAAAGTTATTTCAAAAAAGTAAAGATCAAACGTTTCCAGCATAGCCATTGATCATTGGTAAATTTCTGATGATGGGTTAAGCCCGAATCGTTTGGGGATTAAGTGTTTGATATATCTTCTCAATCGAAGCTAAAACTACGGAGGAAAAGGGGATATAAAATCATAAAAATCTAACTAAGATTACATACCCAAACAACCGTCTTGGTTCGAATCGATTCCTTTATTTTAACTTGGTTAACGTTTAATGAGATTTTTTTAAAAATGCTCTAAACAACCTATTCTGTTTAATTTTAATTAACTATCAAGAGAAATAGAATAACAGAGACTTCATTGCATTGTGTTTTACATATCTTTTGTATCATGTCGTTTTTCTTAGACAATAACCCCACCTACGGGAAGAAACTTATGCTGAAGGACAAATGCGATTTGAGCATTTCCAAGCATGTCAGGTTGGTGATATAGTTTTCCATACTTTCTCTTCTCCGTTATGATGTTGCAAGGTTGGGCCTATTCAGGATAAGCGCTATGCATGGCCACCAAATCAACACGGGATGCTGAAAACTTGAAACCAAAACTGAAAACTGAAAAACTAATAGATATCGACAGTTTGGTCCAATAATATATGACAGGATGATGCTAAAGACACAAACAGGCGCCTGAATCGATAACACTTTTATCAAGTGACAGCCTGTAGAAACGACTTTATTAACAGAACAAACTTAGATTTGATCATGAGCTCTTGATGTTCTCAATTTTAGACTGGCAGATTCTTCATTGAAGAATTTGAAGCACAACTTTTGTGTGCATCCAAATGGCGGATGGCCGGGCGAGGGACGTGACTTGGTATATTGGACAGGGTGTTCCGGAGAAAGATTGAAGTTGGACTTCTTTGATCTCGGTAAGAATGTTTCTGGGTATTTGATATCTGAGAGTAGTCACTGTGTTCTTGCTGTCATAGTCCTTTCTCCCGCAGAGAAAACTAAAACTAGCATCCCGTCCAGAGGGAAATAATACTCCTAGTTCACTTCATGCTACTGAAACCGGAATAAACTCTGGCCTGATGGGCCACCTGGCTCGAACGCAGGCTTACCTTTACCTCACCAAACTCAAAAATATAAGACAAATGTTTTATCTTGTAAGATCCTACCAACATTAGATCGAAAAGAGCAATAATCGCTTTTTTCATGACGAAAATTTGACCGAAAAAGAATGCAAAATTAAACTGACTTCGAGCAGAGATAGTGTTAAACGATATATATGCTGAGATATTTATTGTGTGCTAGCTTGCAATTGACAGTTGCTTTGTCACAATTAGTCTTTACTTTTGTTTTCAGATCAGCCGACAGCATGAATTTTAAAGAAGAAAACTTGGAATTAGTTATTTGGGAAAGTGCTTAATTATGGGGACTTGTTATAGACTTGGATCAAACATATCGACAATAAATGGAAGTTCATCTGAATATAATTTTTTTGCATTTTGAATATTTATTTATTGCAAGCCCCGCTAAGTTTCATACACTTTATCTAATTGCTTATCTAGATTTCTAGTCAGTGACATCTGCCAGTCATACGCCAACAATTCCATTCGATGCAGACAAATTAAAAATGTTTATATTGGAAAATAACGAAAAACGAGGTGCAGCCACCGAGTCAAATGTTGGGGCTCAGCCGTTTCTGTGTCATGATGGTGCATTCACGCACAACGCGAGATGATTTTCAACCTGCGATAACACATTTATGGTAACAAATTTTGTCATATGGCTGGCCCCGCCGGCGGCCAAGGTGAGGTAAACCCTGCGTTGAAATTGATTACCCGAGAGGGCAAGATGGACCTATCTTGACCGCTCAGGATTGCCTTCGATTTCTTAGCCTGCGTAGCTGGCGGGATTTCGCGAGCGAGTGCTTTTCTTTAGCGGCCTCATGCTTTGGTCTTGGCCGCCAAGCAGCGAGGGGTTTGGTGAGGAGTCGAGTTGAGATCCCGCCTGCCGGAATGCGTAGGTTTTTTTTAATCATACGTTCGCCAGTGCTCGCGAATTTCGGATTGGCTTAGAGCTGTGAAACGTCAATCAAATGTTAATCGATATCTCTTAATCATCCCATGGGAAAACGACTGCACTGTGTTTTACATGCAGATGGCAAAATGGAGAATGCGGAGGAAAGGAAGGAAAAGAGAAAGCTATGTATTCACTAAATGTCACGGCAGCGAAAGGAGGAAAATATTCTAAAGAAAAAACAGACTGTGATTTAGTTTCTTTCAGGAAATGATGTTTTGGCAGTGCGCAAAGGAGGTAAAATCCAACCGTCAAGCTTAAGGGACAAATCGCCCGATCAAATGAATGCAAGCCGAGTATAACCTTTACAACACAGATAATGTTTCTCTGAAACCAACTTTTACTGGCTTTCGCGAATCACCAACAGTCTCTTACCTCGGACGTCTGAGAACAAGGCTAGGCCCGGCATCACAAATATTAAATGCAAGTTATCAACAATTTCACGGAATAAATCAGATCTTGTCCTTCCAGAGCTAAAGTATACCTTGCAAATAACTATGAGCTATTGCAAAACAAACCGCAATAGCGAAACATGTGTTAAATTACAGAGCCAGAGGTGTCAAACTTTGCAAACAGGAAACCGTGCTAGGCAGGCTCTATTCAACTAATACTGCCTCCGAATAATGCAACACATCTATTAGTCTCCTTCAGATTAGTAGAGCACAATCTGCAAATGTCATTTAAAACTCCTTCTTTGGGTTTAGGGCCCCGTTTTGGAGGCTATTTTGGCGTAATGCCCTTTGCGTTATTATCCTTGCGCCATCAAGAGTTTGTTTATGAGTGTCAATTTAATGCCCTTTCACGCGATTCGTATTACACCTCACTCTCTGATTGGCTTATTTCATTTGAAATCAAAGGCGATAAAAGTGGGCGGATAGTAAAACCCCTAAGAAATCCGGCAGGTGGGAATTTCACTCGCGGCTCCGCCGCTCGCTGACGCGGGCTTCACCCGCGCGAGAAAAATTCACTCGAGCCCGCTAACCCCGCCAGCTGCCCAGACTATCGATTTCTCCGCAAATTCATGGTTGTTGTTGTTGTTGTTGTTGCCGCCTTGCTGCCTTGTACTAAATGCTTTACTGACCAAGCTTGTTCAGCCAAGATTACGAGATATTGGTGTCGTTCGTTTTTAATTTTGCGTGTTTATGGACCGAGAATTGGTGACTGGTTGTTATACTCACATTTAGCCTTTTTAAACATAATAATTCAATGTAAAACTAAAGGCAAACTGCGCTGGTAATCAACTGTTTCGTATTACCTTGCTTCGAGTTATCAAGACTCTTTTTTTACAATAATTACATTTCTAAACTGTATTAGAATAGAGACATGGTACATTAAAAGTTCGCTCCATACAACCCTGGGTCTACCTTTCCTAGTTTGAACATTCGCTAACTGATTTATTAACGCGGAACCTTAAGAAAAAGTATATCGTTTACCGATTTGAGCAATATTTGAGATTGTTTTATATAGGCAAAACTGATTGGAACTTGAAATGAATGACTCTCAAGTTCTTGAATTGAATGAAACTTGGAAAAGGATAACGAAAAGCAAACGACTAAAACTTTGAAATAAAGTCTGAACACTGCACGTAAGAAGATGGAGTTAATAAAATTTTGGGTGAACCAACAGGAAGCTTGTCGAAACTTGCAGTCAAAACCTTCAAAAAGCAACACGCGTGAGATTGTGTTCTATCAGCGATAAGTAGAAACTCAGCCGTGCGCTATTGGAAATCAAAATCGAATTTGCTCTCCGACTGTTTTCATTTCGCTAATAGAACACAATCGCGGGTGTGTTGCTCTTTGAAGGGATAATTATTATTGATTTTAAGCCTAAGAGTACGTTAAATTATAGGTTTTTGAACCGCAATCCCTTAGAGTTTCTACCAAGACAGTTAAACTACTTGCCCTCGTTTTCTATGAGTGATAGTCAACTCGGCTTTAACGCCTCGTTGATTATTCGCTCTTATAGAATGCAACGGCGAGTAGTTTAAGGCCTGGTTTAAAGGTCGCATTTTACATGCGCTGAATACAATACTAATTCGAGTCGATTCGAATTTAAAAAAATCGGCCTTTAGTTTTAACCGTCGCATTTAATTGCTGACGTTCAATTCCAAATATAAAAACCCAAAATCATCCGTCGTGGTTTAGGTTGTCCACAATACGCAAAATCTCAACTCGCATGATTCAAATTCATGTTTCCGTGTCCCACGACCCATGAGTTCAAGCAATGAAAAGAAGAAACTCCTAGCAGTCTAATCGAGGCGCAGCTGAGTTGACTTTCATTCATGGATAAGAATTAATGGCGAGAAGTCGAAATGAACTTAAAACTGATTGCAGTCCAAGGATTACAACTTCATGTTTTGCATTCCAAAACCTATAATTTAAACATCAAAAATGGTGTGACAGCTCGATTTCGCAAAAAAAAATATCATAAGTGATTGATAGAAGCTTTTGGTTGATAAAATTCAGTGAAAAGCTTAGCGCTCACATAAAAACAAGGACGAATGGTTAAACTGTTTTAGTAGAAACCCTAACCCTTGCACCATTTTCTTTGGTTGCTAATTCTAATAGAACAAAAATATCTTAGCCTCAGATGCTCGACGACTTGAGAGCTGAACAAAATAAGAAGCGAAAGGGGCTACAACTCGAGAAAAAGCCGAAGCGTCAAACTAGAGATGCTGGTGTCCAGTCGGATGGAGGAATGTTCGTGAAGACCATTGACGCTTCGACACAAACAGACAGCACGGATATCCTCGACGGGTTGAAAGAGCAAGTACAGAGCCTCATGAAAGCAGTGAAGGAGCTGACGGAATTTAAAAAAAAAAGATCTTAACGAAGGAGGAAAAACAGCATCCTCTGCACTGATCGAAGATGAATTTGATGATGACGAAACATTCGGTAGCATTGTCGGTGATGCCATCAGAAACATGTGTCAAGAAGGAGAGAACTCCGATAAAGTTGTCTACGAGAGTCTGACCCTAGAGTGTCCACATCAGGTCTTGCCAAACCTTCAAGAACAGCCAGCTCGACTCACCCCTCAGCAACGACTTCCATCCTATCCAGCTGCTGTTCAGCAACGCATTAAAATTGAGGGGATCGTTCGACTTGGCAAACGGATGACCACATGCGCCCTTGCTTGTATCGACGTTCTTTTCAGTGAGGAAGAACTCGCCAATGGAAATACAGGTGGAGTTAGGGGATTCCAGCAATTAAACTGTAATAAAATGCATTTGCTAATGACCGTTCTCCGACGAAAATTCGAAACACCGAACAGTAGGAACAAGTGAAAGCCAAACTTAACACGAAATGCAGAGGAAGAAGAAGAACACTAGTGCAGAGATTAAAAAAAGCTTTTTAATTAGACAAGAAAG